>CM074288.1:1725570-2069782 GCA_037194245.1 Opsariichthys bidens
GAAAGGCGACAGAGTGACATTTATGCGCGCCGCTCGCTCGCGCTGGTCACATTCGTAAAGTGCTACACAATTCTTCACTTTCATTTGGGACACGGAGGAAAGAAAGTGCATGTTGGAATTATGACATGATGGATATAATTTATTGCATCAGTGACAGGAGTGCTGTCATTTTTTAACAGAAGTCCACCGGGGTGACCTATCCATTCATTCTTGGAAAGGAGTAACTTTGTCTTTATTACTGTCTGTCTCTGCATCGATACTTTAAGTTATTGTCATCCAAAAAAGATTGTGCCCTGATGTCATGGGCTGACCTGGGACCGCACAGTTGATAGTGTGGGGGACAATGTCGGGACCCTGCGTCCGCATCCCGTTTTGGGTTCGTGTGTTTCTCCTTCTGCTGCTTCACAGAGTCTCTGCGGGCTGTCCGGAGCTCCTTTCCAGCGGCTGCAGCTGCGCGGAGGACCGCGGTAAAGCTCACCCTGCGCCCGGAGCGCGGAGGAAAGTGAGCTGCGGTGGGAAGGAGCTGACTGAAACGCCCGAAGTCAGCCTGCTCCCCAACAGGACCGTCTCTCTGTGAGTATTGCGTTCACACTTTATCAATGTTATGGTCTACATATTTACACATACAACACAATTCATTGACCCAAGTCTACATCTTCAAAATCAGTTTCTCAAAATAATTATATGTTAAGCACATGTGTGAGTACTGATGTTGTCTCCCACACCTTCAGGACATGGTTTGTGCAGTGAATCATACCTGAGTTTGGCGTTGTTGTTTGAGAATCCCATCAAGCTTACAACCGAAACATCTGAAGATGCAGAATTTTAGCGAATGAGATTGCATGAATGATTGATGGCACAATGATGTTGTCTCAAAGATAAAGATAGAGAAACATGTACCATTGAATGGCTTTGATTAGACAGCAAATCTATCATAAAACCAGTAATTGTGACAGGAACAGTCATGAAGATGTAAATTGCTAGGGCTAAAGACAAAGGTCGGACAATTTTGACTACTGTTCAAGACTTTGAGCAGCTGTCAAAATGTAACTCTGTAGGGGAGGCAAGGGTCAACTGAAACCATTTTACATTACATTTTTCTTCACAACCCACTTATTACAAATATATTTACAGTATTGAAATATGCTATGCTTGCTATGTGAGAGACTAGATCATACTATCAGATTTGATTCGATTTAGATTATGTATTCATTTATTGGGGAAATTTACAGCCGTGATATTAACTAACTCTCAAATAAGAGCACATTTCAAAATAATGTTTCATGTGGCTTTGATTCTTTGATGAAATAATGTCACATTATTTCAAAGGTTTCATTTTTACAATTCATTGTCCAACCTTACACGCATAATACAACTACTGTACTGAGATTCAGTCTCTAAGAAACTTAAGCTATTAGTTGAATTAAAGGCATCAAAACTTTACTCGTAAGAAGAAAAATATCGGTCGTTTCATCTGTCATTGGATGTTTGGACTACCTGCTCATTGCTTCGGCATGTATTTTCATTCAGATGAGAGATGAGGTGAGACTTATGAGCAGAGTGAAGCACTGAAGAGGAGTTTATTGCAGGACTCAAAACTGATGCATTGTAATTTTATACATGCCTTCCAACCGAAAGCAAAGGAAATGTGCCTCTCACTTATGCACCCCTCCCACCCCAAAGACCTGTCCTCTGTCCCCAACACACACATATGCACACTTTAGCCTTCAGCTGTATCTGTCCCAATATCTGTGCACTTTAATGGCCATCCATCTCCTTCCGTTCCCTGTGCTGTAATATCCCAGTCTGCTCATAATGGACCACATTCATGTTGTCTGCGCAGGAAGGAAGTTAAACCCACTCCAAAGTGTGGCTGTAGCTAGTTCTGACCTATTGTGATATTACCTGTTAGTTTTGATTACTATTCTAGTCCTTTAGAGTAGGTCTGTGGGTGTTTGGGCGCCAGTGCGAAACACTTGTAGGACTAAGTATGCACTTAATCCCGACGTGAGACACGGGAGATCGTTTTAGAGCTGTGTGTATTTGTTTTGGTGAGGAGAGTGCTATTTTTCGTCTGTTTCTTGACACGAACGTCCAACGTCTTTGGTAGTATCCACCCTTTAAATTGGTGCGGAAAAGCAAGAACTAAACACTCGTCGTTTCAGAACTCTGCCTTCCCGTGATGCCCTTCTGCTCAGCAGGAGCAGAATTCGCCTGCACATGGCTGTCGTAAAAACATAAACATTAAAAGCGCTCGAAACGCTGCGAACAAGCCCAGGAGAGGAGTATGCAGCCAGAGGATTGGTCCCCTCGGAGGAGGAGGCCCAGGGTAGCCAGGACTCCATTTAAAGAGGCTAGTGGTTCTGCTTAATAACTGCTCACATCTGCTCAACACATTGCCTCTGCGAAACCAGAGGAAATGGACTGAAAAAAAGAGATAGGAAGGGGGCAAAAGTAGGCTGGGTGGCAGACGACGGAGGCGGTTGGAGACAAGCTCTCATGAGCCTTTGCACCTCTTAACATCGTTTATTTGTTTTCCGAACATGTGGAAAGCGCACCGTGTGGCACTTTTATGAGGCTTTGTGTGTTAGAAGTAAAGTATTCATAGTCTCCTGCCCCCTGAAGGGAAAATGAGCAACGGTTAATGAAAATGCTGCACTCAGCACTAGTTTAGTTGGGTGTTTTTCAAAGTTGATCCAACTGTTTCTCAGGATTGCCTTTTTAGATGCAGAATGTTTAAAGTTGTGTCAATGCTGTTGTTTTCGCCGACTCGATCATCTCTTTCTGCTGCTCTCTGATTCACCAGGAGAAAATGCGGAATGTCTGTATAGAAATAAAAGCTCTTGTAGAGGTGAATGATACCAAAACCCCTTTAAGGCAAGTCAGTCCACCGAGTGGCCGTCTAGGCTCACACCTGCTTGAATGGGACCAAAATCTTCAATGCTGATTGATTGGCTCCTTCATTTCAAAGTTGTTCCACTTCGCTTTTTTTGCCCTTCTCTCGCTAAATTCCCTGTGGTGCACTGACTCGGATGTACATCATTGTTTACAGTAGTGGCAGGAGTGCCCGCTACTGGCGAACCCGTGCAAGGTGTCCAATTGACCCTTCGCAAACAGTTTGATTGACAGGCGATCTGACCAATCATAACCCAGAATCCGCCATTTTATGTGACTAAACAGTCAGGGGAGTAGGTAGACTAACTTTGGTGAATTTGACCTTGAAAAATCGTGTGTACTCTTCTTTCCGCGCTTGAAACAACATTCCTTCTGACGTCCATTCATGTTTATTTGATGCTATAAATGAACTAGTATGAAGAGATGATTGATTCATGAGGAGCTACAGCGAATTGTCACGACACATTAAAGAGCCGCTATACGGTATTTATTGTTTAAACTTCTCCAAAAAAATTAAATATGAAACTGTTTCATATGTCTGTGTCCTCTTTGCTCCGGATGTATTTTTGACTGCGGAGAATATGATGTGTGGCACGAGCGCGCATGGCTTGTCGGACAAAGCAACAGTAAATTGCAAAGGGTCAATTGGAATGTCCTAAGCCCTTGATGACTTGGAATCAGCTATTGAGCTGATTTATTATTTTAGGTTTTTCCCCTTTTGCTGAATTAGTTTGATGCACTATTCTTTAAGCCTATAGGTATGCTTGGACTCTTGTAAAAAATATGTAAAATTACACAAACAAGTAAAATATCCCCCAACACTGCACATGTTGGATCTCTTAAGGCCCACTTCTTCACTTCTGACAATCCTAGGTAAAGTTCTGATTATCTTGTTGGTTCTACAGATTATCTTATCAGATTTTTCTGTGGTGTTTTAAGAGTGATCGAATCTGCTCGGAAGAACGTGCACACACTCTGTAGATTGTCACGTGGAAAAAAACGAAGCCAAATCAGAAAGCGAGCTGACGGAAGATGGATGACTTCATCTGAAGCTGACGGAAGACAGATGACTTCAATAACACGACTTCATCCAAACCTTTTTTCTGTTATTTTCTGTAAAAATAAGTCTAAACACTATTACTGCCATTTGTTCTTGCCATGTTCGTTACTCTAAAGTCACATTTGACCGTGAGAGATTTTGCGAGATTTCCCGTGTTCACAGTTGGGAATTGAAACTGTTAGTGTCGTGTGTTATCTTATCCACATTGTGGCACTCCACACACTATAGGAACAAAACTGATAAATCTATTATTTCATTTTGAAAATCGGATAAGATTTTAAATAATCTCTTAGCTATGTTCAGATTGCAGGCAAATCGAATCTTTTCAGGCAGACTGTCTGCACTATTAATGGCAAGATGTCAAACAAGATTTGCGTGTCCAGACATATCCATCCCTCTGCATGGGTTGCTTTGGTAATGACGTAGGAGTATACCCACGTACAGAATGTGACGAGGCTTTCACAACGGATGCGGGAAAAATGGAGGTGCATCATCTCGCTCTCCATATAAGCGCCCTGTCGAGTCGCGGAGAAAAACTTCTCCGTCGCACAGGAAAATGCAGAAATCTTTGGACATACCATTTTAATACCGGCATACTTCCGGTATTTCCTTCACCCAGTTTTGACGTTATCGTTGTGTGTCACTTTAAGAGTGAAATCTAATTTCAGCAGCCAGAGCGTCCAGACTTGGAATTGCATTTCAAACCACCTCCATATGCTGTCCAGACTTTCAAAAACCTTGGATAAAATCTGGATATCCAAGAAATCAGATTTTTGCTGTCAACATGGCCTTAGTGTGGGCCAGTCTTTATCTGACAGACCCATTTCAGGTCTTGGAGTTTCTTTTAATGAGCTGATGAGATGAATCAGGTGATTTAGGGAGACATCTAAAATGGGGGGCCATACTACCTTAGTCTGTAACCTACACAACTCATGTAATCTCAGCAGTCCTTCCACATCAGGTGTTACAAACAGCACCTCCTTTAGTCCAACACTTTTAAAAATAAAGCTTTAAAAAGATGTTTTTGATGCCATATCAAAGAACCATCTTGGGAAAAAAAACATTTGAACAATCTGAAGAAGATTTTCTAGTTTTGTGCAATGGAAAGTTTGTTATAGATTCTTCATAGAACCATCGATGGCAATAAAGACCCTTTATATTTAAGAGTGAAGACGGGCTGGATTAAATGTGTGGACTGAATTGTTCATGACACTGCCAAATTATCATTATAATATATTTTCCTATATCTCCCCCCATTATACAGACTCTGTGTGTGTGTGTCAGGCAGAGAAGGGGAATTATGTGTAGTGCTGTGATGGTGGTGGTTTTAGAAGCCTCACAGCAGAATATCCAGTTCTGAATATACAGTTCAGATGCATGTCAGTTTCAGAGTACTGTAACTCTGAGAAAATCATTCTTCCAATTGTTTTAGCTCTAACTGTAAATAACTGATAGTGTGAGTAGTATCTGACCAGCTCTAAACAGACAGGCCTCAAGAGGTCAGAATGTGATTTCTGGGGTCAGTCATTTTGGTAAAGGTTATCTATTGGACCAGCTGCAGTCCTGCAACATAACATCTGGCATTCCTCAGCTGATTAGGTTAGATAAGCAGATGGCATCCCTTAATCTGATTGGTGGAGAGGGAAAATGTGGGGGAGGGACCTCAGTAATTACCCAAAATCGTATTCTCCTTCCTTATTGTTCCTCCACAGACCATAACTTGAACGAATTAGTGAATAGTGGGAGTAGAGATTGCATATTTAAGTCCAAGTTTCTGCTCAAAATCTACCTTTATTTTGTCATTTCATGTGCTTTTGCGTAATATGACGGTCCATATTAGATAGAGGTTAGCAAGTGTTGTCGATTAGGGGTTGCGAGCAGTATCGAGCTGCGTCGGAGCGCGTGCGTTAACCTCTCAGCCGCGGCTCCGACTGCTTCTTCGGTTTCCTTACTCCCCACATTTCGCCTCTGCCCTTCTTTCAAATATATTTCAAACCGTAAATCACCCAAAGCACTCTGTTTGGAGCAGGAGAGATGCGGTTTGTTCAGCGAGAGCCTTTCATTGGCTGCTTCTTGTTGTTTGTCAAGCAGCTCGGCAGAGGATTTGTGGCTACACCTCCATATTAGAGTTTAACTGCTTTGACCTCCGTGGGTAACTGATCGCTTTTTGTGTGTGCGTGTGTGTGTGAGCTGTTTGATGCTGTTCCACGCGTCAGGTTTCCAGCTTTCCATTACATCCCAAATTACTCATAAATCCTCTCTGCATTAATGAACGCCATTGGCATATACAAGTCATTTGGTGCTACTTTGTGGTATAAAGCCCAATATATTCACCATAAACGGCCATTTTTCCACTTTCTCCCCCTCTCTGTGCAAACGCGCCCTCTCTTTCCTCTTGCTCCACCCCTCTATCATGAGTTCATCCATACACAGTGAGTCTGAACCTAAATATTTAGCTGTCCTGGTAGGAAACTGCCATGCCTAAACTCTTTCCAGATGTGGGGGAGAGCAGTGCGCTGTTTAGAGCTAATTATGTGCGGCTGCACAGTGACTGAGTTGATAGAGGGGGAGGGAGACCAACACAGGGAAAGAAGGGAGACAGGAGAGGTAAAGAAGTGGAAAGTGTAAAATAGAGGTAGAGATCAAGGAAAGGACAGAAGATGAGAGAATGAGATGAAGTGGAGGGGCTGAAGGAGAGTAATTTTAGTTAAACGTTTGTTTATCTGCCGAGGGAGAATGAGATGGGAAAGAGTGAGAGAGTCAAAGTTTTGCTTTATGAGAGTGTTTATGAATGCATATATACTGTATAAATCTGATTGGCTGACTTCTGTCGGGACTCCAGTGTGCCGTTGTCTTTAACGCTTTACACTGTGTTCACTCGAGCATTTAGTTGCTCATGGTTTCATTTGCAAACATTTTGAAATCCAACATTTAGTTCCTCATGTTTAACAGGTTGGTAAAAGAGATGTTATTGCATGTTATTGGGAAAAATACCCTTTTTGAAGCTTGCGTGACCCTTTCCAACATATAAAAGGATTCCAGAGTGATATTTTATAAGATGCATGTCCTCTCAAATCGATAATCGAAGATCAGGTGATTTTTCAGTGGTAATATATGCAGTAAATATGAAAGTGACATGGCAACCATTCAGTGAATCACTGGAGTTACTCGTGGGCACTAAAATGCAGAGAGACATGCTCCAAACAGACATGATTGTTGATGATGTGCAATAGTCAGTGCTAATCCGTTTGAGAAGAATTACAATTCTGAGAGCAAAATTGACAGATATGAAAATGACTTTTTTGATCAAATTAAAAACTAACAGCCTTATGAAACCATATTGCTATGGCTAATTGTGGTATTAAGAGGAAGTAGGGCGTTCTCATTCTAGAGCGCATTTAATTGGACAAAATTGAGAGAGTACACGCCCTTTCAAGCAAGATGAGTCATCGATATTTTTGGTCTGCTTTCTCAGGAGAAAAGGTTTGTGCATTTTTTCTTTATCTAGTAGTACACTAGCCTCAATACTAATGCTTTTGATTTCTTTATAAAGTATAAAATGTGTTTATTTCACAGACCCATGTTGGTTCAATGACAAATGATGTCTTTTTTCAGTAACAATGCATGGGCGTGTTATCGCAGCCTGGTCTCATTGTCAACATTTACGAGTGCAAAACGTACATTTTTGCACAATTAAAAGATGCTGAAACGTACAATACGGATATATTGACAACATTTAAATGTAAACATTTTTACAGCTACAGAAACGAAAAATAATTTACGAATTTTTCATATCCTAAAGATATTTGTATAATTGCTCTTTTACCATTTTAGACATACATTTTAGATCCCTTAAACCTACCCCAAACCTAAACATAACCGTTTTATAGAAAATATAGGAAGAAAATAAAACGCAACGGACAGAGATGTATAGGATAATTACACTGTTAGTAACAATATACCATTAAAAAGATATTTTGAGCTACTAATCCTGCTTCTACCTCTAAGCCTACCCAAAACCATTTCTTAAAAATATGTACAGTTATAAAGTGGAATCACAATCATTTCTTTTTTGCAAAAATGGTACCAAAAGTAGTTGACAATGTAACGAAAAGTGACGATGTGATGGAGTCACAGTCCTAATAGTGTTGTATGAGTTACAGAGCCGAATTTAAGTTATTAGTTGCTGAAAATATCAAATATCATTTCATATTCAAAACACTGCAATTTGTGATGCAGCAGGTGACAATGAACATTTGATAACACTGCCGAAAAACTTTTGGATAACAGCGCATAAACAAAATGGATTACTTCTGTGAATTTATGTTGCGCCTTTGGAGTATTTTATGGTTCTGTTGTCAAGTCAGAACACAGGACTATAATGAGTAAATGCCTTCTGTGTTCCACGACAAACAAACACAATAATATTGCATGATAAACAATGGTTAAACGATTACAGAAATGCTATTAATTTCTATGGTTTAAAGTGTAATCTTTCAAAACGAGTTTGCAGCAGAAGTCACAGTGAAATAGCATTTCATGTTAAGTAGATGAGTAAATCCAACTGAAATTGTTGTGACAATTGAATGCAATAGAATCTAACCAGAATTTAAAAATTCACAAATAAGGATTTGTATCCATATTTATGTCTGTGAAGTTGTTCATACGTAAATACGTTCACGTGTTAGGGCTGTCAATATTGTACGTTTCAGTGCGTACGAAAACATCAGTAAATGAACGTGTGGTAGAACCAAATACACAGAGGTATTTCGCTGGCGGTTCAGTCCGCTCATTTCTTTAAATTTAGCTGACGCTAATCTCCCCCACATGGCCAAAGAGTACACGTTGTGTCTCCATCTTTAACCGTAAAACTGTGATAATGTTTTGACAGTTACGCACCATATAGAGATTTCTTGACTCCGTGTTGATCCACTGACTCAACAGTCGTAAAATCAATGTTTGTTCAACGTTGTATCAGCATTATCTCGCTGCAGATTTGAGCACTAGCGAGCTTGCGTGTTTTCAGTGGCTGTAAGAATGTGGGTGTGAGCTCAACTGGCTGTTGTAAATGTGTGTGTGAGTGTTTATAAAGCTGTTTTGAGATACCAGCGATTCCAGCTTCATTGGTGACCTTGATCCGAAGCCCCCCTCGGACAGCTGCCGCGAGTTTGCGTGCATCTGTCCGTCTGTGTCCGACTATGTCTGTTTATCCAGAGCTGACATGATGAACTTTGGAAAACTGGAACTTTATGGTGTTGCGCAATCATCTGCATGGATACATGCGCGCGGTTCTCCTTGAGGTCAGAGTGTGACGAGAGGGGAGTGTGTTTTGAGAAACCTTCCTGACAGACATCCGGGGAATTGTGTGGAGGGGCGTCCTCGGAACGCCGGCATTCCAGGAGGGTTTATTTTTGTGGGAAAAGGCGACAAGAGTAGAGGAGGGGAAGGGAGGGGAAAACTGCACGTGTTCTGAGAAGGGGCGGCGGTCCGCAATAAATCAAAAAAGCAAACAAAGACCCAGACACTGGATACCGTGAGCCGAACCCATCACACCTGCCCCTGCCACACACGCTTCGACCTCTGACCCTCCATCCCAAACGTCCATGTAATAGTCGGCGCTCTTTCTGAGGACGAACCTTCTCCGTGGAATCATTAGGCGGTTATGTGTGCTGTGTTTATTTGTGTGACCGTTTCGGATGGGATTTTGCGGACGAAAAAATCCCCCAGCAGTGTCTTGTTCGGCTGAGAAAGGAGAGAGAGAGATGCTCCTCCCGGTGCACAGCGGGAATCTCTGTTTGGATAGTTTTTCCTTTCACTCTACTTGTTTTAACTGACTCCAAGAATTGTTGAACTAACTCTCTTTCTGTATCTCTCTCTTCCTCCTTCCCTGTCCACAGACTCTCATTCTGATCTCATTTCTTTCTTTAGTCCTCTGTTTACAGTATATCTCTGTCTTCAGCTGTCCCCCTCTCGTTCACCGTAGCGCCTCTGGCTTGTATCTCGCGGATGTGTCTTATTGTACTGACTCGAATCATTTGAGTCTATTCACCGAAAAGTGAAAGTGACAAATGTTTCTCGAGGGAGTCGATTGCCTAAAATTAACACTTGCCAAATGCCATATGAGCGTAAAAATCGGCATTGGCGAGTAAATGAAATGGTGTCATTTGACAGTCGGGACAGAGCCAGCGCTGCATCGTCATGAAAGTTTAAGCTTTGCTAATTTAAATATTCAAAATGCGCAAACATCCGAAGCGTGCGCCCAGAAAGCCGTGCCTCAGACAGTGCACGAATACTGAATTGAGGTCTCTTTCACATTATCTTGCGCTTGAATGGCAAAGTCACGCATAATTATATATATAAAAAAATGCCCATCTCGGCAAGTATCCTATTAAAGATAGTTGGTTATGTCTTAAGCCGGTAACACACCATGCTGACGCAGACAAACTAGGGCCGATAAAAGCAGACTGACTCACTTCGGCAGCTTCTGAGTCCAAAGTTGCCCTGACACACCAAACCGGCGCTTGACACCCATGTATAAAGGAGATAACTGTCTATTTAAGCAGATATATTTGTCAATATTCGTCATTCAAAAAGGGAAAGCAAAACTAAGACTGCAAGTAAACAAACCATAAACAAAGCAGCGCTTGCTTACCGTTTTGAATATCAGTCATGCTGATCACGCTCTTTATTCCTCTCAGATCATGAAAATATTTGTGCATTCGAGTGCTCAGGTTCATAACTTCTGCTTATATTTGTGTGAACTGAATCGTTTGCTATACTGAACAGCCAATCAGTAATGTAAACCATTGAGAAAGAAACGTGTATCAGTATATTGGATCAGTGCAATAGCTCTTAAAGTGACAGCAGCCTAAAATAACTGCGGCTGTCTGTGTCATTAATGTTAGTCAAACAACAAAAGACAAAGAATTTCACTCGAGCAGTGAGTGATTATGTTTTGTAACTTTATTAAGGATTAATCTGTTTATACAAAGACTATATTCAGTATTATTTTTCATTTGATTACTTTATTAAAGTTCTTTTTCTGAAAATTACTGTTTACTGACTGTCCCCTTGTCATTAATAATGTTAAATGGCTTGTAGTTTTAGCTGTGGTACCTAAATTAGAATGGAGAATTGAAATTTTGGTATCATTACATTTCAAGGTCAGTAAAACATATCTCGTACGAGATGTTTTGTTTAATCATTTGGTCACAAACAAGATGTGCGACCCTTGTGACCCACTTAAGTGGGACTAAGTTTCATCTTTAGATGTAATATCATAATTACTGCTATTGTCTTTGAAATATGGTAACAGTGTACTTCCAAATGTACTAACCAGCATTTTTGGTAAACTAAAATATGCTTTAAAGTCACTTGCGTGTCATAGAAGTGGATTTGTAATGAACTTGGACTTTAGTACATTTAAAATACAGTATATTAATCATTCAAATGTAATACTGAAGAACATTATTTAATTATCGCAAAATAAACCTCAACAGGTTGATCAGGTGATCAGTCTTGCATCAGCCTGAAGGGGTTTATTCTGTGTTAACAACCGGCTGGATGTACATTATCCTGCTTATTACACGGTTACTTGCCATGCAATTAAATAATTAGATATGAAATATTGAGCAGAGTCAAAATATTTTTCGAGAGCAGCTGCTAGCAAGCAGCAAGTTCAAACACAGTTATGAGTAGCTTCACTTTTGGACTAATGAGACTCCAGGGCGAAAACAGAAAACAAGCGTCATCAAAATGTCCTGACACTCTTTTGTGTGTCGGTAGGTGCCGTTGATAGAGTTTATGTTGTATTTAACCTAAAATATTTCTTAATTACACGCTTTTCCCCCTTACATTGCTCGTTCCCTCTACAACAGAGCAACAATTGTTTGTCATCCTCCACTTGACCAGTGGCCTGTACATAATCATAACCAAAAGTCCAGGTCCTTCGTGTTTACAATGAGCTCGTCCAGCATCCAAACCACCCTCGTCTTGTTATCTGGGTCAAACCATGCACACACACACTAACACACAGAGCAGTTCCCAGGAGAACAGTGCTTTTTCTTCCATAATATGACTGTGATGGTGGCCTTGCGTGGTTGAGATTGTTTAGAAATGATTGCACATTCCAAAGATAGCAATTAACCAAACTGCAACTAACATTCACTGTACTACTGAAGTAGCATTTCAGAAAGCGCGTCGTTCAACAGATCCATGCACACTGCCCTATTTACAAAAGCACGCTGTCTTTTTATGGCTACTTGTTGTGATATTTTCTATTCTGCGGTGGCTTGTATAGACTGCATTTATGCACGTATGTATTTTTTGTTATAGTGAGTGTGTGTCTGTGTGTACGAGAAGGGCGTTCATGGCCACAGTTCCCAAAAATAGTGCATCATCTTCTTCTCCATAATTAGAGAGCATTTATAAAAGCCAGATTTTAATTTTAGGCTATGGAAAAGCCCAGCATATGCACACAAACAGACACACACACATACATGTACCCGCTTGCTCTCTCTCTTTAACACACACACGTGTCCCGAACAGTCTATAATTTTGAAATAAGCTGCAGCTTGTGGACTGCTGGGTTTTCTGGCCTTCAAGGTCACTTTTTATCACACACACTCACTCACAAACAGATATTTAACGTCTTAGTTCTGTCTGCGCTTCCCAGCGGCACTGAAAGTGAAGATGGTTCTCCTTGTTTTTACAGTATGCTTATTATTCATTTAACAATATATTTTGGAAGTTGTGATCATTTTATATATATTGTAGCGCTTCAGTTCAAGTGACACAGCAGCGCAGAGCCCACGTGAACTCTTTACTACTTGTTACAGCACAAAATAAACGTGAATGAACATCGGAAGGTAGGTATATAATTATTGGGTACAGTACGACTTCCCAAAATCTGTACAATGTAATCACTCTGTCAGTGTTTCAATTGCAGAAAGACGTCAATAAAACTAGTTAGAATGAGCATTTTACTAAATATATATGTACTATACTGCATATTCACTGTATTTCTACATAACCTGTTCTTTAATATTTCATGTATTTTTTATGACAGTCACCATTTAATTTTTTATTAAAGTCATTAAAATGTATATATGTATATATATATATACATACATACACACATCCTTATGTGTAATTTAAATGTAAATAACCCACAAATTGGTTCATTTTAGCCAGTGATACTAATAGAGATGTACCAGCTGGGGTTCTCTGTATAGTATACTGCATTAGTTGAGACATTTTTTGGAAATTTGCCATATACTGTAGCTGATAGGCCCCAAATGAATCAATATTGAATCGAATCACAATCTTGTACTAATTGCATTTTTTATATTGTTAAAAATGATGTGTTGTAGTTTTTCAAACAATATAATAAATAAATAATTGGTAACAAATCACTTTCACACTACTTAATGCAAATTTTTACGATTTTATGATTAACTGGTACATTTGATTTCTACTGTTGAAAAGTTGCAGGACACCCTCCGTCACTGCATGTAAGAAAAACCCATCCAGTATATGTTCCTCCAATCTGAGGGGAAGCTATTATATTTTATAATATATTTTATATTGTGTCACCAATTCCGTGTTTGCCCCTGGCTGGCTCTACAGCATCTGTTGTCCTGTCTGTATTGACATCAGGACAGTAACATGCTTTCTGATCCATATCTGAGAAGAACTTCTAATCGCCTTATGAGTCTGGATAACTCAATCAACAAACAGTTGCTGTACAATTACATGCATCCACTTAACCGCTGTCAGACTAAGAGATGGATGGGGTGGACTTGGCAAAATCTGTGTCTTTCTCTCTCTTTGTCTCTTTTTCTCTCTCTTCCTGCAGGCTGGCTGCACAAAGACATGCATTCACAACTCGAGATGCATTTAAGCACTAAGTGCTCATTGTGCTCAAGGCTTTTGGACAAAACGTGTGCATGACAGGGTTATTATCATCGTCATACTAAAACTAAGATGAAAACCCATTTATGTGTATTTATTTGTGTGAAATTATTGGGTTCAGCAATTTGTGTGGATGACGTATATTTGTATACTTATATATAATCTCGTTTTTAATTCTCATTCAGTTGTAATGTTCATATAGTAAGTTTTTCTTCTTAAAAACCTCGCCGAACCTTCTCGGTTAGACTTCAGAATCATCAAGTAGCTGATGAGATTATAAGTGGTTCTCATTACCTCTGTTGAAGCCTGAAGCTTGCCAATGTTATATTGATTCCTCAGGCCATTATAATGACGGTATCTCCCACTTGAATTATGGTTGTTAGTTGTGTACTTCTGACACAAATTGGGATGCTTTAGCTGTAAAATTCTTGCAGTGTAATTAATGATACATATGTACAGTTGGTCAAGATTAAATATGAATTACAATGGTAATAGCTTGCAATGAATACAAACAACAAACTATAATATAGTTCCCAATTGGAACTAAATTACTAAAACTACACTGCACTTAAAAGTACATTGAAATAGTATTAAAATAAAGTGCCCATATTATGCTATTTTAAATGTTCTTAATTTTTTGCAGGTCTCCTACAACATGTTTACATGCATCAAAGAACGCTTTAATGTTCTCATAATAAAGATTGCACATCACCACATTTCTCAATGACTCTCAAATGACTCATCCGATGCTTCAGTTTCCCTAAACCCCTCCTTTGCTGGAGCCTGCTCTGCTCTGTAGTGATTGGTCTGCCGCTTACAGCGCCTGTTGGAGGCGAAACGCCCATTGATAACTGAACTTCAGTTCCGGAGCTCAGCAATTGTACTCACTGTAAAGATAGTAACGATGGTGTCGGTCCAACCACAAATCTGGTGATGAAACATTGTAAGAACCAGTTATTCATCCATCGCAAGAACTGATACACCACTCAGTTTGATGAATGTGATGAGATGTTGCAACTGTAATTCCTCTACATGTGCTCATGTGGGAACTGTATCATTAACTGTACCGAGAACTAACTTAATAACTGATGAAACATTAAAGTTTGGAAAACAAATCTTTCTCCATCCTTTATCGTTACTGAGAGTTGTAAGAACGACAGAGAATCTGCATTAATGGACACAATTTTTGGTAATAGCGAGTCAAATCACAGCTGATTTGCAGAAGTATTTCAGTAAGACAGTGATAACCGAAGTTAGCCGGAGACCAAGCACAATATAAAACACAAAACTATGTATTTTGAACACCTAGTAGAAAATATATACATCAATAATCAATCATATGTACAGGCTGTGGTTCTGAGGAGCAAGTTGGTCCAAATAAAATGTCTGTTTGGGCTTTCGTAAATCCCATTTAGACACACCCGTTAGGAGATTTGAGAAGCAATCGTGCTCAAAAATGTTATTCTGCTGTTGTATCGCTGTGGCAGTTTTAACCGCTGACTCTTCAAATCCTCATGCTTCGGGAGTGTTTACAAAGAGAATTTGCTTCAGCAGAGCAGAAAACAGCATCTTCTTGACATGTATACTACATGAACCAGCTACAGCGTTCGAGGGCGGGTCAAAGTAGACGGTGTTCGCGGGCAGCCAACGAAGAATATAGGCAAATGTGTTATCCAGTGACGTGCGGCTGTCAAGGAAGTGGGATTCGAATTTAACGATTCGTTGAAGCGATTCTTTCTTTTGAGAGACAATAACTTTATTTATCATGCACTTTCAGCTTCATTTACATTCACAGACAGCTTTAATATTATATCACCTAATGAAATATGTGAAAAATATACAAACGTCCTGTAAAACTGGAAACACTGTGCATAACATTTTTTATGGTGAATTTCTGGCAAGCACAGCTGCCTTTTTTCGTTTTGTTTTTTACCATAATTTATAGGATATTTTTTACACTGTAGGGTTTTCTTTAAAACAGTTTTGACTAGTTCAATTTCACAAATAATTAAAGTAAAATTTAATTAAACACGACAAACTGAAATGGTAGCCTTTAGTCTTTGTTTTATTTACAACTTAGAAAAAGGATTTTTACAGTCCGCAGCAACTTTGGTGCGGATAAAAGTGTAGCTTTTCCTGAAGTAGGTTGCGTATCAGAGTTATGCTTTTAGTGGATGTTGTTGGATACTTTATTGCCCAATGTCATTATTATTGTAAACTGCACAGTTGAGCAGTTGCACATACACATAGTCGCATAGGTTTGACCTTACTTGTTGAGGACAGATACAGAGCTCTCAGACACGCATCACTGCTTTTCTTGAGTGGCTTCTTGCTGCAAAGTGCTTCTCCAGACAGCCGCCCTCCAGCAGCACTCAAGCCCCAACACGGGTGAGGGGATCCTGGCTGGATGCGGGAGCGGGATGAGCGTAGGTTGGAGCTTCGGAGGCAGCAGCCGTGGTACTTGAAGAACTCTAGAGAGAATAGCTGGCCTTTAACAAAGAGCAGAGCGGACCAGCTTCTGTTCACACACACACACACACACACACACACACACACACGCACGCACACACGCACACGCTACTGGACTTTTCAAATACAAAAAGACATGTGCGTGATCAAACACAAAACACACCAAAAACACATTCATCTAAACAAATTCATACACACAAAAAGGCATGTATGCTGACATACTGACAAAAGCACACACACACACACACACACTCACTCTCTTTGCTGCTCCTGCTGTTAAGGCTGTGTAATTGGGCTCTTAGGCTTCATTAGTAGCAAAGCTGAAGAGACCTCTCTCTTGCTCTCTCTCTCTCTTGCTCTCTCTCTCTCTCTTTCTCTCTCTCTCTCTCATATATGGATTTTGCCTGTCCTGGCTGGTAGCCTATCCCCCTCGCTCTCTTTTTTCATCTCATGTTTTTTAAGAAGCTGTCAGAATTCCCCCCCCCCCTCCCAAAAAAAGAAAGAAAAACCATTTGAATAATTTTGATTCACAGATGTATTCTTTTATTGCTCAGGTTGCCCTTTCATATCCTAGGGTACTTAATGGAGTTCTCAATTAAGTTTCATTTCCGCATCAGTGAATTACTTTAATGTGAATGTGTAATTTTTGCTCCACTAGTGTGACCAAGTGGAACTGCAAGAATATTAGATAACACTTTATTTTAGGGTCTAATTCTTACTATTAACTAGTTGTTTATTAGCAAGCATATATAGGATATTGGCTGTTTATTAGTACTTATGAAGCACATGTTAATGCCTTATATATGCATTTTTCAGTTGTAATCAAAATATCGATTTTTCGATGAAATATCTGTAGATAAGATCTGTAGCTGTGCTTTCCCCTCACTCATTGGTTTAATTTTCTCCGGATGAATATTGTTGGTCTTGAATTTTGTGTGTTGCACATAATTTTACTCATTCCCTCAGAAGTGCGCGCACTTAAATCCATCTCTTCTTTTTCGCTGCTCATTGCCTTAAAAACAGTCAAATACACACAAAATAAGGTAAAAAAAAATGCCAGTCTTGGAGAGTATTCACATGAACACACTCAGTTATGTTTTAAAGCGAACATAAACAGTCGAGAAAGAAAATGCATGTGCAACAGCATAATGAATCGAAGGGTTGGGTCTTAAAGTGACAGCAGCTTAAAATACCTACTGCTAAATTACGAGATAATATTTAAAAATGTCTATATGGCAGTTTTTCCCTATCGGTGTCAAAATTGCGGCCAGTGTAAAAAGCAAAAACGTTAATGTCAAGCCCTGATTCTACTCAATACGTAAACTTAAAAACTATCGTAGTAACTAGTGATAAGCAGTAATGAAGAGTTAATGCAAAAATCATAGTTAATAGTTAGTTAAAGGGTTAGTTCAAAATGAAATTTCTGTCATTGAGTACTCACCCTCAGTCGGCGTTCTGATGTAAAACACGAAGGTAGAGAAGAAATTAAAGAATAAAGATGTTATTTTTGTTTTATTTTCGTGCACAAGAAGTATTCTTGTTGCTTCTTAACACTGTAGTCACGTGAACTATTTTAACAATGTCTTGACTCCTTTTCTGGACCTTGAATAGTTGATTTCTATGGGGGATAAAAAAAAACCTCTTGGATTTCATCAAAAATATCTTAATTTGTATTCTATGGGTTGGGAGCGACATGAGTAATTAATGACAGATTATTCATTTTTGGGTTATTAATTAACCCTTTAATAGAGAGAATTGGATCCTAATCTAAAGTGTGACCAAATATTTTTTTCCAGCAATATCCGCTTCATGAACGTATCATTCTTTCGAGTTGGGTATTTCAACAAATTAATGTAACTAGGTTCACAAAAATGGTTCGATTTGTTTATTATTGTTAACTAAACTTACTACAAATGTTTTTGTTAATTGAAATAAAGTCAAAATAAAATATAAATATAAGATGAAAAACTTGAAATGGAAATTAGAAGTGATGCCTTTGCAACTAACTGAAATCAGTTTAGTTTAAAGCAATACAATTACTAATGGGAAAAAAAAAACTAATAAAAACTGTAAAAAGAAATAGCCAATTGCTAAAACTAAAATGAAAATATCTAATGATAAATAAATAACAGTGTCATGAATTGAGCCTTTGTTGAGTCGACAATTCACTGACTCACTGAACACAAGAACAGTCTGTTTCAGGCATGCTTTGTTTGAAATAAACTTGGTTAACAACTTTCCAAGTCATTGAACAAGAACCATCACTTTTAGACGTTAGATTCATTATGAACTTCTGCTAGTATGAACAGATGGTAGTAGCATTTGGAGTGAAAGAAGTTACTTGAACAGTGGAATAGCCAATCGATTACGAGCACGTCAAGTAACAAAAACTGCAAAAACAGCGGCTGTGACTGAAAGCTGGAAAATGCTGCCTTTGGAGGATGCATTCCAAGCTGGAAGGCATCAAGGCATGTCTGAATCCAATGTAAGCTTCACTTCCTGTCTCATGAGATACCCTCATCTGATCGATTTTTGAAGACGGCACAGATGTATCCTTCGCTGCATTTGATATTCTGTGCTTTCCATTCTGTGAGAGTGAAGCTAAAAAATAAAGATGGCATCTGAAAGTTGCGTTTTGTGGTCACTTTGTAAAGTAAATGTATGCTTTTGAGCAGTGTTTCTGATGTCTTTCTATTGAGAAATTACCATTGCACTATTGTAAAAGTTTCTCGAGTTACTTTCGTGTGTAAATGCTGCCTACAAAGTCATTGCGTGATAAGGCAGTGAGGCAACAAGTCGAATGCCGACAGTTTTTGGATGCAGCCAGCATCTTGCGTGTGCACTTTTGTAACTTTTTGTAACATGCTCATAGCTTTAAACTTTAGGGTAACGCTTAACAATGATGTACTAAAAACGGAAAAGTTTTTTGTTCGTACAGATGATGTTATCAAAACTATCCCCGTTCACACAGATCTGTGAAAATGACTAAAAATGTTAGGCATGCCAGACAAGATGTCACTTTGTAAAGAAAGACTACATGCTTTAGCAGATATGCATTCTTTTACAGAGCACTTCCGCCTAATGCGCATGCCTATCCACCTAATTTTTACAGTTTACTGCACTTTGATATTCTTCTCGTTATTTCCCTATAGCCTTAGTCTCACACATTCACAGAAAACACGTTAAAAAATAAGATGGATAGACTAAACGTGATATGCATGTGCATGACAGACTCGTTTTTCTGCAGTTTACACGGAAATGACAACGGTATCATTGCCCCCGTTGTCATGTAAATGAACAGCCAAAGCACATAAAAACTTTTCCGTTTTTAGCTGAAAACCGTGTCGTGTAACAGCCCTTTAGAGTTAATAGCTTGTTTTTGGAAAGATTATAAAAATGATGGTTCTGACACTAAAATTGGATTGGATGAGCCACTTTTGAAGTTATTAAAGAATAGTCTATATACATAAACCTGTGACAACACATCAGAATAGTTTATAATGGTTATTAACCATAAATATAGCTATGCTGTTTATCCTGTTTATTACCACAGTTACCACTCTTTAGACACTCTTATTGATTTAATAATTAATGACATAAAAAGAATCGGTAACACTTTAGTTTCGGGTCCAATTCTTGCTATTAACTAGTTGAGCGTATTACTAGGATATTGCCTGTTACTTATATGAATGCCTTATTCTGCATGACCACATTCTACATCCCTAATCCTATCCAATACCTACACTTAACAATTGCCTTACTAATTAATAAGCAGTAATTAGGAGTTTATGGAGGCAAAAGTCATAGTTACTAGTTAGTTAATAGTGAGAATTGGACCCAAATCTAAAGTGAGACCAAAGATTCGTTTACTCTTTTGATAGTTCTGAGTTCTAATAGTCACATTGCTCTGTAGATTATAAGGTTTGTATATGATGTCCACACTCGCTGAAGGTTTCTAAATACGCCGGTTTTGATCTGAGAGCAGTACAGCAGGAGGACGCGGGGGAGACAGAAGGTCCTTTGAGGTTAAGGGTATTTCAGCATGCCACATTTGCTAGACAGAGTACTTTCTTTTTCTGATAACCTCCACTTCAGTGTGAGGCCTGTGATAGGACACACACACATTGTGTAGTGCAGAGACTAGTGGCCCCACTTGAGCTTAGAAACCCACAGTCAGACAACAGAGACACGGGTTCCCTGTCATCCCCCTCAGCTCTCTCTATATCCATCCATCATCACTCCTCACCTCCTCTTCATTTCCTTCTGATATGGCATAATGTATTATAATTTGAACATGTATACAGATTTCTGTTTGCCGTCAAGATTGTCCATCGAAGCATTTGCCCTAAAGATTAAAGAAAGGCAGGATGGCAAGAGAAAATAATCAACTGATTTTAAACAATCAACCGAAGATTCAGATTAGTTCTTTGGTCACTTTGAATGTGGAAGACTGATGCGGTAGGAAGGTGGTCAGTGTTGGGACAGTGACGTTTTAGATCCAATGACGCTTTGGATGAAACTTTAGTAGTCGTGTTGTAAATATTTATTTAAAAATGTGCTCTTTCTCCTCTATAAATGCTTAAATAGCCTTAAAAAGCATATATTTCATCTTGGACAAGCCGTGAATAGTCTAGTTTGAGTAGTCTATATGGTGATTGGATTTTCTAAAGGTAGCTGCAGTGATGCAATGACTTGATCAGTTGGCGATTGGCTCTTTTTTTTTTTGGTTTTGGCATATATATGCAATCTTTGGTTGCACACTTAACCTTTAAGTACATCGTTTGCGCAATAATTGACGTATTAGTGATTTATACTGATATATATATATATGTTAAAATGTCTTTTCACAAGTATGGACAAAAACCTTTGGGAAAGAAACATTAGTAACACTTTATTTTACAGTGTCCTTGTTATACATTAGATGTAGTACACTACAAATTATCAATAAGTAACCCTAAACCTAACCCTATAGGAAGTACATGATATTACTCAGTACTTATAAATGTATAATTACATTGTAACAACAACACATTAAAATAAAGGGCTACACTTTATTTTAAGGTGTCTTTGTTACACTGTAATTATACATTTAAGGACTGAGTAATAATAAGTATCTACATGTACTTACTATAGGTTTAGGATTAGGGTTTGGTTTGGTTTCGGGTTAATTGCATGTAATTATTCATCACTTATAGCTATTACGACAGTAATTACATGTACCGTATGTAACAATGACACTGTAAAATAAAGTGTTACCAAATAAAGGGTAACACTTTTTTTACAGTGCCATTGTTACATATTGTTACTATAGTAATAACTATAAATTATGCATAATTACATGCAACTAACCCTAAACCAACCCAAACCCTAATCCTAACATAAGTACCTGTAGTTACTTAATAATATGTGATACTTAAATGTATAATTACAGTGTAACAAAGACAGCTTAAAATAAAGTGTAACCAAATAAAGTGTAACCAAAAAATCCAACATGTGTGTTAAATTAAACATGGTCAATAAGCTGTAGTTAGTAATGTGCTGTAGGCGTCTCGGGCAAAGTGGAGGTCTTTAACGGGAGCTTGTTGGCTAAACTCTGTGCAGTATTATTAAATTTAAATCCCACTGTGTGACTCCCATCCAGTCTGCGGTTCTTCTGTTTGGCTCCAGAAGGAGAGAGAATGAAGTCATATTATTAGATGGTCTCAGAATGACGCTGAAGTACCGTTAGACAACTCCTGTACTGAGAATCACAAAGACCTCAGTAGCATGACGAATGTTTGGTTTGCTGCTCGTGTCCGTAATTGTTGTCCTTTGGGGAAGAATCTCGGTTAATTATGTTGGTCTCTTTTCATAAGGAAGAGAAGAGATTCTGGGCCCTTGTAAAAAATGAAATGCGCTTAACTGTATTTAATGTGCACTTGCAGTGTATCTCAAAAATGGATAAGAACGTTTTTTATAAAACTATACTTTCATACAATATAATATAAATTAAATTAAAGAGAGTACACTTCCATGATTGTAATTCCATCATCCGTTTCAGTACAGTAGTTTGTCAAATTAACACTTTTATTTTAAAGTATTTTAACATTTTTATTTTGAAAAGTATTTTTGTTGTGCATTAATACATATTTTGATGTTTTGACTAACACACTAACACACGTAAATTACTATTACTAAAGTTAATACATTTCAAATGTACGAAACTGTATAATTAGAAATATATATAAATGCATGACATACACGTTTCAAAAGAATGAAATGGCATTAAAATATACTTAGTTTATGTGTAGTTTATAAGCTAGTTTACCATAAATGCTTGTCAGTACATTTAGCAGTACAATTTAATTCAAAGACAATAAAAGAAATGATGTTATTACTTAAAGATGCACTTAAGTCACAACTTAAGTCGACATATAAAGACTTAAGTGAGTCAAAAAAGCACTCAGAGCTTCAACTTAAATTGAAATGTAACATTAGTTAATACATTTTTATTTAATTCCAAATAACATAATTAAGTGTCCGAAGGCACTGAAGAATATTTTAAAGTAAAATATATTTAAAGTGTACTTCTTTTTCCAAAGAGAAAACATTGTGCCAATTTACCTGCTGATGTTTGTGTGCGTTTGTCTAGATTGATAGATAGACAAATAGACAGACAGATACGTAGATACATACATACTTTATTAATCCCTTGCAGGAAATTGTATTTGTTACAATTTTGTAGTAAAAATTTGTTTTATTTTGTCTTGTAGGATATCTGACATTGTTCGGGATGTCCTAGAATAAGTTGTTCAAAAGTCTCCTAAGCATGAGTGGCAGAACTTTTAGCTGTCCAAGGGACAAACTGACATGGACTGTTGTTTCGTCTCAGAGGCCTTGCGGTTTGAGGAGACAAATTGAGCCAAACCACTCCAGCGAGTGGCAAAGAACGAGGAGAAACTAAGAACCGCTGTCACTGAGGAAACTCTCATCTTTGCCAGACTGCATCACATTGTGCTGCCACACCTCAGCAGCAGTGTGTACTCTTGAGTTATTGATATATTTCAGCAGTTTTGAGATATGATATATTTGAGCATGTCTTTCAAAGCCCATCTGGATTCTTAGCCTCATGCATGACACTTGACATGGCTCACAGGGGATGCATGAAGACGCTTTTGTCCCCTATAAAAATTATTAAAGCATGCAGAGTGCTATCAGAGCTCAGATGACTGATGGTGTACGTCTTAAATGTCACTGCTAATTTTGTTTCATGCTTGACAATTCAATTAAGGAGCTTGAGACTTCGGTCTGGTTTATGTAGCTTAGTTGTTTTACTGAGGTCTGCTGTTTGAAGGATAGAGCCGTTACTGGTAAGGACCACTAGTCTGTTATTTGTCACATTTCTCTCCCCCAGATCACTTAATTTAATGATTCTATTCTTTATTTTTGCATATTTGTTGCAAGTAGTCACATCGTCAATATACTCTTCACTGGCTTCTACTTATATTGCTTTTTTTTGGGCAGCTCTACACAAAAATGATCATATTGAAATGACACTTTTTTTCCATCCCCAGACCACAAAAATGAGTTATTTTGTTGTTATTTCCCTTAAAAGGAATAAGATAAGGGGCTTCAAAATGGATGTGTGGTGTGTTTTCTGTACAAAGATAACTCACTGATAGTACGATGCATCGTTGGAGAAACTAACTAGCTAGTCACGACTGTTCCCCGAAACCGCTGTAACATGGTCGTACCGCTGTCGTTTTAACCACATTGATTCACCAATACAGGACTGTCGTTAATGACATCACGCTCAAGCAGAGGAGTAATAACTTTTGCGGATTAATCTATTCGAGATATTCAAGATGTTGCTGTAACAAACATTGCATCTAATGACTACTTCACTGTTTCAGTCCAGACTAAAATGCATCTTAAAATATGTCAGTGCCACTGTTTTGTCTCAAGGTGCAAACCAGAAGGCATGTTTATAAAAGCTTCTTAAATGTGTTAATTGAACTAAGGCCTAATCCTGGCTTAATCTAAGCCATGTCTGTGAAACCAAGCCTTTATGTTTGATCGCGGATTCCCTCATTTTTCGCACATGCAGACTTTTCCAAAACAGCACTGATTGTATATATAATACAGTATATGGATTAAAATGTATAATGTAAATAACACTTTAGTTTAGGGTACAATTGACCCTTCACAAACAGTTTGATTGACAGGCGATCTGACCAATCATAACCCCGAATCTGGCATTTTGTCTGACAAAGCAGTCAGGGGAATGAGTAGATTAACGTTGGTGATCTTGAACTTGAAACAACATTCCTTCTGATGTTCATTCATGTTTATTTGATGCTATAAATGAACTAGTATGAAGAGATGGTTGAATCACGAGCCGCTTGAAGGAGCTACAGCGATCTGTCACGACTCATTAAAGAGACACTATACGCATATATTGTTTAAACTTCTCCAAAAAATTACGATATATTAAATATGAAACGGTTTTATATGTCTGTCGACGCTTTGTCAGTGTCCGCTTTGCTCCGTTTTCACTGTGTGAGACCACGATGTGTGGCGTGAGAGCACATGGCTTGTCGGACATAGCAACAGTAACTAAAAGAGGGCAGGTCTTTACAAAAGGACAATTCACACTATTGACTACAGGGAGTGCAGAATTATTAGGCAAATGAGTATTTTGACCACATCATCCTCGTTATGCATGTTGTCTTACTCCAAGCTGTATAGGCTGGAAAGCCTACTACCAATTAAGCATATTAGGTGATGTGCATCTCTGTAATGAGAAGGGGTGTGGTCTAATGACATCAACACCCTATATCAGGTGTGCATAATTATTAGGCAACTTCCTTTCCTTTGGCAAAATGGGTCAAAAGAAGGACTTGACAGGCTCAGAAAAGTCAAAAATAGTGAGATATATTGCAGAGGGATGCAGAAGTCTTAAAATAGCCAAGCTTCTGAAGCGTGATCATCGAACAATCAAGCGTTTCATTCAAAATAGTCAACAGGGTCGCAAGAAGCGTGTGGAAAAACCAAGGTGCAAAATAACTGCCCGTGAACTGAGAAAAGTCAAGCGTGCAGCTGCCAAGATGCCACTTGCCACCAGTTTGGCCATATTTCAGAGCTGCAACATCACTGGAGTGCCCAAAAGCACAAGGTGTGCAATACTCAGAGACATGGCCAAGGTAAGAAAGGCAGAAAGTCGACCACCACTGAACAAGACACACAAGCTGAAACGTCAAGACTGGGTCAAGAAATATCTCAAGACTGATTTTTCTAAGGTTTTATGGACTGATGAAATGAGAGTGAGTCTTGATGGGCCAGATGGATGGGGCCGTGGCTGGACTGGTAAAGGGCAGAGAGCTCCAGTCCGACTCAGATGCCAGCAAGGTGGAGGTGGAGTACTGGTTTGGGCTGGTATCATCAAAGATGAGCTTGTGGGGCCTTTTCGGGTTGAGGATGGAGTCAAGCTCAACTCCCAGTCCTACTGCCAGTTTCTGGAAGACACCTTCTTCAAGCAGTGGTACAGGAAGAAGTCTACATCCTTCAAGAAAAACATGATTTTCATGCAGGACAATGCTCCATCACACGCGTCCAAGTACTCCACAGCGTGGCTGGCAAGAAAGGGTATAAAAGAAGAAAATCTAATGATATGGCCTCCTTGTTCACCTGATCTGAACCCCATTGAGAACCTGTGGTCCATCATCAAATGTGCGATTTACAAGCAGGGAAAACAGTACACCTCTCTGAACAGTGTCTGGGAGGCTGTGGTTGCTGCTGCACGCAATGTTGATGGTGAACAGATCAAAACACTGACAGAATCCATGGATGGCAGGCTTTTGAGTGTCCTTGCAAAGAAAGGTGGCTATATTGGTCACTGATTAGTTTTTGTTTGGTTTTTGAATGTCAGAAATGTATATTTGTGAATGTTGAGATGTTATATTGGTTTCACTGGTAAAAATAAATAATTGAAATGGGTATAAATTTGTTTTTTGTTAAGGTGCCTAATAATTATGCACAGTAATAGTCACCTGCACACACAGATATCCCTCTAAAATAGCTAAAACTAAAAACTAAAACTTTCAAAAATATTCAGCTTTGATATTAATGAGTTTTTTGTGTTCATTGAGAACATGGTTGTTGTTCAATAATAAAATTAATCCTCAAAAATACAACTTGCCTAATAATTCTGCACTCCCTGTAGTTGCTTGTTAGCATGCATATTACTAGGATATTAGCTGTTTATTAGTACTTGAACTAATAATTTTAAACCTAAACTTAACAACGACCTTACTTACTATTAATAAGCAGTAGCTAGAAGTTTATTGAGGCAAAAGTTATAGTTAAAAGTTAGTTAATAGTGAGATATAGAATGTACTGAATGTTAGTTTACGTATTGTGCCCAACACTGTTAAAAGTTTCAAAAACATGGTTTTCGCAGTGATGCCATAGAAGAACCATTTTTAGTTCTTTAAAGAACCTTTCAGTAATCAGATCTTAGTAGAACCATTTTAATAATCTGAAGAACTTTTTTTTTTTTAACAATAAAATACAATGGATAGTTTTTAGTCATAGTCATGTACGTTAAAGATTCTTTATGGAATCGCCAATGGCAACATGGAACCTTTACTTGTAAAGTGAAGAGCATGATCTATTTAATTCCACATGCTTATAACCACAGCTCGAGAGTTTGCAATGCTGTCCTGCCCCACACCTTCCTACCACTAATGTCCCACATTTCTCTCTATTTATTGCTCTCTTTATATATAATACTTATCCTCTAACTGGACTCCTGTTTCCCCCTCTTCCTTGCTTTTATCTTTCTCTTGTCATATCATTCTTATCTCTTCCCGTCATTCTGTTGTCCACCTGCTCTTACTCTCTGCCCTGTCCATCACACAGCAGAACAGGAAACGCTCAGGGGTTGACCTCTGACCTCAGTCAGCCAAGCTCTGTATAAACAGCTCATTTTCTCCACTTCCTGTTTAGCTGAACGGGAGCACCGCCTGTTTTAGTTTGTTTACAGAGCTGACCGCTTCAAGTTCTTGTGTGCGTGTGTATACGCAGCATGTTTTTCGGTGTGTGTGTATTTTCGTATGCGGGTATCAGTGTGTGCTGATCCCTGCCTATTGAGAACAATGCAGTTTGTTTCCTGAAATAAGATCCTATGGAAATCTGTTTCCGTCTCAAAATAAAACAAAAAGCGCTTAATTAGGAATCTCCCAATTATTTCTCACAATTACAGCTTTTTTTCTGACTTTATGTCTCTTAATTGCAACATTATAACTTACAATAAGTATCAAATATACTCAGAATACTATCAAATAGTAAGTATGTATTGTCTTTGTATAGTACAGTGAGTTTATACATTACACACATGGCAGATGCTTTTTTTTTAAATGGTGGCTTATTTGCATTAAAGGTAGGCCAATATATTTTTTATGTTCATGCATTCATTCCCTGCTTTCCCGTCACTTTATATCTCTCAATTGTGACATTATAACTGGGCATTATAACTTTATATTTCAAAATATTGAACATTTTTATAACAATATCGCCAAATTTATACTTATTTAATGCTTATCAAAAATTAATTTATACAGCAATTATAACTGTATGCTTTAATAGCTTAAGGTAGGTCAGAGCTGGCATAATTAAATCTGGCTTTTATGCAGCATTGCATTTTTACACTGAATTGTGAGCAGGAATAGAGCAGCCTTAACTTGTCTGAAAGATGACTTATAACTTCATATTTCAAATTTATAGCTCACAATATGACTTACTGTCTTACAATTGTGATCTCACAGTTGTGATTATATGTCAATGGTGGCTTAATAACTCAACTTCATATCTGACAATTACGACTTTATAACTCATAGTATGACTTTATATGCCAACTTGCCATTTTATCTTACAATGTGACTTTGTCTCACAATTGGGACTTTTTGATATTATCTCTCACTTTTTTTATTTTATTTCTTGTTTTAAACTTCACAGCTTCTATGAAATCCAGATTTTGTAAATGAGCTTCACATCATGGAAGTTTTGTAGGACTACATGTAGAAACGTTATCATGTTATGCAGTGTTGGGGAAAGTTACTTTAAAAAGTAATGCGCTACAATATTGTGTTACTCCCTAAAAAGTAACTAATTGCATTATTTAGTTACTTTTTATAGAAAGTAATGTGTTACTTTCCCACCTGGGCTTGGCTTACTTGTGTTTTTAATAATAAAATTTCTACTTTCAGCAAATGTAAAAGTGAAGTGAATAAGCCTCAGGCTGAAGGAAAAGCGAATTCTCGCCTGTAGCTCAAACAAATCTTTCAGCTGTGTTGCCATTCTGGATTAAAGAAGAATAGGATGCAGGAAAAGAACAAAGTTCAACAATCTTACTTTAGTAATAAAAACAAAACAAAAATATGAAACACAAATGCGATGTTTAACTTAAGTACTTTTGCTCATTCGCATGGTTTAATAGGACCATCAAAGGTCAGCAGCAAAGACATTCGTTAATAAAGTGAGAATTTATTTCATTATATGTTTCAGTATTCATTTAACATATTTAATTATTACTCTACACCTTTACTCTCGATTCCTCTCAATGGAAGAACACCAGAGCTGTCAGTCAATAAAAGGGAAAACAAAGTTGTGTTACTGATCTGAATATATTTTGTTGTAAATTTAAAAGTAATGCGTTACTTTACTAGTTCTTTGGAAAAAGTCATCCGATTATGTAACTCACATTACCCCCAACACTGACTGTATGCATCATATAATGATACTCCAACGCATCAACATACACAGACACACTCACGGCAACCCGAGACCTTACGTGACACACAACCTCCACGCGCTCACTTTCAAAACGGTTCCTGACTGAAGAAATACTCATTACTATCTATAGCTCTATAGTCTCTGGGTCTAATTAACCGTTTGTGTTTTTGCCAGTGATAGCTCTCAGTCTCTCTCTGTATTAAATTATGCAGTAGATCTGTCTGGTTTTCAGCTTTTATCTTGTGTCTGGCTTCAGTTAGCTGACGGTTCGTGTGCCCGACCAGAGCATCAGGCGGGGTAGATCAGGGTCAAAGAGCTATTTGAAGATATGTTCGGCTGGCCGTGTCCCAGTACTATGTGTCCTGATCCTCCCTACATCCTGCATCAGTAGGATGACTGCAGTCGGTTAGTGGTTTGGAGTAGTCACCCTCAGTAATGACCTGACAAATGCAAGATGTCATTTTCATTCGTTTTGAGCCAAAACGCAGAGACTCAATTTTGGGGCACTTGTGTTGGTTCTGAAATGTCCTCTTTAATTTTCTTTAATTAGATGGCAGGATGTAGTTTAGCTGTGCGTTTGTCCACACATGTGCGCATATGCGGGAAGTCATTAGCGCGGTTGCTAGCGTTAGCATTAGTCATGCAAAAAACAGCTGTCAAAATCTGTTGATAAGGTTTTGGGTAATAGGTGCCTTTTGTGAACAAAGCACAATCTGGACTGCCCTACAAAGGCGACAAATGTTAAACTGCTCCAACATTGAGAAAATTGAGGTTTGAAAGATCAGTTTTCACACTCTGAGCATAGTTGAGCCAAATTGTATATCACAGAAGATGTAGTTCTGACAAAATATGTTGTAGGCTAACTGTACAGTATGTGAGTTTGTTTACTACATTACACACCTGGTAGATACTTTTAACTAAAGGGATTAATGTTCATACATTCGTTCCCTCCTGACTAATCAAACCAATGACCTTGGCATTGCTGATGCTATGTTATAGGCTACTAGATTTTACATAAAAGGTGTGTTTGCGCTAAAAAGTGTCTGCCTCAAATGCGGTTTTGATTAAATTTGCTCATTAACTTTTGTGAAAAGGCAGGAAATAAGATGAAGCAGCTGCTGATTTGCAAATGGAAGCAGACACACACTCTTTCTAACGTATACACAAACTCACATACTGCAAACACATTCTTAAGTCCTGATTGGGAACACACTTCCTGACGATAAGATAGAGCCAGTTACGCTCTATTACGCTGTGACACATTGAGGACAGATGAAAGAGGAACGTGAGTCACAAACACACACTTTAGAATGTTCCAGTAATTATATGCAATTGGATAATTACAACTCTAAAATACGATTGGATAAAGCTAGGTGTACATATTTCATGTCCTTTATGATTGTTGCATGTCAGATTCCCAATGACGTCTTGGGTAAAATTCTTTTAGTCATTGTGATGACGGTTTGTTTAACAACGGTAAGTGTTTCATCCCAGGCTCACTGGAAAAACGTGCCTGTGGCAACATTTATGCAAAATGATATTACATTGTGTCTTGCAAATTTTACAGCACTTTCAAAGTGAAATGTCCAGTGAGTGACACTAAAAGCGTGTTTACATCTGGCAATGTTTTATTAGGTTGGCAGTTTTATGTTTTTTTTTTTTTTGTACGACACATTTGTTGAAGCAACCATGTCATTTTAGTTGATTCTTCTTGAGCTCTTTTGACGTAACTTTTACACCACAAGTGCAATGCTGTACCAGGTGAGCCTCTGAGCAAGTCTGCTACACCAGAAAATCCACACATATGGAGCTGCATGAGAGGCAAACGTCAAAATGTATTAGTTACAAATGATGCACTATGATAGTAAATGTGTTTTGCATCCATAACATAGTACTGGGCAAGGAACCGCACGGAATGAATCCCCAAAATGAAAATTCTGTCATTAATTTTCTCACCCTCGTGTTGTTCCACGGCCGTGAGACTTTCGTTCATCTTCGGAACACAAATGAAGATATTCTGATGAGATCCGAGAGGTATCTGACAGCGACCACTTTCAAGACATTGTTAAAATAGTCCATGTGACTGCAGTGTTTCAACCTTAATGTTATTGTCACGCTCGGCGGAAGACAGGAAGACGGGAGACAAGGTTAGGTTTTTAATCCAAAGACAGGGCAGACACGTACAGCAGTGCATAGCACAAACAACGACCGACAATGATGAGTGGACAGACAGGACCTTAAATACACTGAAGGTGATTACTAATTGACAACAGGTGATGACAATAACTAATAGGACATGGTGACGACTACACTAGACATGACGAAAACATACATAGCGCCCCCCTCGGAAAGGCGCGTCCTCGCGCCGTAAGAAGGAGGAGGCGGAGGCTTAGGAGGAGGGCGTGGAGCTGGAGACGGGCAGTGTTCAGGGGCAGGTGGCCACCACCATGGTGACGCTGACAGAGGGAGGGGCCAGGGAGGAGTCCAAACTGTGAGGTGGGATGACGTGCTGGGGCCGATCGATGGCAGCGGAACCATGGCAGTGGGCGGAGGAACCGACGGAGCTCCTCGGTCGACGGACCTCGGCGCCGCCGCCGACCCGGAAGTTTGGCGCCGAGCCGCTGGCACGCGTGACCGAGGAGCCGACGCTGGTCTGGATGACCGGAGTGACGGTGTGGTGACGGAGGACGACAGGGAGGTCGAAGGGAGGGAGGAGCTAGCTGCCGGTGTAGGGGTGACGGGTGGAGGTGTAGCCGCCAACCCGGAAGTCCGTGGCGGAAGCTGAGCGTCGACCCCCGGAGGCCGAACTGGAGGATCGAGGGAGCCCAGCGGAGCTTCCGGGCTGACGGGCCGAGGAGGTGATGAGGGAGCTGTGTGACGAGGTGAAGGTGACGGGCTGGAGGGTCCAGAAGGTGACGGGGGCCTGGAGGCCTGGAGGGAAGCCGGGGACTCCGCCTCGAGCCTGGCTGGTGAACGGGCAGCCCGAGGTGCTGGTGAGGAGCCGCCCGGGGCGAGCGACGGGGACAGAGCCGAGGAGCTGGTCGTTGGCAGCGGTGGTCACGGATCCTGAAGGCTGACTGGGATCAGCGGAGGAGGCGGGATCGGGGAGACTGGCAGATTTCCGAACTGGAACGGGGCAGACGAGGTTATACGGGCGGGTATATGGGTGGGGAAAGGATCCGCAGCCCACTGCTTCAAGGTGTTGTGGACCACTCCTGGCTCTGTGATGGGCCGCTCCGCTCGCTTCACCACCGGGTCCCCGAGGTCGTCGCAGTCCGCTCCGGCTTCGGAGCGCACCCCGGGCTGCCAGGCGGAGGCGGAGCGTTCGCCGCTGCACCACCAGGCCCAGTAGTGTAGGTGGGGACGAGCCTCCGGGCTCATCAGGTAGTTCAGTGCGGGTAAGTCCATCTTTTTCTCGTGTTGAGAGGTCGGTCGTCGTTCCGTCACGCTCGGCGGAAGACAGGAAGACGGGAGACAAGGTTCACGAATAATAAATAGGTTTTTAATCCAAAGACAGGGCAGACACGTACAGCAGTGCATAGCACAAACAACGACCGACAATGATGAGTGGACAGACAGGAACTTAAATACACTGAAGGTGATTACTAATTGACAACAGGTGATGACAATAACTAATAGGACATGGTGACGACTACACTAGACATGACGAAAACATACATGTGACAGTTATGAAATGATGGGAATACTTTTTCTGCGCCAAAAACCCCTTCAAAAATAACGACTTAATTCTCTTCTGTGTTATTCTCTTGTTGTTTACGTTCAGTGCTTCCAGGTTCTACGTCAGAACGCCGGCTCAATATTGGCCGATGCTGTTCACGTGAGCAGCACGACACATGCGTGTGGCCAATAATGAGATCTGCCCTGGTATAAAAAAGATGTTGCTTTTTTACCGCCACTAGCGTTCATTTCAGCTGGAAACTGCAGTGATTTGTATATATTGGTACGCTTTTTTAATTTTGCAAAAATGTAAGTAGAGGCACGTTTTTCCCATGAGCCTTTTGGTATGTTGGCTATTTTAAAATGGTTTAGAACAAATTGCTACTTGTCCCCCTCAATGTCTATGGTGAAATAAAATCTAACGATCTAATGTGAAATAAAAATGACCCCATTTATAAAGTCAGCATTAAATGATTCATTCCATATTTTTTGTCATAGACCTTATTGTGATCGATTCATCCTTTCACATTCTTCATTTTTTTAAAGATGTTTTGACCTCATAATGTTTAATCAAAATGTCATAATTGGAACTTCCTGTGAAAATGAGCCTTCTGACAAATACAGGACTTTTAATTCAGTTAAACCCCACTCGTAAAGATCTGTCACCACTTCCATTTCATCGCAAATTCAATGCACATTCCTGCTCATCAGTTCACGCTGTTCCAAAGAAAATAAATGCTAGTCTTTGCAATCTTTAATCAAAACATAAACGCCTGCTTTCCTGTGAAATTATTTCCTTTTCCGCTGACGTCTCTTTGGCCTACTTTTTTTTTTTCCCCCACATAGACTTTATATTAATCTCGCTGTTTTGTGAATCACAATTTTACAAAGACTTTTTGGACCCACCTTGATGTCTAAATTTTAACCAAAAATTTTGATGTTGAAAAAGTGGTGAATGTGCATGTTATATGTCAACTGATCATTTATTGAACATTAGTGTCTCTATCATGTTCCAGTGGCTGCTATTTTATAAAAACTTTGTGTCATGCCTAAAACGACCCCTAAACTGTGGGAAAATAACTGTAATCTATGGCCACTTTGATGTATAATGATTTAAGGACAGACAGAAATAGATCAAACATATAACACACACAACGGCGGGATCGGTTTACTTGCATTTGAGCGTTTTTGATTGTCCATATCAGCCACAAACTTAATCCAAACCTGTTTTACTCTTGAGCTTTACCCATACCACCATCCAAATGTCTCTCTCTCCTCCTCTTCTCTTTCCTCTCTTCCTCCTGATAAGACTCTCTCTGGTCTCAGGCCCATTAGCCAATGGCGAAAGGGATAATTGTCATGGAAAAGAGCCGGGCACACGTTTGATGTGGACCTCGACTTCCTTTTGATGTAAAAATGTATCCACTGTGATTATCAAGATTATGGCTTCCTCCCCCTCCTCTTCCTCATTCCCTCGCCCTTTCCATCCCTCCATTAAGCCGTGAAGATTAATTGGAAACAGCCCGGTCTGATGGCTGAAGTTGATGCCGCTGTCTTTGTGGCTGTCGGGTCACTGAACTCGTGTTTGGGCAGCATCCTTTCCCAGACGCTCTACTTCGTTGGTGAAACACTACTACGTGCGTGTCAATGAGATCCCCAATTCAATAGTCAGGTAACCGATCAGGGAGTCGGCCACATTCATTTACACTTGGTAGCTGATTGAGACGCAAGGTATGTCCGAATTATTGTATACATAGATACTGTATACGGAGTATATTATAATCTTACATGTGTGTTTCTTCAACTATGTGCCCTTTTTTCTCTGCACCTATGCAATAAACTCTCTTAAAACACAATCAGACTAGATACATTACACTATCATTGAAAGGTTTGGGGTCAGTATGATTTTTTGTTAAAGAAACTAGAACTTTTATTCAGGAAGGACGCATTCAATTGATCAGCCTTGAGAGTAAAGACATTTGAAATGTTACAATACTTATCCATTTCAAATAAATGCTTTTCTTTGGAACTTTCTATTTAATCAAAGAATCCTGAAAAAGTGGGTTATGATTTGATATGCGTCACGTCCACTTCTTCACTCACTCACCGGCTTTCAGTCTCCAAATTGTTAACAAGACCCACCTGTGGCTTGTTGTTAGAACATTTGGACTGGTATAAAGTACCCACTCTCACAGTCATTAGTTGTCTGGCATTAGTAAAATTCACCATTTTGCTAACCTGAACTCTTACCTGCTTGTTCCTGTTGTTATTCTGTGTCCTGTTGTTTGGAATCATCTCATGGTTTGTTCGATGCTTGATTTACCTGTACACGTCCTTGTTGGAGGACTCTGTTAAGTTCCTGTTTTTACCCATCGCTCACCGGCAATCATTCTTTTGGATGCTGTTAAACCTCTTGTTTATTTGTCATTTGGACTGAAATGACCTGTTAATACTTACCTGGTAAGCCAAGATCCTGAGTTGTAGCTCCTGCCATTGGCGTTCTCTTTACTAAAGACTCTGTGGGAAGAGAAGGACTGGTACCTGTTGATACTTACCTGGAATGCCAAGATCCTTAGTTGTAGTTCCTGTCGAAGTGGTTACACCTTCATTTCCTCATAATAAGAAAAGGGACTGTTGCCTGTTTTACTCATCTGTTGGCATCTACCTCATATGTTAAAGCGTAGTTGCCTATTTATCCACCTGCTTTAGTTTTTGAGAATAAATTCCAGCAACTGGGTCCTAACCTATTTCTGAGTTTGTATGTTGTTAAAATATGATTGTATCTATATAACTGTAGTCTGGGTTGTATTATATTTTACCTTGTTCATGGTTTTCGAGGATGAGGGGATTTCATAAGTTCACATGTACATATAATTAAATAGAGTCAAAGTAATGTGTATTTGGCGTGCTGTCCAGGGGTGGGGGGTTTATATTTATACCTATTGTCATTGGTTGAGATGATTAACTGAAGTTAATTATGTGAACCTGCTCCCTGCCGAACCTTGTTAATAAAACATCATGTAACGCAGCCGGTCATGTGGGCATCTGCCTATTGAAATAGGAACTATCAAGTAACGAAAGGCTTGGGCATCTTTCCTCCCTTCTAAAAGTTTGCCACACTAAATGCACGAATGTAAACATTTATTTACCACAATTTTCCTCCGTTGGCCAATTTTGGGTTGGGATCAGTTGAGAAGCTTTGGTTTAGTGTGATATATTTCTTAGAACTTACATTTCAAAAGAAGAGCAATACCAAATAGAAAATATAGTGCCTCACACACCTGAATCACAGTGCTCAAACTTGCATCATTGCAAAATTTATTAGCAATGATTCTGTTAATCAACCTCCCTCTGGCTTGCAAAACATGTAAACGGCCCCTAAATTTGCTGACACTTTTGTATGGCACTGTTGTCAACTATGAGGTTTTTTTTCTGTCCTCCACGAGAGGTTCTGTCACATCTGTGACACTGACCAGTAGGACCACAAAAGCTCTTCCATACACAGCTTTCAAACATGGCAAATGGAAGAGAAGTGACTGTATGGGAGCTCCGAGGTGGAATTGTGCAATGGAAGAAAGGTTTTTGGAGGTATTGCAACAATACTCCTGCCTTCATGATGTTTTCTCTAGTGACTACCATGACAAAGTGAAAAAAGATAAATGCTAGTGAACAGTAGCGGAGGCGCTTCAACCCGGCGCACACTGGAAGTAGCATTAAGCTAGTACTGCCATCGTTTGTTTACGCTCTTGTTTCACGTGCACATCGTTAAACATGTAGTCTGACATGTTTCTTGTCCACGAACAAGAATTTAGGAGTCAAAATTGCATAATCTGACAGTCTGATACAGTGAATATCGTAACAGACAAAATTATTGAATTACATGACAATGGCGTTTTGGGAGACTGAAAATGCAAACTTTTAGAAAATTACGTTTTTGAAAATGATACTGTTATTGTAAAATGCGAATTTGTGAAAACGGTCTATAAGCGTATAGTTTTTTTTTTTTTACAAAGTGACATCGCCAACTACTGGCCTGGCATGCATGTTTTTAGTTGTTTTTGCGGATCTGTGTGAACGGGAACCGTTTTGACAACGTTATTGTACAGTATGAACACGAAAAACACAGGAAAAACTTTTCAGTTTTTAGTATGTTGTTGTGTAAACATACCCAACATAGCAATTCATTAAGAGTTTTTACAGCTGAAAATATTGACAAAGGCAACACCTCCAAGTATGCCAATATCGAATACAAAATGAGAAAAGGAAAAGAAAAAAAAGCACAAACGTAATTCTACTAATAACAAAAATATAAATAGATCTACATAAGCAAAATATATTCAATAACATTAAACCATTAAATACATAATAAAATAAAAAGAAGAGAAAGAAGAAGATCTCGTTATGTCGTACATATATGTTTCGGTTTGAAAATTAAAGAGCTGCAATGAAACAGCTTACTTAAAATTAATGTTAAAATCTTAAAATTAAATTAAACTTAAAATCTTATTAATGTAAAGCTGCTTTGCCACAATTTGCATTGTAAAAAGCGCTATATAAATAAAGATGATTTGATTTGATTTGATTTAAACTTCTGAAAATTACATAGTTAAATACATGGCACAAGTTGATTGGTTTCTGTTGCTCAACATTTATATAGTAGGAACGGTTTGCAGTTCCTCTGAAGCCCTCCACCTTCCCCAGCTCCACCTGTATAAATCTGCTACAATAATTTTCATAAATGTTGTTTGTGCTGCATCAGACTTACATGCTCACAGCAGTGCGTGTGTGTATTGGCGGTAGCATGTCTCTGTACATCTACAATCTTACTTTTTCTTTGGTGTATACACCAGATTCAAATGCTGCAATCATGAGTTTTGAAGGCAGCAAAGGAAGAATGTGTAAGATTTGGCGAGGGTATTTGTCTGAGGTGTCTAGCCATATAAGCATGCTTGTGTCAGGGTGTTTACGGTCATATGCGTGTTTGCGTTGGACATGCGCTTGTGTGTTTTGGTTCAGCGTGTGTGTTGGCAAGGGTGTGTATGGCAGTGTGTGAGTGAGGTCTGTTTTCATTGGATGCATGGATGGATTTCATTTTACATCGCTGTCTGTGAATGTGTGATTAGTGACCGTCATCACAATGACTCATTTTATCTCTGCTTTTGCCTTTCTTCACAGAAATCTGAGCAACAATCGTATCCGTGTCCTGAAAAATGGCTCCTTCACTGGCTTGTACTCCCTCGAGAAGCTGTAAGTAAATCTCTTTCTCGCCATCGTCTTCATCACCATTGCAAGGCTTAGTGGCGTCTTTGATGTGTGCTGTCTAGGGTTGGGCATTTTAGAGTCAAGTACTAAAACATTAAAATGAGAAACCGATTATTCAACAAATAACCGATTCAAAATAAGGTAAAAAAACATTTAAAAAAAAAAAAATATATATATATATACTGTATATACACAAGTTTGGCTTTGGAATTTTTTCATCAAAGGCTCCTGGGTTAAAAAGTCAGTTTCCACAGAAATACAAAGCATTACAAAACATTGGTAATAATAATAATAATAATAAAAATATTTGTTGAACACAAAATCAACACATTAGAATGATTTTGGAAGGGTCATGTGACACTGAAGACTGGAGTTGTGATGCTGAAAATTCAGCTTTGCTGTTACAGAAATAAATGACATTTTAAAATACATTAAAATAGAAAAATTATTTTATATTACAATACTGTTTCACAATATTACATTTTTTACTGTATTTTTTTAAATCAAATAAATGCAGCCTTGGTGAACATGAGACACTTACCGACCCCAAACATTTAAACACCATCATTTTAGGTTATTTTCAACCTATTGTCTAATACAGCAGTAAATATATTTAATGTAAGTTTAGCAGTTTGCGCGGGGAGCAATAATATGCTTAATATGCGTAATAAAATGTATCACACAACAACATGTTAACTTAAGGCTGGTGTGACAAAATCACTAACCAACCCTGTACTGTATGTGCAAAGAACAGATATAGAAGAAAGTGATATCTAAAAATATCATTTACGTGACAGCAGTAATGCATGAACAAAAGTTCAGAAGTCTAGAGTAGGGATGTACGATTAATCGAAAAACGTAAGAAAACTGCGACGTGAGCAGGTACGGTTTTCTGCAGAAAGCACGATTTTTCCTCTAGCCTGTGCAATCTGAATGAAACGCACGTATATCTAGAGCAAGACCAGAACTGAGCAGGTTTACCGTTATGACATGGAAGAAAAGACAGAAACAGGGAAGGTGAATTCAGGACAGGATAAGGGCATGGCCAAAAAATTGGGAATATTTTGGATACAGGAAAAATGATGTAGCAGAGCCAGGTAATTTGCAAGAACTGTCAAACTATCATTGTAACAAAACTGAGCATTTGGAAATTGTCAATGACGAAATGAACTCTGTTTGTATCATTGAATCATTGTCCTGTCATCAGCTGCTTTAAAACAATCTGTATTGTATAAAGCGCTATATAAATAAAGGTGACTTGACTTGACCATTCACACAGAACACGTTTTTGCAGTTACAACGCCACATATTGTTTATGCAAAGATATGGTGCCCGCAAATTAAAGCCGGTTTCCCAAAAATTACACATACAAGTATGTGTAAAGGCCAATTACATCAAACAAGTTGGCCGTTGGATTTAGAATTTTATGAAAAATAACTCTTCTGTTTACACTGCCCCAACTAACTCATATTCACAAAATCATATTCACCCAGGTGAAAACAAACCCAGGCCAATGCCAACAGACGCCAGCAGGGTTATAACGCACTGATCCAACAAAACCTAACAAACGTATTTATTAGCGCTTGTCTGTGCGGTGTGGATTGGCCTTAAAGTATTGGAAATAATGTTTCAAAATCATGACTAAAATATTGTCCATTTCGCACAGACCTAGTCTAGAGACGAACTTCTTTTAACTTGAGCGCCATGTTTTTAGAATGCTGTCTTGTGTATAATGCAGCGTCTGACAAGTCAGACACGTCCGTCTAGTGCATATAAAAACAATGGAAAGGCAGTGGAACGCAAAAACACGTTCTGTATGGAGTTTCTGGGTTTGTTTCCTCTTTGCTTAAATACAACACTAAATCATCGAAATAACATTTTCCTTTAATTTGCATACTGAATATTGAAGTTAATGCTGTCAGAGACCTGTTTGCTGAGTGTGATGGTACAGTAGGGAGGATGAGCCGGATGATTATCACAGAACTCGAGGAAAGAGTCTCATTACACCTCCATATATCACTCGGTGAAAAACCGCTCAGTCCAGAGAGATAATAAAGGAGGAGAAGAGGAGGCTGCCAGGGATTGAAGGAGGAAGAAATATGTTCTGTTGCTGATTGACCTGCAGACAGCTAGGCTATATTATTTTCAAATGAAATGGTTTTGTACCTCTTTATGGGGTCTGTTCACACAGACGCAGAAGCACAAGGTCTAGAGTTCCATTTTTTAGAAGCTTAACTTAAATGCCGTCAAGCGTGAGATGCTACAAAAGCGTCTGTTTAGTGCGTACTGACATTGAAAAACAAGGGAAAAGTACTGCAGTAGAAATGTATTATTTTAGTGGACTAAAGCATCTTTTATGGTTCTAAATATTGTGTTTTATTATTGCGAGTATGTGTGTGTATGGGGTCATTAGTGTGTGCACGCACGTGCATGTGCTCGTGTCCATGTGTGCACGTGTGCAGTGATTAGCCATGTGTGTGTAAGACAGGACTGCTCTCTGTATGTAGGTGTTTTGTTTGGGGTAAAAGGATCTGATTTGCTTGTTTTTGCAAGCGCAGACAAGACCCCCAGGGAGCTGCGGAGGTCAAAGGTCAGAGAAACTGGAGCTCGTACCTGGGATTGTAGTTAAACTGGGTTAGAATGGGGGTAGGGGTGTTTTAGTAGATTTAAAACTATGGATGTTAACCCTCCACTAATAACCCATCATTTCCTTTCACTTTATAGGAATTTAGAAAAACAAATACAAGAAAGTGCAGTTTTTAAATAAAAATTCTAATCTTATTATATTCTGCCGTTTTTGAGACACATCTTTCCATGCTTTCTATAACGCAGTTTCACTATAGTTTAATGCATCAGGATTTTTGCTGCATCTTTGGTTAGATAATTAGATGTCATCATTAGATGTCACACACTATACAAGATAAAATGATGGATTGTCTTTTATTAATCTCAAAGAAACCCTAAATCAAATGGATTGTGCCAAAATTGGGCTGATTGCGTGTATTGTGAACCCGGCATAACGGTTTTTCTGAGGATTTCGGAAGATTATTAACCTTTAGGCAATTCTGTACCATTACAGTAATGCAATTTCCTCATTGGCAATGTTTTAGTTACTTATACGATTAAAGTAATTAATTTAATTGAAAATATTTATGTTAGTATACAATCATATAGTATGCTAATATACTGTGAAATCTACTATATTAATGTGTAGTTAATAATGTGCATTCTGGAGAAATGCGCACACTTTGGAAGAGGTAAGGAAATAAAATCAACGTCACTTATGATGATTCAGTTATTTTGAGTTTGCAGGAGAGATACTTTTAAGAAAAAATACATTTACACTTTATTTAAGGTGTCCTTGCTGTTTAATTATACATTTAAGTACGGAGTAATATTAATTAACAACATGGAATAGGGTTTGGCTTAGAGTTAGATGCATGTAATTATGAATAATTTACTGTTACGTTAAATACATGTAACATACTGTAAAATAAAGTGTTACCAAAACTACTTAGCAAGCTGTAGAGAGTTAAAAGTGAGTTAAGCATGCACATACCATGCACTTATAATATTTGTATCCGTGAAACTGGAAACACATTCCTTATGCAGTTGGTGTGTAATAAAAATGACACAAAAAATGGTATGGCCTGGTACGTAAAAAAAACAAAAAAAACATGTGGCTTTACAGCTCGTTTGGGCTCCTTTTTAGAAAGCCCGATATATTCTTGGCTACTCCAATTCTAATGCTGCATTCCGTTCAAAAGGTGGGATATTCTCTCCTAGTAGAGATCACAAACGTTCCTTCTATTGTAAACAGTATTGCCAGACATTATAAAGAAACAAATTGCATTTCTTGCAGGTGCTTGATTGTCAACAAAGATGTATCCCAGCAACCAAATTGCAGAGTATAAATGATGGCTAGCATTTGTTTTGCAGATGTATGATTATGAACAGAATAGTTCATTTACTAGGTTTTACACACCTCTGTCTCAACAAACAGGTATTATCATCATGTAATGCAGGGGTGTGACTGATCTATAGGTTTAAAATCTTATTTTAGTTTTCCAGGAAATTCCAGTTGATTTGAACACAGCATAAGAACCAAATTAACAAAAGATACAACCCTTGTGAAAAACAAGTGCATTTAATAGTATTGAATGTGTTCTTAAAATCTTAAAAGTATATTTTTCAAGAAAAGAATGTGCAGATAATATAATATAAATTAAATAAAAGGCCACTTAAGTGTACTTGAAGAGACTACACTTTGGTTTCTTAACACACTTAAGTACACTTTTAATCTGATATGGATGGTTTGATGACAAACACAGAGCATGAATGTCCAAATCCCGACACCAAACTTTACCAAACTGCTAGGATCCGTACACCATCCTCCACACACAAAACAACTCGGAACTGCATGCTCACCATGACAAGACAAGACAATCGGAGTGTCAGAGCTCTGTCACTAAACTAAGAAGAAATAGACACAAAGACAATAGAAGTAATTTTGAAATTACTTTTAAAGATGTTCTTAAGTCCTACTTACGTGGGTCAAAAAAAACGCACTCTAAATTTCAGTTAATTGACCCTTCGCAAACAGTTTATTTTGACAGGTGATCTGACCAATCCTAACCCCAAATTCGGCATTTTGTCTGACAAAGCAGTCAGGGGAGATAGTAGATTAACGTTGGTGAACTTGAACTTCAAAAATTGTGCATTAGTTCACCAAAAAAATTTAAATTCTGTTATCAATTATTCACCCTCATGTCGTTCCTTCGTTCATCTTCGGAACACAAAATAAGATATTTTTGATCAAATCCGATGGCTCAGTGAAGTCTGCATTGACAGCAAGATAATGAACACTTTCAGATGCTCAGAAGAGCACTAAAACATAATTAAAACAGTTCACGAGACTACAGTGGTTCAACCTTAAGGTTATGAAGCGACAAGAACACTTTTTCTGCCCCCCCCAAAAAATAAAATAATGACTTTAATTCAACAATATCTAGCGATGGGCGATTTCAAAACACTGCTTCATGAAGCTTTGTGAAATCTTTTGCTTCGAATCAGTGGTTTGGAGCACGTATCAAACTGCCAAAGTCATGTGATTTCAGTAAACGAGGCTTCGTTACGTCACAAGTGTTTTGAAATTTCAATGGTTCACGTGACTTTGGCAGTTTTATGTTTTTGTATAGCTTCAAAGCTTCACGAAGCAGTTTTTGAAATCCCCCATCATTGATATTGATTGAATAAAGTCGTCATTTAGTTTTTTTAGGGTACAAAAAAGTTTGTGGTGCTTCATAACATTAAGGCTGAACCACTGTAGTCATATGAACTGTTTTAAATATGTCATTAGTACCTTTCTGGGGAATTGAAATGTTAATTATCTTGCTGTATCTTACCTTACTGAGCCATCGGTTTTTATCAAAAATATCTTAATTTGTGTTCTGAAGATGAACAAAGGTCTTACAGGTGTAGAACGACATGGGGGAGAGTAATTAATGACAGCATTTTCATTTTTAATTGCAATTAAGTGTCAGAAAAAATTGCATTCAGTCCGCACATATTTTCCTTAAATGTATATTCTTTTTGTAATAAGGCTGTATAAAGGTATGCTAAAGTTTACTACTTTTTCTCAAGGTAAAGGTTAAAATACTGATGAATCAGTTTAGTTTTCTCATGAGAACATGATTACAGTTGATTGTATACTTTGTAACAAAAACCTTCTTCCAGCCTGCCCTGGGCCTCAACCTCCTGTGGAGTGACAGGTCTGCGTGATCTGTACTCACCCCTTTGTTACACTGTTTATTCTTGTTTTAATACAACGACTTGGTGTGTGTGTGTGTGTGTGTGTGTGTGTGTGTGCGCGCACATATCTCTGTTCATTGTTTCCAGCTTGTATGCGTGTAGTGTAATACACATGCTGCTGGGAACTTCTCTTATCTGTAAGGTCTGTGGAGCAGTCATCCCAGGACAGGATGGTCTTACTGCTCTCCACTACCTCCACTGCCTCTACCATAGTCATGTCTTGGAGTGTTGTTACATTAATATTAATCTGAATACTGACACATTGACTGCAACTTTCCAATTTTTTCTTACTCTCAATTCAAAGGGTGTGTTTATCTGCAAAGCTATATTTCACAGAAGTGATGTCAAAGCATTCTTTATCATGACACATATGTTATCAATATGACAGGGGAAAAAACTGCAGCACTTTGTCTTTTTGTCTGGCTGTGTTTTCCTCATCCCATGTGTTGTGTGCTGTGCATCCTATTATGGAAATTTCTCTCAAACTGTTCTGGCATCGCTTCAAGGCTCTAAATATTCTCTAACTGCCATCTCTACCTCTCTCTCTCTTTCTTTCTCTGAGTGTGTGTGAGTATATATGGTGGGGAGAGCAAGTATTTGATACACTGCTGATTTTGCAGGTTTGCCCACTTACAAAGCATGTAGAGGTCTCCAATTTTTTTTTTTTATCATTTATTCAACTGTGAGTGACGGAATCTAAAACAAAAATCCAGAAAATCACATTGTATGATTTATAAATAATTAATTTGCATTTTATCGCATAACATAAGTATTTGATCACCTACCAACCAGTAAGAATTCTGGCTCTCACGACCTGTTAGTTTTTCTTTAAGAAGCCCTCCTGTTCTCCACTCATTACCTGTATTAACTGCACCTGTTTGAGCTCGTTACCTGTATAAAAGACACCTGTCCACACACTCAATCAAACAGACTCCAACCTCTCCACAATGGCCAAGACCAGAGAGCATTAGTAACACTACGACGTCATAGATTAAAATCCTGCAGCGCACGCAAGGTCCCCCTGCTCAAGCCAGCGCATGTCCAGGCCCGTCTGAAGTTTGGATGATCCAGAGGAGGAATGGGAGAAGGTCGTGTGGTCTGATGAGACAAAAATAGAGCTTTTTGGTCTAAACTCCACTTGCTGTGTTTGGAGGAAGAAGGATGAAGACAACCGCAAGAACACCATCCCAACCGTCATTTTCTTTAAAGTGAAAATACATACTTCTAACTTCTTATTAAATATTACAATTACACTATAAAATAACTGTTTTATATTTGAATATATTTTAAAATGTAATTATTCCTGTGATGGCAATGCTGAATTTTCAGCATCATTACTCCAGTCTTCAGTGTCACATGATCCTTCAGAAATCCTTTGAATATGTGGTTTTTGGCGATCATGAAACATTTCCTATTATTGTCAATGTTAAAAACAGTTGTGCTGCTTAATATTTTTGTGGAAACCATGCTATCTTTTCTTCAGGATTGTTTAAACTGAAAATTTAAAAGAACAGCATTTATATGATATTTATATGATAAGCTTTTGTAACATTATGAATGTTTTCCATTGAATGCTTTGCAGATTTTTTTTTAAATGTATTTATGTTATTGTCACTACCATGAGTGAATTATGCATTGTGTCTGTCACTTTAACTTAACAAAGAGAATATACTGTATATATTAGTGTGACGAGCAGGGCGGGCGAGAGCCGTGAGGGAACGGCGCGAGGCTGGTGACGCGATTGTTAACGAGCTTCAGGTGCTCGGCGCACCGGTCTCGAGTCCCCACGGAGGAGCTCTGGAAGCATAAAGGAGGAGCGACGACAGTGAAGGACGAGAGAGGACCAGGCCTGGGATTTTATGTTGTGGTTTATTTTGTTTGTGTGGGCGGCAGTCGCCGTGAGGAACTGCCGCCCTTTTGCTTTTTGGTTCATTGTTTGTTTATTTGTTATTAAATATGTTGAATGTTCGCCGGTTCCCGCCTCCTTCTTCCCACATTTACAAACTTTGTTACACTGGTGCCGAAACCCGGGAGGAAGGAGGGACATGCTGTCGAAGAGCCCTCGCTGCTGAGGGGGATCGCGGTGCTGCGGAGATCGGGCAGCGCGGGAGAGAAGACCGCGAGTGGCTGCCCGAAGCGGTGGTACTGGAGCAATCAAGTGATAGGTGGGACGGGAAGCTCGCTGCCGCGCCCCTGGGACGAGGTGGGGTGGCGGCCGTCCAAGAGGGAGCGGAGGAGCCGCCGTTCGCCGGGGGCCAAAGCCTGCTGCCTGCCGCCGTAACGGGGAGGAGCCGCCGTGGGCCGAGACCAGCTGCCTGCCGCCGGAGCGGGGAGGAGCAGGGAACGGCGGGCTCGCTGCCGGCTGCCCTCACGCGGAGGAGCCATCGCCGGCCGCCAGGGGGCGGAGGAGGATCGGGCCGTCCACCGAGCGTCCAGTGGAGGAAGAGCCTCTCGGCGGGCTGAGGACCGAGCGGCAGTGTGTCGGGGAGCCGGACCAAGAATTATTTTTTTTTTTTTTTCCTCTCTCCACTCTCTCGTCCTTGTAGCTCCTTGTGCTTCCGTCTCCTTTTCTCTCGTCTCGTCTGTCCGTACCCCAGGCGCTGCGGCCGCCGAGACTGGCCCCCGGGGCCTGCGAGGGGCGATGGGGGTATGTGACGAGCAGGGCGGGCGAGAGCCGTGAGGGAATGGCGCGAGGCCGGTGACGCGAGTGTTAACGAGCTTCAGGTGCTCGGCGCACCGGTCTCGAGTCCCCACGGAGGAGCTCCGGAAGCATAAAGGAGGAGCGACGACAGTGAAGGACGAGAGAGGACCAGGCCTGGATTTTATGTTGTGTTTTATTTTGTTTGTGTGGGCGGCAGTCGCCGTGAGGAACTGCCGCCCTTATACTTTTTGGTTTATTGTCTGTTTATTTGAATATTAAATCTGTTGAACGTTCGCCGGTTCCCGCCTCCTTCTTCCCTTTCTACGAACTTTGTTACAATTAGCTCTGTTGAAATGCAGAAATTTGATTTAAGATATAAAAGAGCAATTTTAACAATCACAATGCAAATCTCCTGACCATTAAGTAAACTCCAAAAACAGGTTGTGTGGAACATGCAACAGTGATAACATGCTATCACAAGACTGACCACGTTTATATAGCAGTACAACACTTTAATGACAGATTCATTGTTGTTGAATCTCCATCTTAATGTGCCTACTTGATTTCTCAGGTTCTTAGATATTTTGAAGTGAATTTTCTTCAGTATATGCCTCTATAAGGACAGCAGGGTGGTAGTATTACAGTAGTGCCAGAGGGCAGAAGGAGAGCCCGGTGTTGGTTCTCTGGTAGCTCCTCATACAGTCCTCCCTTTCATTAAAGCAGACCTCCTCAAAGAAAAGAAGTCCTTCATAGCTCGCCAAACCACCCAATGAGAGCGATGTTTAGCCATGTTTGTTTTATACCCTTATAGAACACAGCGGGCTTCTGTAGGATGTCGTGAAGGCCACATGTTAGCGTGCGTGTGTGTAAGTGTGTCTTTGTGTTGCCTTGGCTTTCATTCACATGCTCGCAAGCACGTTATATGAAAAGAGCAATTTTCACCTGAACCCACATATACACACAGGCAAACCCACGTTTTTTCCCTTGATCTACTAAATTAAATTTTCCACCCAGCGCCGTCCCTTAAAACGGCACACAGCCACATAGACACGTACACACACATCCTGTAATGAGGCTGGCCCCTGCTAACGAGCGGCGACCCTAACGAGTGTGTGAAAAGATCACAGCGGCCTGTCCAGCACTGATTTGAGCAGAGCTAATGAGAATAATGAGAGAGAGAGAATGAAGATTTACAGGCTGATAGAGTGAACAGGATGACAAAAAGTAGAAGCAAATTGTGATTTCATATGGTGCATGAGAGGAAGACAGAGAGATAGACTTTGACCCTGTCTCGACGTGAAAGGCTAGATGGATGGATGGATGGATGATCATATAGGATGAATGGAAGATGGTGGTGCGGCAGTAGCCCGCCGACTGGATCTCCATCCATCCAGCTGGAGGATGTTCTTACCGACAGCTTCATCATCATCGACCTTGTTCCAACGTGCTTCAGAGCCACCTCTATTATCCCCATGCCAAAGAAGTCTTCCATGTCCTACCTCAATGACTGCTGTCCTGTGGCACTCACAACTGTCGTCATAAAGTGCATATCAAGACCCTGCTGCCCCCTTCGCTGGACCCACTGCAGTTTGCATAGCGTCCAAACCACTCCACTGATAATACCATCTCCACTAAACTCCATCTGGACAATAAGGACATGAATGGTGATAATAGATTTCAACTCAGCATTCAACACCACCATCTCTCAGCACCTAATCGGAACCTGAGCCTGCTGGGCCTGAACACAGTTTGGATCGGGAACAGCACCTCCAGCACCACCATTCTGAGCACCGGGGGGGCTATGTGCTCAGTCCTCTACTCTTCACCCTGCAGCAATGCACAGCACCAAATGATGTTTTATTAACAAAGTTCGGGAGGAACACATTGAAATGATCTAACTAATCACATCACTCCAAACAGCAGTCATTAATCAGCAATCAACATGTCTACCCAATCAGCATGAGCGGAGACCCATATATTGACGCAGTCGACTTGCCTATGTTTTTGGACAGTTTTAGCATCCCTCCACCACCCCGTCTCCTCACACTTGCCTGGGGGGGTACACTGGGCTCGGGCCAAATACCAAGCTCGGAGCATTCTCCTCGGACAGCACTCCAAATATGCATACTAATTACTCTGATTATTTATTTAACTCTTGAACCACATTATTAAATTCGATGATGACATTGTGGTGGGTCTCGTCAGCAAGAATGAGTCAGCACAGGAAACGCATAGGCTAAAGGACTGATGTAAAGGAAACAACCTCGTTCTGAATGTGCACAAAGCAAAATAGAAGGTTGTTGACCACTCTCCACTGTACATCAAAGGAGACCAAATTCCTCTGTGTCCACCTTGCAGAGAACCTCATCTGGTCCGCCAACCCAAGATCCAAAGAAAGCCCATCTCTGAGAAAGCTGAGGGAGGCACAGCTCCCACCACCATTTCTAGAGCTGCATCATTGTCTGGTTTGGAAATTGCCCTAGAACAGATCCTGAAAAAGACAGCGGAGAAGATCATCAGAGTCTCTCTTCTCTCCGTCACTGACATTTACACCATATGCTGCATCCGAAAAGCCACCAGCATCGTGGTTGACCACACACAACCCTCACATCCACTCTTCACCTTCCAGACATCTGGAAAAAGATACCGAAGCATTCAGGCCCTAACATCCAGACTGTGTAAGAGTTTCTTCCCAGAAGCAATTCGAATCATCAACACAAGGTCTGGACTGACACACACACACACACACACACACACACACACACACACACACACACACACTCAATGACCAGCAAAAGCACTTTTGCACAAGCAACTTTGCAGGAAAACTACAATGTTTACATGAGTGTATTCATTATTATAAGGACAATTTCTTTGCACAAAAACACCATCTTTTGTTATCTGCACATGTTTGCACACTCATATTTTAAGTAGTGTCCACAGTTAGTTTCGTATCTCGCGACATATCATATTTATTTATGTTGTTTCATGTAGCACCTTGGTCCTAGAGGAATGTTGTTTCATTTCACTGAAATGACAATAAAAGCCACTTGACTTGATGCATGACGGATGGATGGATGGATCCATGTCTCCAAACCTATAACTTTCTGTCTTCTGTGGAACACAAAAGATACGTTTTGCTTATAATTGACTTCCATTGCATGGATAAAAACAATATGAGGGTGAGAAGATAATGATGTGCTATTCCTTGCTGGCAAGAGTGAGTAAGTAATGCTATGAGCCATTCCTTTAAATTGTTGTCTATAGAAAGTCACTTTAATGAGATTTCTTTCAAGCAGTACCTGCCATCCAAAATTAAGAAAACATACTTGTTTATTGAGATAGTCCGAACAGGATCAAAATGAAAATAGTGTCCCAACTCCCAACCCTCTCCTAATTTAATAGGGGTTCATTATTCTGTGTTTGGAATTAAGATTAACATTGTTTCCAGTTTAGGTAAGGATATGGCATTATCCAGAGTGGGAGTGCAGTGTGTGTGTATGTGTGTGTGCTGGTCACTGCTCAACTCACGGCCCTCTCATAAAATCTGAAGGGTAGTGGCAGTGGCAGTGAATTTAACCATCTTTTCCCTAATAAACAAAGCTGGAGAAAGACAGATGTGGATTCAATCAGCCTCTTGTGTGATTAAATGTCCAGCAATCCTGCATTGATTGACCAGAGTATAATACGCTAACAAAAAAATAAATAAAACAGACCTCGGTGAGACAAAAATAAATAAGTCCAAACAATATGTTAATCTCTATGCTGATGTTTATTTGTCAAACACTGTTTACAACCCATTTTACTCTTATGATCTGAAATACCCTTGTGAATAAAAGTGTGCCTTATTGTACTAAAAAAAAACTGTACTTGCAAATAATATAATATTAATGAATTAAATGGCCACTTAAGTTTACTTAAAGAAAACTGTTTTGATTGTTTCTTAAGACATTTCAGTATACTTTTGTAAATTGTTAAATTAAAAGTTTTACTTTAGGTATTCATTTTATTTCATTGTTTTTATAATCTTTTTATCATGCTGTATATATATATATATATATATATATATATATTATATATATATATAACTGTAGTGTGCTATTTGATTACATTTTCCTAAAATGTACTAAATTGCTACTTCGTCATTACAAATGTGTAATTACAAATATATTTAACTAAATGACATTCAAGTTAATAGAAAGTAAATTAAGCTTTACTTAAGATCACCATGCTTGCCAGTACATTCAGCAGTATACTTTAACAATACTTCAAAAACAATAGAAATAATTTTAAAATTTACATATAAAGATGTACTTCATCCTACTTAAGTGGGTCAAAAAAAGCACTCCTAACCTTCAACTCGTAACTGCAGTTATAAATTTAAATCATAATACGGTTTCATGTAATTGCACTTAACATGCAATGTAGTGTCCGAAAACATTTCATTCAGTTTGCACTCAAGTGTATTCTTTAAAGTATATAAGTACTCTTTTTAAAAGTATGCTAAAGTGTACTTCTTTCTCTCAACTCAAATTTTTGAGTTTCTCAGTGAGAAAAAAAAAGAAAAAGTACAGTAGTGCAGACTTGATGTTATCCATCAGGAATTGATTGAATTGTAAAAAGAAAAATGCTTCATAGAACTGAAATAATTACATATAAATTGAAATTTGACAGAAGTTTCCCTAGAATTGATTTGACTGGACCTAGGCCTCACTGTTTATTCCCACACTTTAAAACTCCTGCACAATACAACAACAGTCCAAGTTCTTTTTCCAGAGTTCATTTCAAGTTCTTGTTGAGATGTTGAGCCAATGAACACGCCTAACTGATGCATGGACTGAATATTCATTTGCTGGAGTTATCTCAGAATTCGTATCCAGTAGCGACACGGTGAAGAAAGTGTTAAACATGCGGGACAGAGCAGGAACAGAAGAGTGCGTGAGGAAGAAGAAGGGGGGCAGACCGCTGGGGTTGATAGACTCCAGATGTGACTATTAGATAAACTCAAGGCAAGGGGTGTGTTTGTAAGTGTGTATATGTGTGCTAGTGTGGGTGTGTTTATGTTGCTAGCGGGACACGATAGCGTCTGGGCTTTTCACGAAAAGCAAAAGCAGGACGGAGTGACAGAGCCTTTCGAGAAATCGATGACGGAGCAGATGAGAGTACTTTTGGGAGGGTATTTTCACGGTGTCTGTGAAATGCAGGGCTGAGCTGAATTAACAACTTGACTTTTTTGTATTTGTTCTATTTCCTTCTTTCACGTCTACAAGAAATCCTTTTCATTTTGCCCTCCTAAAAGCCAGACTGACTCGATCTCAAAGTCCACCCACATGCAGCAGTGTTCACACATAGCCGGTCATTGTCCTGCATTCATTCACTCGTATTGTGCTCTGTACTGTCACACAGCTGTTTCTTTGTACTCACACTGGCCTAGTGACAGCGTTTCAGTGCTGTACCCTTAAAATATTGTGGGCCGACCCAACACGCAGAACTTTCGATCGATAATTGCATCTTTTTCAACATATTAATATTTGGACTCATGGAAATTGCAGCAACATTTCTATAATAGAATTTAACAGTCAGGTTCTGGAAGTAAAAAAAAATCTCATTCATTTTAAAGATAGGCCCATTGTGAGCTCAAGATTGTTAATTAATGGTATATGGTGAAGCCATCGGTGCACATTATTAAAATTTTTCTTTTGTAATAATTGTGCGTAACAGCAAAATTCCAGGTAAAAATCTGAAAGAAATCTGCACCGATCAGAGGAGAGCAAATTGTACCGAAAGAGAACTCACTCAGCCTCCCCACTCTCTCTTTTTTTTTTTGCATATATAATGAGGTTTTGAAATTATCCAGTCGGATCTCATGGCAATTCGTACATATTTTGTGTGGTGGCTAATTCGTACAACCTCACTCATTTGTTTTTTGTTAAATTACGAGTTGCCATATTCATATGAATTCTTGCGAGTGACCTACCCGTCACTGCGGTTTAGACAAATCGTCTGTATTTATACGAGTAAGGTCGTACGAATTAGCCACCTTGTAGAATACGTACGAATTGGTCAGATTGGATTGCGTTGAATTCTCATAAAATATGTTGGTTCTATGTATACTCTTGTGAAAAAGTGGGTGTAATTGTATTGAATGTGCACTTGTTATAGTAGGCTTATACTTCGAAACTTACGTATATTAAAGGTGCGGTAAGCGATTTATGAGAAAGAGGATCGGACCGAGCACCACAACTCAGTTGTAGCCAATCAGCAGTGTAATGAATCTCACTGGAGAAAGAAGGGTTATGAATAGGCAAGAGCTTTAGGACCCTTGTTAATATTGGAAAAGACGCAGACGCAGGGTTTAAGTTGTTTCTGCGTCATACAGTACATGAAATCCGATGGCGCAGTCAGGCCTCTATTGCCTGCAAGATAATCAACACTTTTAATGCCCAGAAAGCTACTAAAAACAGTTCATGTGAGTACAGTGGTTCAACCTTAATATTATCAAGCGACGAGAATCCCCCCAAACAACCGCTTTTCAACCGCTTTTTCGAATCAGTGGTTAGCCAAACTCACGTGAACGATTGAAATTTCGAATGACTTCTAAAGAAGCCTTGTTTACTGAAATCACGTGACTTTGGTGCTCCGAACCAGTGAAGCTTCGAAGCAGTGTTTTGAAAAGTCGTTTTTTTTTGTGTTTTGGCGCGCAAAAAGTATTCTCGTCACTTTATAATGTTATAAGTTTGAACCAATGTTGTCACAGTGAACTGTTTTAAATATGTTTGAAGGCGCTTTCTGGGCATCGAAAGTGTTAATTGTCTAACTGTCAATGGAGGTTTCACTGGGCCATCGGATTTCATCAAATATATATTAATTCTGTTAATGACAATTTAAATTTTTGATTGAACTAAGCACAAAAGTTTTTATTAAAACTAATTCACATTAAAGTGTCATCATATTTAAATGTTTTAACCATTTTTAATTGTTTTAAAGAGTTTATTTTATTTCATTTTGAACTTTGCCTTATTTTGTAATAATTATTGTTTTATCTTTTTTACAAATCACTTATTTTCTCTTATTTATTTTTGCTTGCATTCCTCATTTGTAAGACGCTTTGGATAAAAGCATCTGCTAAATGAGTAAATATAAATACACACTGTTCTGGTCAGTCTGTGGCTAATAGAGGAAACACATGCTCAGATTGTTTGATAATGATATGAACTAAAACTGTGTTTTGGCATTGGAGTCTCTTCAAATGATTTGACAGCAAACCTTCCTCCAGAACTTCTAAAAGCATAAATGGTCATTTTTTAATACACGCGCCTAATTTATTTCGGGTAGTGAACACGCTCCAAGCACAGGGCTGAGAAGTTTTCCACAATTCCGGTTTCCAACGTTTATCTTGGCGTAGTACCTTCCTTCTGCCATTGAACAAATATATAATCAACATTAACCACAGAAATGCAACTCTTCAAAAGTCCAGTTCTCTTTATAACGTTAGTGAAAATCCTGGTCAGAAAACGATCTGGATTTCACATTACATGTGTGCTTAATTCAAGCTCTTGAAATATGCTAAATATTTCAGTCTAAAGGGACAGCCCTGAACTAGGTGTGGGTATTGGTTCCATTTATCTGGATCTTAAAATGATGACTGACACTCATATGTTCTCAGAGCGTGATGATAGATGCTTTTATGTGGCTTTGGGTGATAATTTCAACACAAGTGCAACGGAAAGTTAAATGCTGTTGCCTTTGACTCAGAATGGACTGGGTAGAGGAAAACTATTCCAATAATCTGAGGAAGGAGAGGAAAAGCAGGAAATGAGTTGGAAAAATAAGAAGCAGGCAGATCCAGATTTCCTGTTTGGGTAGTAGTGGGTCCATGTAAATTTCAAGGCAGCGTTATAAGGACCCCATTGTGTGGCCATTACACGGGGTCAATTCTGCTCCCCCCACTCAGGACTCCGGCGATAAGGGAAAAACAGTGTTTAAAAAAAATAGAGAAAGGAAACAGTAAAAATAAACGAGAAACAACTTCTGTGCAGGGACAGAAAAAGACACGCGGCACCAAAATGGCTTCCGCTATTTGCACCTCCATCTGCAAAGCAACACACCTCACCATTTTCCTCCCTATATTAATGTGCCAAATGTGCTACACTTTCTGGCAACCAGCCTACATAGCCACTAATGGACTATATAGAACAAATGATAATTCTGATTAAGCCCACGAAAATGTATTTTGTGGTTGTGAAAAACAGCCATTGTTTCACTTACACTGTAAACTAGTCTTTGCTCTCACCCATCACACCCAACACACAGTCTGCTTTTTAAAAATGCCATTCATTTAAAGGGATTGATAAAAGTTTCATATTTAATATATATCGTAATTTCTTTAAATAGGTTTAAACAATAAATACCGTATAGTGTCGTGACAGATGGCTGTAGCTCCTTCAAGTGGTTCGTGAACCGATCATCTCTTCATACTAGTTCTTTTATAGCATCAAATAAACATGAATGGACATCAGAAGGATCGAGTTCAAGTTCACAGATGTTAATCTACTAACGCCCCTGACTGCTTTGTCAGACAAAATGATTGGTCAGACTTCAAATAAATCATTAAAAAATAAACTGTTAAATGACTCTTATATAGATATAGACTCCTGATATAGAGATCCAGTAATCAGACAATTCACTGTTAGCATGAAAATGAAACCAGCTTACATTTTTTAATTTTTGAATATTTGGAAATAAACTTTTTTAAGACTTAAATCAGTGGTCAGTAATCAGTTAATTTAAATCAGTAGTATTATAGCCTGTATTGTACCGTTTTTTGATCATGTCATTCCCTCATAAAAGTGCAAGTATACAGTCTTCGATTTTCATATACTATTTTTTTTATGCTTCATATCAAAGTTTTTTTTTTTTTTATTGTGATTAAATTCAGAGCTGACCGTTTTAGTTTATTGATCTTTTTTTTTTTTTTTTTTTTTTTTTTTTTTTTTAAAAAAAAAAAAAAAATGTTTTGAAGTCCCAGCACCAAGGAGAGAGAGCAATCTGAGCTCTATTTTATGAGGTGATGATTTCGTATGAATTTTTCCTTTATCCCTCACCATCAGTGGGGCATAAGCAATACGAAAACATACCAATGAGTTCATGCGAATTCATTTTTGAATTACCATGAAAATTAGCTGGCATGGCACTCTATTCAACGTCTAATATCTTCTGATGGACTGTGATTTTGTCCCTTTTTTCAGAATTTAACTTTCAGTGAGGGCAGAAAAATACACGACAGGAAACTTGACACATTACAGCTGGTAGGACAGTGTTCCATATAAACCCTGGCCCAGATTTATCTAAATCTCCATGACGAGTTCAAATACTACAAAATGCTGTCTTGGGTCAATCGTTGCAATGTGTCATAGCTTTCTCGTCTAAACATCTGCGTGTTTGAATATCATCATGTTCTTACATAAGGTCTTACTAAACCATGTGCGAGGTGAAATTATTCAGCAGACTTTGGCTTGGATTGAAAGTGATTTATAGGCACGGATCAAACATTATTCTTTATAAATCTTTTGTGAAGTTTGTGAAGGTTCATGGATCGCAGTTGTGTGTAACTCTTCCAGAGTTGAAATCGCTTGAGTGCTGTTTTCAGTTGATGCATTTCCTGTTGAATCAGGAAGTAGGGCTGGGATGCATCAATCGAAAAATGCCTTTTTTTGTGTACAAAACCAATAACCTTCAGTTTACATCAAAGCCTTGAACATGTTTTGTGGCTATTTTGGAAAAAAAGTACAGTTTAGCATTCTTTTCAAAAGAATACTTATTATGGAAATAATATACTTTAAAAGAATATAATTAAGTTTGAATTGAATGTAATGTTTTCAGACACTTGTAATGGAATTCATTATAGTTTAAATTTATATTGAATGCAATAGATTTCAACAGTACCCACTCACTTTTTCAGTGCACTGGTTTGGGAAGTAATTTTTCCATCCATTTCTCCTAAAGGGATTTCAAAAAATGTCTCTGTTACAGCGTGAATCATAAAACTTTGATTTGAAGCAAAAAAAAAAAAAAAAAAAACATTTGAAAATCGGAATACAAAAATACAAAGGTATCAGATTGTGTACTTAAGAGCTTTAGTGATGGAAAGAACTACAATCCCATAAAGCATTGCGAACAGCATAGCTAAAACTTATGGAGGAATATAAAACTACTCATTTAAAAATGTTGTTTATGTATATAAAAACAATATAGTTAATTTTTTTTTGCAAAATATGCCTATATATTCAAATATTTAAGCATTTTGAGAGCATAGAGAGATCGACTTGATTATACCATTAGCGGTGCTTCATGAGAGTCTTTTGGCGCATTTTCCTTGTTCTGACTCTGATTGGTGGAATTATCAGTACAGCATCATGCGTAATGTGTTTTTTTCACTATGAATTCCACAGTTAAACACGGTTATTTTAAAACTAAGTTAAAATAATGTGGGGTAACACCTCAGCAAATATCATGGCATGACAACCTCGTAGGTCAAAGTAGGGCTGTCTTTAAATGTTTATAAGTTATCGTTAAAAATCATTGTCCCTGTGGAGAAAATGAATGGAGTTTTTACATCCAGAATCCAACTGTTGCACTCTATTAATTGAAAAGTAATTTCATTAATACTCCCATTGTCTTTGAAATATGGTGAAAGTGTACTGCCGAATGTATGGAAAATATTTTATTTTCACTTCTATTGAAACTTGTATGTATTGCATTTAAATACATTTGTATTTAGTCATCTGTGACGCTGGAACATATAACACACTATAATCAAGTTCTTTGCATGCGTTTTAATGTTAGTCAAAGAAGCGTCGAAATAAAGGCTTCCGAGTCGTCAATATTGTTGTCTAGAAAAGAAAGACTGTACTTTTTAAATATATAAATGTGCTGAAAGATAAATTTGTCAATGCACACAGATTAAATGAGCCTGATTTCATGAGGCTTTCAATCACTTCGGCCGTGCTGACACTGTGGTTCTGCTGTGTGTGTGTGCGCGCTCCAGACTTTAGGAAGAGAACTCTCCCCGTCCCACATTCCCCATCTCAGCGATAAGAGAGTGTCTGTGAGCCGTTGTGTTGATCTTCACACACAGAGAGCACACTTTGCTCTGACCTTTACTCTAGCGGTGTGTGTGTGAGGAAACAGTGGGTAGAGTCTCCCTTTTCATCATAGTGCTAATGAGGGTTAGGACACGCTAGCCAGGAAACAGCTATTGTTCCTTGTCCAAGAGCACTGCTACTGGCACACACACGCATTTGTGACCAGGTTCATTCAGCAAATCGCATTCAGAGAGTGAAAAACTCTACAATATATCCAATTTACCCTGGCATGGAGCTCTCCGTAGTCACAGGAATTCAAACACATGTACTTAATAGTGCATATCTTTCTCCTGTGGTCACTTTCTCACCTTCTACCCCTCCGTTTCTCTCTGCATATTCTCTCTGATAACTATTAATGTGTCAATCATGCAGCACTCACCAGGCCGAGACAGATGTGACAGACTAGCACTTAACTGCATTCTGTCATGCCGGTGTAAATGGCTTGGTTCCCTGCAATAATAAACAGCATATCTGTTATCAAGCTGTGTAATGTTCATGTTTATATTCAGCACATGATATCATGCTGCAGAGTTGTTTGCTACAGTTTCAGCACTGATAGAGCTTTATGATTGAAGTACGGCTTTACTGCTTTATTATTGGGGTTTATTGCTCGTTTGTGCTATGTTTATTAGTTTAAAAATGTAGCATAATATATATACATAAATATACAGAGGTGTGAAAAAGTGTTTGCCCCCTTCCTGATTTCTTTCTCTTTTTTTTCTTGCATATTTGTCACACTTAAATGTTTCAGATCATCAAACAAACTTAAATATTAGTCAACAAGTAAACACAAAATGCAGTTTTTAAATGGAGGTTGTTATTATTAAGGGAAAACAAAATTCAAAACTACATGGCCCTGTGTGAAAAAGTGTTTGCCCCACCTGTTAAAACATGACTTAACTGAGTTGACTTTCTCTAGCCACACCTGTTCTCAATCGAGAAAACACTTCACAAAGTGAAGTAGACCAAAAGATCTTGTCGAGATCCAAAGAAATTCAGGAACAAATGAAAGCAATTGAGATTTATCAGTCTGGAACAGGTTCTAAAGCCATTTCTAAAGCTTTGGGACTCCAGCGAACTAGAGTGATGGCCTTTATCCACAAATGACGAAAACATGGAATAGTGGTGAACCTTCCCAGGAGTGGCCGGCCGACCAAAATTACCCCAAGAGCACAGCGACGACTCTTCCAAGAGGTCACAAAAGACCTCATCCAAACAACATCCAAAGAACTGCATGCATATATATATATATTATATATATATATATATATATATATGCTGATATTATTTGTAATAATATTTATAATATAGACAGTATTTATAATACTATTTTTAATATAATTAATATAAGTTAGCATACTATATAAAGCATAAAACATACTTTATAACACAAAAATGTTATTATATTATGTGAAATTTTATTTATAAATCCATTCGCTGAAGCCATTCAGAGTTTTCAAAGTAAATCCAGTCCAGTGAATCTAGTTAAACTATGATGGGGAACTGTAGAGAACAAATCACTATTTTTTTTTTTTTTTTAAGTTAGCGTGAAATCCTTTGTTTGTCTTTTAATGCAGTGAACTTAGTGTCACTTTTAAAGATTGTGTATGTCTATTGAGCTTGCTGAAACATGGTTGAGCCATTATGAGACATGACCCTGTTGAAAAAAACACAGCATATGCTGCTTAGGTATGTTTAGAAGCCTGGCAGCTGGTTTGAGCTGGAGCTAGTATCTTAAGACCAGCACTTGACCAGCATAAACCTGCTCATGACCAGCTGTCATGCTTCAAAACATACCTAACCAGCATATGCTGGGGTTTTTTTCAACAGGGGAGTTGGCCATTATCCATAATTCACTGCATGGCCAATGAATAAAAATAAATCAAACGTGCAAGAGTGTGTGAATCCATATTTTGATGAGCATATATGCTGATTAGTGGTTCAACACGTGGACATAAGCAAACACTACGTTCAAAGCTCATATTGGAAATTAATATTTGCAGTTTAACTCACCACTGTGGGAAGATTCACTTGGTTTTTATGGTTTAAAAAGGCAATCTCCACTTTCTCCTGCTCCTGAATTCCTCTGATGTTTGTCTGTTTTCTCTGCTTGGGGTTCTGGCTTGATTTTGAGCCCCGGGACCAGGTGTGGTTTGAGGTATGGTTTAAAAAATGCAGGGATTTTCTTCCCATCTCAAACAGAGGCAGGACAAGGAAAATGTTAAAGGCAGAGCAAGGGTCTTGTGATCAAAAGCGTTTATTTTATTTCAGTTTGATATGACCTGGTTGTTTTTGTTTTTGTGCAAGAAATGGTCGACATATACAAATGTGTAACTTCCTTTTCTTTTTATTTGATCTATCTCTTTGGGAATATAGATATAAACTTACACAGAAAAGTATAATCCATGGGAAATCTATTCAAATATAACATGCAAGTTGATCTGCTCAGAGATCTGTGTTTGTCTCTTCCTCAGGGATCTCAGGAATAACTTAATCAGCACCATCATGCCTGGAGCCTTTCTGGGTCTCACAGCTCTTCGAAAACTGTAAGTCATGACACCAATAATGTGGAATAAAATAGAAAATGTGAAAATGAATCATTTATCCGATTCGTTCGAAGCAGCCGATTCATTCAGTAACGAAGCACTGCCGTGTGTTGCTCGGTTCTGCTATGGATTTGTCTGGATCAATTTTCTGCACAAACTTGTGTAGGTCACTTAATGTTAACCTTGTTTAATGAGCATTTGTATAATATCAATATCACATTTGCAATGACAGCTTTCTTGCTTTTGTGATGATGCTTGATTATATATCATATTTAAGAACATAAAAAACAAGATTTCATACAGGCGTATTTTTGTAATCAAAGTAGAAATTTACTGAGTTATTGATTGCACTTGAAGTTTTACATCCAATTTAAGTAAAGGTGTTTAGACAATGCACAGGCAATTTAACGATATCCTCGCAGTTGTGGTCTTCACTAGTCTTGAGATAAAATCCAGCATCCGCTAACAAAGAGATGAGACCAACACCTTCAAAAAAAGGGTCTCAAACACACTTATCAACAAAAAAAAGCAGTGTATTGGTTTAAACTTTGTTAGGAACTTGCTTTGTACATCCAATATCATACATCAAAATCACCGTGAGGAAAGTTGAGTAAAAGAAAAAAATGCTTGACTGTAATTGAACAAATGAGCTTATAGTTGGAAAAGCTATAGTTTCAAAGTTGCATCATTGCTTATTGTATAACGATCACTGAATAATGAAGTGTTTTATATTTTCTGCTAGAACTGGAACACAAAATAACAGTGAAAATCTCATTTACTGTAATCTGTACAGTGACCTATCCAGTAACCGAATTGGCTGCCTGACTTCAGAAATGTTCCAGGGACTTACCAACCTCACTAAATTGTAAGTCATTATTTCTGAAACAAATTTTTATTGGAAGACTAAAACGCATAAAACGCTCTTTACAGGATTTGAGTTTTTAAAATGATATGCACAGTATCTACTGCAAATAATGCATTTTATAATGTTGTTATGCCATATTTAGTTAAAGAATTACATGTTTCATTTGTGTTCTTGTATTATAGAAACATCTCTGGAAACATCTTTTCCTCTCTGGACCCAAATGTGTTCATGGAGTTACACTCTCTAAAGCTGGTGTGAGTTCAAGTGAATGCTTCTGTGGTGCACATGCTCATATGTTATCGTGTTAATCATTCGATTGAGGTATTCCTGAGATATCCACTGTCAGTGTGGTCAGTGGCCGCTATTATGCTTTTTTCGAATATTACTTTTCATACAGAGTAATAGCTGTTTGTGAATGTAAAAGGTCTGCAAAGTTTTAAATAGCAAAGGCCATGTACATGCCGCAGTTAAACTCACCTTTTAGTGCTTAATACCGTTCTGTACACACACGGTTCGGTAATTTACAGGAGTGACAACCGCATTTTATCAAATGAACTCTTGTCAAAACAACTTAGATAATTTATGTGGTTCAGATAACAATATTTTGAGTTGAGTAAACCAATCGCCTTCATTGTATTAAAAGCACAATTTGTTTCGCCGCGAGGGCTCGCTAAACTCTTCAAAGCAATAACGAAGGCGTAATTTGATAACGCAGTGAATGAGTGGGACATGGAACTTGTCCTCGTGCCGATTGATCCAATTATGTTTATGGGGAAATAATGTTTATGGATGAGGGAATGCATGTTTTTAGCACGACTGTGGTATGAAGCTGAGCGTGGCCGAGATGCTAACGAGAGACAGATATCAGTGTCACGCGTGAGTCCCGGGGGTAAAGGACAGAGGACATTTCATTCCAAACTACTCGCAAGTGCTGAAATGCTTCTCGTGCAGGTCGGTTTATTTGATGAATTAACATTGTGAGGTAACGCAGCGCTGTTTTACTTTGTGAAACGTTGGTAATACATAAAACTGTATTTGGGTGTGTTGAAAGCTGTATTGTTGTTCTAGTTTGTTGGCTGTGTGAGACTGAACAGTAAGCTAGATCAACATTACCTTACCTCGTCTTATAACGTGCAAGAACGGCAGGGAGAGAGAGCGAGAGACCTTGCGCGTGTGTGCTTGTGTGCGAAGCGCATCTAAGATAGAGAGCATCCTGATTGGCCTGTTTCAGCAAATCAACCAATCAATTGTCAGTGTGGGCGGGCTTTTATCTCTTCTCCCGAAACAAATGAATCAGTTATGTCTATCTAGAGACAGGGGCATCATGGCAGAGAAAAAAAGTATAAGACAAGACCCATTTTACGGCAGACTACAGGAAAGTGTACCCCTGTCTTATAAGTGTCAAACATAAAGACAGTCTTGCTCGCTGCATTTGTAACAGCGACTTCAGCATTGCCCATGGCGGGTTAAATGATTGCAAAAGGCATGTTTCGGTGAGTTGACAAGTTTCATTTCATGTGCATATTATTCAGGCTAGACCTGTTTAAAGTTGCAATGGAAAATAAATAAAAGCAGTTTACATAAATAGTATAGGCAGCTTATATAAATTGTAAAACATAATTACTAGAAAATATAATAATAATGGGGGGGTTACCTCCCGGAAATGACTTTTTGCAGGTTGGGATGTCTGCATTTGTGTTGCCAGATCTTGCAACAAAAAACAATAAATAAGAGCAAGCCAATCCGAGAAAATTCCAAAAGCTTTATATTGATGAAAACAAGACCTAAATGTTGCGACCTGCACCTTCCCACTTTACTATTGCTATAAACGTGATTCCTTTATGATCCAAACCCAAACTGTGCCAGTTTCGGGAGTGAGTTGTGTTCCGTATACACACGCAATGATGATTCACTCCTGTGTTTAAGTGGTTGTCGCTCCTGGAACTTTACAGTGTGTATGGCCAAAGTCACATCAGATCAAATGAAGTTATTGCCTCCTAAAAGAAAGAATCCATTCTGAACTGCTGAAATGAGTCGTTAGCAATTGACCCTTCGTTGCTATACCCAACAACCCATGTTCTCTCATGCCACACATCATGTTCTCACGAAGTGAAAAATATATCGCGGAGCAAAGAGGACACTGACAACGTATGAAACAGTTTCATATTTAAAATATTGTAATTTTTTTAAGCAGTTTAAACACTAAATACCGTATAGTGGGTCCTTAATGTATCGTGTGCTTGTCAACCGACCATCTCTTCACACGATTTCATTTATAGCATCAAATAAACATGAATGGACATCAGACGGAATGTTGTTTCAACCGCGGAAAGACGTGAGGACACACAATATTTCAAGTTAACCAACGTTAATCTACTATAGGATACTCCCTAACGGCTTTGTCGGAAAAGATGGCGGATTCGGCGTTATGATTGGTTAGATCGCCTGTCAATCAATGTTTGCGAGGGGTCAATTCCAGTCTCACTTGGTAACAGATTTGCTTCATGACCGCCTATGGTCTTCATTGACTGCCCGTAAACAACGTCTAATTTGACCTGCCCTCAAACACTGTCGTTGTAGCTGAGGCCTTTGGTTCATGTTGTCGAAATGTCAAAGATGCTGTTCTCAGCACTGTGAATCCACTTTGCATGGACTTCCAAAGAATGAGGACTCACGCTGGAATTGATATGGAAAAAACCAAAGGCATCGTTACTGTTCGTATCACTTTATATCAAGCGCTTAGGAAGCTGAAATTCAGATAGCGTTTGAACTAATAACGAACTGTAATATACAAAATTTATTTACATTTACTAATAGATTATAAAAATCTTGTCAACATTAGTTAATGCACTGTGAACTAACATGGGGTCGTCATGGCCTAGTGGTGAGGGAGTCGGGCTTGTAATCTGAAGGTTGCCGGTTCAATTCCCATGCCGGCAGGAATTGAAAGTGGGGATTGTGAATGAACAGCACTCTCTCCACCTTCGATACCATGACTAAAGTGCCCTTGAGCAAGACACCTAACCCCTAATTGCTCCCCTTGTAAGTCGCTTTGGATAAAAGCGTCTGCTAAATGATGAGAAATGAACAACTGTATTTTCATAAACTAACAATAACAAAGATTAGTAAATACAGTAACAAATGTGTTGTTCATGTTAGTTAATACACTACAATAAGGTTAATTAGTTAAACATTGGCTAAAGTGTTACCAATAATTTTACATTGGATGAATCTAAGAGCGTGCGTATCAGTTTATAATACACAACTATATTTCTTGAGTACCCCCAGCATTACACATTTTGGATGTCTCTCTAATCTGACACAACCATTTCAGGTCTTGAAGTCTCCACTAACAAGCTGATAGTTGAATCAGGTGTGTTTGATTAGGAAAACATGCACAATGTGCAGAGTTGGGGGTTCTCCAGGACCAGGACTGCTCTAGGGAACCACCAAAGTTTATTAACAGTTTATGTTGCCTTTGGCTTGCTAGCTGGGGACACTCAATATTCAGTAATATTATTGATTTGACAGCACTGATACTATTGGCTGAGAACAAAACTTGAGCTGGAGGATGACTCCACTGTTTTCTGCAGAGCTGCTTCATAGCTTATTCAACTTTTTTTTCATAATTGATTTGCAACATCAACACTGTTATTGAACTGAATTGAATCAACATTGAACTGAAGAACATTGAAGTCACATTTTACTTATATAGCGCTTTTTACGATGCAAATTGTGTCAAAGCAGCTTTTCAGTAATAATTGGCAAATAATCTTTGGCTGCACAGCAGCTCCCAAAGAAAATGGTGTCATTGTGCAGCTTATTCTATATATTATTGATTCATTCTGTTGCAAAGATCAATAGTTATTAGTCTAGTTAATTTATGTATATCAGCACTGCAGAAAACAGTGACGTAATCGTCCGGCTCAGCTCAGTTCACATACAACGGATAGTGAACAACTATTTCCTTCTGTTTAGCTGAATTGAACGCACTTCATATTTGACTATACAAAGTTCTTGAACTGAGCTGAATCAACACTCGTCACTATTAACATTTCTTAGATCTGCATTATAGCAGAATTGAAATGATCTTGCATCATTGGTCATTATTTTCCTGCTTATCACTGTTAAAACAATATGCATTACATAAAGTCCTATATAAATAAAGCTGACTTTACTGGAATTTTAACAGGGGTGTTAACTGAAACTCTCCTTTATTCAATTAATTCTCTAAGATTTAGGAGATACTAAATCATTACTTGGATAAATAAATAATCTTGGTGTCTAAGACTTAATAACACGCTCTATCTAATTTTTACCTCCAATTTTGTGCTTATTAGAAACTTTCATTCTGAGTTCCTGTCATGTGACTGCGGTCTGCGCTGGGTCCCAGGCTTTCTCCACAGCAGTTCCGCTCGGCTTGGGGATGAAACACTCTGCGCGTATCCCAGAAGGTTTCAGAACAAACCCTTACGTCTCCTTAGAGAGAGTGACCTCAGCTGTGGTGAGCAAAATCAATATCAGTCTTATACAATATCATATTGAATTATGCATGTCTGCATGGACTTTACAAATGCATATTTACTTCATTGATATACATATGCTCCATATATGTTTTAGTGTATATACAGGGGACCGGGGCTGACTGTCACCATTTTTACTTAGTTATTTTTTTGAAACTTAACTATAATATAATTAAATAATTATTATATTTTTGTTATTGTTTGCATAATTTATTTAATTTAACATTTTTTTTTAAATTTTGAATAAAAAAAGTACATTTTTATATTATTAAGAATGGTTTGTTTATTGGAATTTTGACTCAAACCCTTATAGTTACTGATATAGCCCCTGTGACAACTTTCTGGGGGGAAAAAAAAGTAGTGAAGTATTGAAAATGACATGTTTTATCAGCAACAGCACCTCCTCAGTCTTTAATCAGCCTTGGTATTTTGCTTGACTGTGATGTTGCTCAATCCATATATCCAGCTAAGATCAAGAATATTTGTTTAAAAATTCCCTATTTCTCTGACTTTTACCGCTGGGGTCTTATATTTCTCAGTGACTTTCTGTTAAACCTCAACGGTTCTTTCTGTTAGACATGCGCTGCATTTTTTCGAGTCTTGGGCCTCAAACCGGGGCTCCTGTTACTGTTTTAATATCAGCTCATTTCGCCATCTCTTCCTCCGCTGCCCTTAAACATATTTTTGTTGGCCAGAAGCACATAGCTGTGACCGACTAGGAAAGATCCCTCTGTGGGTTTGCTGTTGTGAATACATATCCTCAGTCCTCGACAAGAGACTGATTCACCCAGGCTGTTTCACAAGCAAAGCTGATTTTAAATGATTACAAGGCAACAAAACCCCCAAAGAACTTTCTTACACCTCCTGCTATTTGTGTACAAGAAGTAATACGATTGAACTTGCTTCAGGTGTTAACGGAAGAGATTTCCAACAGTGTAGTCTATTAGGATTAAAGATGAAAACAGAAATAAATTCTGATTCGGAGAACTGAAGACCTAATCTCCCTACACACAAAAAGGAGCAGATTAGCAGGAGGCCATGTGAGAATCCACCGACGGTACATCTATATTTGCACTTCACAGATGATTACATGGACACATAGTCAGATTTTAACACAAATATTTCAAATGCTGCATGCTACACTTCCGTTCAAAGGTTGGGGGTTTAAAAAGAATTCTCTCATAGACACCATGGCTGCATTTATTTGTAAAACAGTTATATTATGAAATATTATTACAATTTAAAAGAACTGTTTTCTATTTAAATACAAAGTTCTGCCTTGAAACTCTAGTTGGTTGTATCAGCAGCCAATGAGCTTGCTGCTCGACTTTTAAATGCTTGCTTGGCGTCTGCTGTAGCAGTTTGCAGTGCGCTTTTAGAAACCCTTCCTCTTCCCCAGCTCCACCTGTATCGATCTGCTAGGGTAATTCATGTATGCTTTGTACAGCAGTAGTATTTGTGCCGTCAACCTGTTGTATAAACTGCTCCACACCGCCCCTATATTTAAGTACTGTTTGTATAGCAGCAGCATGTCTTTCTTGCTGACATAATTGTGTTATGTATGTATTGGCAGTAGGAAGTCCGTACTTGCTCTGCAGCAGCAGCAGCAATAACAGCAACACCGTAGCAGATCTATTCCTCCAAGACCAAACATATTAACATTGTCATATCCATTATCTTGCCAAGAGTTTTCATGACAGAAATATATTTTTAAATGTATTTTATTTCTGTGATGGCACAGCTGAATTTTATTCCAGTCTTTTAGAAATCATTATGCTGATGTGATGCTCAAGAAACATTTCTTATCAATATCAATGTTCAAAATTCCTTCTATCCCTCAGCAGTGGACACAGACTAGTCTCATCTATCTCAGAATAGTTGGACTTCCTGTTGTATTAATTTGCACTTTTGTTGAAGTTACCACTGCTGCTATTATCATTGCATATTTGCTAATGTTATTGCTGCTATTATTTAGTAGCCTCATCTCAATTTGCATGCTACTGTATTATTGTTTTTGTACATAGTCAATATTGCACATTTGCATGTAGATGTACATAGTTTGTATGTCTATATTACACTCTCTATTCCTACTTCTACAGGATATTTATTTATTATGTTTCTGTATGTATATGTGTGTGTGCAGTTTACAGGGAAACTTGTTTTCCTCCCTGTGCTTATGACAATAAACGCCTTGACTTGACTTAACAGTTATGCTGCTTAATATTTTTTTAGTATGTTTTTTTTCAGGATCATTTGATGAATTTGAAAGTTTAAAAGAACCATTTTAGAATATTTATATTAATAACTACCACTAATTTGAAATGTAAGTCTATTGTGACATTTGATCAATTTAATCCATCCTTGTTGAATAAAGGTAATGATTTGATATTATCAAGTTTTTAAAGGCAGCATATTAGAAATACAATAAATCTTTATTTTATTAGTAATAATAATTTTCTCTGTGAATCTTAATGTTTATCTTTTCATTAATTTGGCTCCTCAGATGGTCCGTTGGAGCTGCACACGTTCTCTCTGTTACCATCGCTACGGCAGGTCGTGTTTAAAGGGGACCGGCTGCCTTTCCATTGCACTGCGTCCCTGGTTGACAAAATCACTACCCTTCACTGGCGACACAACGGTCAGCCTGTCACCAGTGACTCTACGAACGGGGTTCATTTGGAAGAGAGTGTGCAACATGACTGCACCTTCATCACCAGGTAAAACGTACAAAGATTAACCGGTTTGGTTATATATATATAGTACACTACCAGTAAAATTTTGAAATAATTGGATTTTTTCAAATATTTGTGAATGAAGTCTCTTACGCTCACCAAGGCTGCATTTTGTGATCAAAAATACAGGAAATATAGTGATATTGTAAAAATATCGTTACAATTTAAAAAAGCTCATTTCTACTTCAACATATTTTAAAATATAATGGATTATATTCTATAATATAATGAATTATTATTCATTACTCCAGTCTTCAGTGTCACATGATCCTTCAGAAATCATTCGAATATGGTGATTTGCTCAAGAAACATATCTTATTATTATCAATGTTGAAAACAGTTGTGCTGCTTAATATTTTAGAGAGAATAGGGATAATAAAAGATCATTCAAAAATACTGTAAGGGTGAATATGCAGGGAAAGAGACAAGAGATGAGACTAAATGGGATGGACTAAGAGATTTTAAAGAAATGAACAATATGTTAACAAAAGAAAATTGGATTGGAATAAAATCTGAAGGATAATTACAACAATGGTACTCACTGACATTGAACTGATTAGGACAGAGAGAACAGGATAATGGTTTATAACAGTTCATGAGTGGAAAAAAGATGTCCATCCGTTGTATGCTTTAGTAACAATATATCATTATCTTTGATTTTTTTTTTTTTTAGTGAGCTGATCCTGTCAAATGTTCACGTTGAGGCGAGCGGTGAGTGGGAGTGTGTGGTGTCCACGGGCCGTGGGAACACCTCGCGCAGTGTGGAGATAGTGGTGTTGGAGAACAGCGCCTCCTTCTGTCCGGAGCAGAGAGTGACCAACAATCGAGGGGAGTTCAGGTAAGGGAGATGTCCCACAGCTTTACCTGTCTAAATATGGCTAATCTTATGGCAAAATGTCAACTTTCCCCTTTTTTGCTTCAGGTGGCCTAGAACTCTAGCTGGCATCACTTCCTATCAGTACTGTCTGCAGCTGCGTTACCCCTCCTTAACTATAGGGGGCGGTGTGGAGCAGAAGAAGGCCTCACGTAATTGTGATCGCTCCGGACGCTGGGAGGAGGGAGACTACTCTCAGTGCCTCTATACTAATGACATCACACGGGTCTTACATACGTTCATACTGGTTAGTGCAGAGTCTTGCTTTTTAAAAGATATTTTACTTCAAATGTTGTACAGTTACTAATAAGTAAGGTCCAGTTGTTCAAAGTTTTTGTGATTTGGAAATTCCATGTTCTGCTATCCAGGATCAGGTAATCCATCTTACTTTTGTGCTCGTTTTGCATTGGATCACCCTTATCCAGATACCGTACACACTTTTTCAGATTACCAAATTACTTGTGCTCTATGGAGCCCCTAAAGGGACATGCTGATAGAAAGAAATAGAAAGAATTTGAGATATGGGATATTTTTATTTTTCTGTAGGTTACAAAAAGGCTAAATACGTGGCCTATAATGCCAACGTCCAATTTATTACTTTAACAGTTAAACCAATTAAGAGCAAAATAAAATATATTCGTGTATGTATATTACATGATAAAAATGTTGTCTTTTTTGAGCAGTCTTAAAGTTCCATTACATTTTTGTTCCTGAAATCCACCTTTCTGATGGGATCTGTATAATCCAGATTTTTGGGATAAAAGGTATCCCAATCTTACTAAAAAGTTTTGAATAACACAAACTGATGATTTTATACAGATCAAAACCAAGATTGGATTTTGTGATCTAATCTGATTTCAGGATCCCTTTTTCCTTTTGAACAACCCATTTTGAAGATTTGATCCAATCCGATCTGATTACTTTTGAACAGCTGGCCCTAAATCCATTATAACTTCCTCTAGTGAAATAAAAACTTTTAAAAAGACTATACTACTTTTAAAATTATGCTTTTTTAAAAGAATATTTATCACAGAAATAATGTTCTTTACAGGAATGTACTTAAAAGCAAATTGAATGTAATGTTTTTGTAATATTTTCAAAAATGTTGTAAAAATGAAAGTGTAATTTAATATTAAATGCCATCAGTTGAACTTTAGAGTGATTTTTTTTAACCTCTTAAGTAGGACATGAGTACATATTTATAATCAATTCCATAATTTTGTCTGCTGTTTTTCAAAATATGATTAAAGTGTACATTAAAGTGTTCTGTGGAATGTACTGACAAGCATTCATTTTTAGTTTAGCTATTCTACATTTATCATTTATCTATTATTTTAAATTGTTTTGTCAGCAGTTAAGTTAAGTGAAAAGTTGAATTGAAAAATGTAACAAATTTCGCTTTTGCTTTAATCACAGAAGCACTCAAGCCCATGAACTCCATGAGTTTGTGTAATGCCTAATGATCATGAGTATTATTTAAGAATTAATGTGTTAAGGTTTCAATTTCGAGACCGATTTGTACTTTTCAAAAACCGCCATACCACTGCTGTAACAATGGCCATGAAGCGTTACGTAGAGCGTATAGAGAGCGGACTTCTATTAACTGCATACCCTTCTTACACTAATGGAAACAACTTAATAACAAACCGTAAATAACTGACAAAACTAACTCTCTAAAATACTGCAAATATGATGTAGAGCCATATGATTTCCACGATGCAGAAAACATGGATGAAATCATGGAATCCAGTCACAAGAACTTAAAGCAGAACATCACAGAATTTGGCAATTTTTGTATAAATAAATCAAAAGTAGAGCTGTACAATGAATCCGATATCGATACGAGCTAGTGTCTGTGAAATGTTAAAACTAAAAAAACTGCTGTTGAAATCTGAAGTCTGTATGAATGAACGCCTCAGTTTCGTCTACAGTTGTGGCCAAAGGTTTTGAGAATTACATAAATATTGGAAATTGGAAAAGTTGCTGCTTAAGTTTTTAGAATAGCAATTTGCATATACTCCAGAATGTTATGAAGAGTGATCAGATGAATTGCATAGTCCTTCTTTGCCATGAAAATTAACTTAATCCCAAAAAAACCTTTCCACTGCATTTCATCGCTGTCATTAAAGGACCTGCTGAGATCATTTCAGTAATCGTCTCGTTAACTCAGGTGAGAATGTTGACGAGCACAAGGCTGGAGATCATCATGTCAGGCTGATTGGGTTAGAATGGCAGACTTGACATGTTAAAAGGAGGGTGATGCTTGAAATCATTGTTCTTCCATTGTTAACCAGCAAAGAAACGCGTGCAGCCATCATTGCATTGCATAAAAATGGCTTCACAGGCAAGGATATCGTGGCTACTAAGATTGCACCTAAATCAACAATTCATAGGATCATCAGCAACTTCAAGGAAAGAGGTTCAATTCTTGTAAAGAAGGCTTCCGGTGAGAAAGTCCAGCAAGTGCCAGGATGGTCTCCTAAAGAGGATTCAGCTGCGGGATCGGAGTGCCACCAATGCAGAGCTTGCTCAGGAATGGCAGCAGGCAGGTGTGAGCGCATCTGCACGCACAGTGAGGCCAAGACTTTTGGAAGATGGCCTGGTGTCAAGAAGGGCAGCAAAGAAGCCACTTCTCTCCAAAAAAAACATCAGGGACAGATTGATCTTCTGCAGAAAGTATCGTGAATGGACTGCTGAGGACTGGGGCAAAGTCATATTCTCCGATGAAGCCCCTTTCCGATTGTTTGGGGCATCTGGAAAAAGGCTTGTCAGGAGAAGAAAAGGTGAGCGCTACCATCAGTCCTGTGTCATGCCAACAGTAAAGCATCCTGAGACCATTCATGTGTGGAGTTGCTTCTCATCCAAGGCAGTGGGCTCACTCACAATTCTGCCCAAAAACACAGCCACGAATAAAGAATGGTACCAAAACACCCTCCAACAGCAACTTCTTCCAACAATCCAACAACAGTTTGATGAAGAACAATGCATTTTCCAGCACGATGGAGCACCGTGCCATAAGGCAAAAGTGATAACTAAGTGGCTCGGGGACCAGAACGTTGAAATTTTGGGTCCATGGCCTGGAAACTCCCCAGATCTTAATCCCATTGAGAACTTGCGGTCAATCCTCAAGAGGTGGGTGGACAAACAAAAACCCACTAATTCTGACAAACTCCAAGAAGTGATTATGAAAGAATGGGTTGCTATCAGTCAGGATTTGGCCCAGAAGTTGATTGAGATCATGCCCAGTCGAATTGCAGACGTCCTGAAAAAGAACGGCCAACACTGCAAATACTGACTCTTTGCATAAATGTCATGTAATTGTCGATAAAAGCCTTTGAAACGTATGAAGTGCTTGTAATTATATTTCAGTACATCACAGGAACAACTGAAACAAAGATCTAAAAGCAGTTTAGCAGCAAACTTTGTGAAAACTAATATTTATGTAATTCTCAAAACTTTTGGCCACGACTGTACTGCTACACATACTGAAGCACGCGAGACATTCGCAATGATTTCAGTGTCCGCTGTCTCACTCACTATACATACATCTATACTCACTAGACAATACTTCATCTGCAGAGCTGCTCTGAGAGTCACTTTATGAACATTTCACCATTTAATTTGATAACATTATTGACATTTTTTGCATCATATACACAGGAAGTCAAAGGTCAACATGACCCTGTCAAAATAAAACTTTGGCATAACTTTTTTGGCATAAATAACAAATATTACTATTGTACAATAGTGTACTTTGATTAATAATGATCATAATAAAGATAATAATAATAATAATAATAGTTTATTAAAACACAAACTCAAGGTCTTCATTGAAATTACAAAAATTGCACAGTAAAAATGTATTATTATTAATATAATATTAAATAATTACATTAATTTGATTTCATTTTAAACTAAATTGTTAGCTTTATGAACTGATTTGATTATATTTTTTAAAATACATTTTTATTTACCCTTACAATGTTTATAATGTATATTCCCTGTGCGCCTGACAGTAAAGTATGCCAAAATAAAGGTCCAATAACACACCATGAAACCACCAGAATCTTAAAAAAACAAAAAAAAAACATGATACAGATCGCATTTGGTCAGATCGCCCAGCACTACTTGTACTGTAGAACAACAGGAAAAACAAATGATAAAATGCTATAAAAATGCTGAATGTAATCGCAGTAATAGACACAACAATATAATGATTATATTCAATGAAATAATGAAATAATTTTTTGTAAATTCTATCCTTCTCACTCAGATGCCCATCAACGCCTCCAACGCCGTGACTCTGGCACACCAGGTGCGATCATACACTCTGGAGGCCGCCGGTTTCACTGACACGGTGGATGTTCTTTATGTGGCTCAGATGATGCACAAATTCATGGACTATGTAACAGAGCAGCGTGAGGTTAGTAGACGATGGTATTCAGCAGTGTATATATTCCATGGTGAATTTGTGTCCTTACATACCCATGCACTCCGTCGCCCCAGCTGTCCGAGGTGCTGGTTGAAATGGGCAGTAACCTGATGCAGGTAGATGACCAGATCCTGGCTCGGGCCCAGAGAGAGGAAAGAGCCTGCAGTTCAGTCGTCCACACTCTGGAAACTCTCGCCTGGCCTCAGTTGCACTCCCACGCACAGGACCTTTCCAAAGTACGTTTTTAAATCATGTCCGCTTCATACTATGAATTTTAACTAAAGTTGTTCTTTTGAACTTTCTATTCATCAAAGAATCCTGAAAAAAGTGCATCATGGTTTCCACAAAATTATGTTAAGCAATACAGAAGTTTTCAACATTGATAATACCGAGAAAGGATTCTTGTGCACCAAAGCATATTTCTACTTTCTCAGAATTCTCGTAACATTGTGATGGAGGCTCACATGATTCGCCCTGCTCATTTTACTGGCATGAGCTGCACGGTCTACCAGAGACGAGAGGGGGCAGGAGGGAGCCAGGTGCATGATGGGATTGAGTTTTCCCTTGAGCAGCAACTGCGTTTTCGCTGCACCACAGGAACACATAACACCTCGCTGAACGCTTTCCATCTCAAGGTTTGTCATGTTTTGAATGCAAGTTTACACTTGCGTGTAGACCTAGTATATGCTGTATTCATATCTAGTGTGCCTGTGGTATATAAATAGCATTTATGCTGACAGACTTATAATACCCCTGTGAAAATAAATAATTGTATTGTAGTCAAAATCTTTGTTCTTCAAATCTTAAAAGTGTATTTAAAAAAAAACCTGTTCTTACAGATAATATAATATTGAAATAAATGGCCATTTAAGAGAGTACATTTTCATCACTGTGTTACTTAACACAATTAAATGTTTTACTTTAAAGCAATTTTAATTTTTTTTTTTTTAAATATTTTTGGTCATGCATTAAATAAACCTAAATGTTCGTACTTGATTATTACATTTACATTTAACTGTAGTGTTACTATATTACAGATTAAATTAATACATTTTTATAATTGCAACTTCATGACAAATGTGCAATTACAAACATTTAGGAGTAATTATAAATTTACATATTGTAATGAGGAGACAGCAGGATGGGATCCAAATGCAGCTTTATTGAAAAACGTGGTCAAACAGGCAATGATCAAAACGGTGGCAAACAGGTATAGAGGAGGTTAGGCAGAATCTTGGTTGATATACAGCCAAACAGATCGAGGCAAGGTGCAGACAGAGAACGATCCGAAAACTGGAAAACAGACAAAAACAAGACCCGGAAAACAGACACGGGAATGAACGCTCAGAAATGACAGGGGTAACCAAATCAATACTTAGCCTGGAAGTGACTGTGCGGTGTGCTTAAATAGTGTGGGTGATGAGGTGCAGCTGGTGTGGTTATCAATGACTGATGAATGAGGTGCAACTGGTGCGGTGATCAGTGAATGGGTACAAGGCTTATGGGAAATGTAGTGAGTTCAAGGTGAAGTGCCCTCTTGTGGTCCTCATGGACACTTCAGCTGACAATCATAACACATATAAACCTGCTTAAAGGGTTAGTTCACCCAAAAAAATGAAAATTTTGTCATTTGTTACTCACCCTCATGTCGTCTTTCATCTTCGGAGCACATTAAGATATTTTTTGATGATGAATGTAAACAGTGAATGGGAATGACACAGAAGATATTGTTGGATAAAACAAAAATAAAGATTTTTGTTTTGGTTTTACGCGCAAAAACTTGTTGCTTTGTAAAATGAAGGTTGAACCACTGCAGTCATATCGACTTTAACGATGTGTTTAGTACCTTTCTGGACCTTGAAAGAGGTGGATAAATTGCTGTTTGCTATACCTCTCGGATTTCAACAAAAATATCTTCATTTGTGTTCTGAAGATGAACAAAGGTCTAATGGGTGTGAAACGACATGTGGGTGAGTACTTAATGACCGAACTTTAGTTTTTGCGTGAAATAACCCTTTAAGTGGTTCAAAAGAGCCATCATAAGTTCATTTCCATGTAACCGCAAATAACATATAGTTTAGCTTCAGAAAAAAATTAAATTCACATCTAAGTGTGTTCTTTAAAAGTATATTATATCTATAACACTCTTTTTAGAAATATGCTAAATGTATTCTGAATTCTTCAGGAGAATTGTATATTGTCATAATCATTGTTTTATAATATTGCCGCTGCTGTTTTATAAATGTAAAAACGAGTCATTTAACCATGGTAAAATGACTGACAAGCAATGCCTCACGTGGCTTTTTGCTTTAATAAACACCTCTGTCTTGCCCTCACTTTGTATTTTTGTGTTTTTCTCTTTCTAGAATGCAGTGGCTCTTGCTTCAGTGTCTCTTCCTGCATCTCTTTTTCCACCGAATGCTCCTCCTGACTGTAAGCTTCAGTTTGTGGCATTCCGCAATGGGAGATTCTTCCCATATACCAGCAATTTTACCGGACCTTCGGACCTTGCCCGCAGACGTGGCGTCAACACTCCAGTTATCTATGTTGGCCTTGGTGGGTTGCCTTCACCTCAAACATTCAAGGGACTCGAAACATTTCTAAAATTTTAACAATGTTCTGAGTAGAAGGTTGTATATTGACGTAGTACAGGCATTTTTGGAAAAGACTAAAATAATTCATCCTTGAAAAAATATGCAATTCAATTTAATAAATCCATGCATGTCATTTTCAGAAACAACTTTCCCTTCCTTTCAGATGGATGCAGCATGTGGAATCAGTCTGATCCCATTATTGTGTCACTGCGACACGCGTCACCTGGAAGCTACCCTGTTGCTGCCCATTGGAGCTTGCAGGCACTGGAGCATCATGGGAGTTGGAGTCTAGATGGCTGTCAGCTGGCCCATAGCGATGCATCCACCTCTACACTGCGCTGCTCTGTGCTGAGCAATTACGCTGTACTACAGGTAACATTGTGACACCTTTATAAAATACTGAAATTCCCAGGCTGTATAAAGTAATAAGTTCAAAATAAAATACATTAGTGTATATATATGTAGTATAGGCTGTAGCAAAGGGTAGGCTTTGTTTTCGCAAGCATCTCATTCTGTATATCCTTAATGGACGATCTCAGAGTTTTTGTAAAAAAAAAAAACGTTTTTCACATAATGTGGTGATTCGCACACAGTTATGAACATCGCAAGTTTTTCATATTTATTTATTTATAATGCTATACATTGAGTTATATTATCTTGGCTGTAAATTACAAAAATGTCTAATACAACAGCTGATGGAGTGATGGAAAATTCCACATCATTCTCTTCTTGCTGCTGCAATCAATCCCTCTATTTTTTCCTACTTTTGGAAAGTTTTGGAAATGCTATTGTTTTACCCAACTATGATGAATTCTGTTTCTGAGAACCCTGGAAATATAAAAATTTAAACTTAATATTTTAGTATTTAATTCATTCAGTACTGAAAAGTTTCAATACAATGGATTATATTACCCAATGTTTGTGTGTTCCATGTATTTATATATGCGTCACTAACTTATTCTAACACCAAACTCAACTGAAATCTTCTCTTCAAAGTCATGAGAAATGATACATTGGGTTGCTTTTTATGTAGAGCATTCCAAATCAGTCAAGTCTGATGAGACTTCTGATGTTAACCTAGCTCTCTGGGTTTTGGACCAGAGCCACCAATACAATGAAATGAAAATATGTCAGTTTTATTATCACTCGGTTGTGTAAATGGTAACCGAGTGCAAAGTATGTAAGCTTATTGATTAATAGCCCTGTTGGAGTCAGTCTTGTCAAGCTAATAAACTTCTCTAACTTGCCCAACCTTAGTGGAGAGATATTGACAATCCTTTACCTAGGGAGGACAGGTCTCCCATAAACTGACATTTTATACTATGTTTCTTCCTCCTGACATGCGTCAAATGATTTTTAAGTTTTATGCTAGGTTCTATTGGGTGTTACTGCGTGAATATTTAATAAATCTGCTTGCTTGGCACTGAAACCCCATGTGCTGGTATTCACAGTACAGGCATCAGAACAATTTCTGTGCAACCTTTTTTATGAGAAAAAAAAAGTTTTTTTTTCATACATTTAAGTACTGAGTTATATTAATTAACTACATATACTTACTTTAGGGTTAGGTTTAGTATTAGAGTTTAGCTTAGAGTTAGTTGCATGTAATTATGCATACTTTATAGTTATTAGTAAGTATATCTAACATGTCAAACAAGGACCCTGTAAAATAAAATGTTTAAAAAAAGCTTGTGTCCTTAAATGGATGGATGGATGGATCCATATCAGCAGTATTGGTCTAGAACATGGTATCAGACTGAAAAGAAAATGTGGAATTTCTCACCTCTTCTCTTTTTTGAGAGTCCTTGTGGTGTAGATATGCTGTTAAGTTAAAGGGTTGAATGTTTCAAATATTTCTCTCCATTTGCTCCCCAATATTTCAGGAGATGCCAGATTTCCCAGGTTCACCTTCAGTTCCAGTGGAAGTGCTCCATCCAGTGATCTACACCTGCACTGCAGTGCTGCTCCTCTGTCTCTTCACCATCATCATCACCTATATACTGCATCACAGGTCATTTGTCTCACCTTGTAAAAAATGCCCATATGCACATATATGTCCTAATACTGAGACATATTAACAGATGTTAGCAATGTTGACATACCCAAAAACTAAGTGTTGCCACAAAGTAGTAAGAACACAATTCTCTAAACTATTGTTATAAGATTTGTTATTACTGGAATGGCCAGACCTCTTAATTAAAAGTGGATGTCCACATACTTTTGGCAAACATTTGCTTTTTTTTTTTTTTTACCATTAGCTCTATCCGAATCACAAGGAAGAGTTGGCACACCCTCCTGAACACTAGTTTCCACATCGCAATGACGTCTGCAGTATTTGCTGGAGGCATCACTCTGACCGGCTACCCAATTGTTTGCCAGGCAGTAAGTTTCCATTTCTCTTACATAATAATGTTTTATTCTATTAGGTGTCTTTCCCACAGCTTTTTCAAGGTCGCTTCACAAACCCATAAGAAGTGAACAAGCTTTAAAGTCAACTGACAAACAAGAGATGGAGGATATATTGTGGAGATTCAGTGCGAGGGATTTCCAGTTTTGCAGTGCAAAAATGTACAAAACAGTAAAGAAAATAAAGTTATTAGCTTTTATTTGTTGTTTCAAAAGGTTCAAGCTTTTCTTGAATTAAAACAGAATTAGTTAATTGAAAGTAAATCCATAAAATGATCCCATGGTGGGAGCCCCTAAAATGTTCTATAAATGAAGTGCCTGACAGAACCCTTTAAGGTTTTATTTAGATCCTTTTTTCTGTAGGTCACGACACACCAAGCTGACGGTCGACGCCGGGTCATCATTGAGCCCGGTTTTTGTGGTGTGTTCCATACCGTCTGCCCTAGTTGGACATTGTAAAGGGTATTTTGGCCGGTCGGGCATGTTGAATCAATGTCTTCTGGCATCGCGGCGAGAGAGAACTCTGATTGGCTCTTTGCGAACGCGTCAGTGCACGAGAATAAAAGTAAAAGTGATGAAAGCGTGCAAAGAAGTCAAGACAGTACAGACAGACACAGACAGGCTGTTCTAATTTGGCGTCGTCTTACCTGACCATTCCAGTGCGTGAATATTTTGAACAACGTGAGCCGCCTAGAATGAGAAAGTGATCAGCATGATTGATATTCAAAATGATGGGCAAACACTGCTTTGTTTACAGTTTCTATATCTGAAGTCCTTGTTTCAGATGTGTTCAAGCGCAGCCTTTTGGCCAAGATGCTAGCTTGCTGTTTCACAGCTTTTAAGAGTGTACTAAATAAAATTCAAAATTGCTAGAGGTTATTAAAATATTATCTGCTAACACAGAGTTACTTGTGTTGCTTGTGTTACTCATGTATGTGTATGTTTGTGGCAGGTGGGGATTGTTCTTCACTACTCTTCTCTGTCCACTTTGTTATGGATTGGCGTTAGCGCAAGGGTAATATATAAAGAAGCTTTATTGAGGACTCCACAACAACTGGAAGGCGAGACTGCGGTACAACCAACCCAGCGGCCCATGCTCAGGTCAGTGAAGTCATCATGGAGGGTGGGAGCATTAAATGGTTAATAACGGCTTGTTTTCCAAAAGTTATCTTTTACAAGCACACTCAAAGTCACAGATATGTTTTTTTTTTCTCTCTCTCTCTCTCTAAACTGGCGTCAGTCCCCATGAAACCCTAGTAGAACAAGAATTCTTTGTAAACCAATCAATAACCCCATATGGACTCTAATTGTTCGAGTGGGATATGAGGTCATTTCAGCATTTAAAGTTCAGAAATATCAGTGTTTTTGTCCAACCACCCTTGAGATCATTCTAGTCTGAATTGGCTACATTTATCAAACAAAACTGGCGTTAGAACATTCTTAATCATGAAAACATTGCTGTTCAAAATGTAGGGCTTGGTTAAGATTATTTAAAAGAGGTCTAAAGCTAAAAATGGTCACAATCAACGTTTCCCTTTCTTTGTGTTTTCAGTTCATCTTTGATTAGCAAGGTAACAGCTTAGTGCTAAGTGGTTTAAAAAGCTATTTTGATTAGCCAAATGTCCCAATAACACGTTTTATGAGGTAATGAGGAAAGTGGGCAGGATTCAGCGGAGGGATGGGATCTTGACACACAAAGAAACAATTACGGCTTGAAAGCCTCTTGAATAAATGCTGTTGTTTCAGTATGAACATATTAGATGACAACATGAAAAGTTCCATGCTATCATCATCATCATCATCATCATCATCAAAGGAAAAATATGGCTTCCATCAGAGCTCTAGCAGTATTCAGAGTAATTGTCATATCTCAAATTGGTCATAAAACATTGGCAGTTTTATGTGCAAATGTCATATTGAATTAGCACTTCCCGAGTAGAAACTATTGATAAGCGTGTACAGGAGGAAAATGGGCTTTTGAGAGCAACTGAATGGACCACCATGATGTAAAAGGAAGAAGAAAAAAAAAACCTGACTAATCAAAGACCACCATTGTCCAGATAAAAGCCGATTCCCATCTGCTGTTATGGAGAGTCAGACAGAGGAAAGAGCACCAATGGGGGGAATGGGAAAAGATAAACCATGGAGAGAAGTTGTAAATCAAATGAGGGAACTATAAGGCTAACTTTCACATGTCCTCAAAGACATGCATGCAAATATATTCATTCTCCCTAGTCTGTGTTCTGTTTTTACCCTAGACCTCCATGTTCTCCACATCCCCTGGGGAGGTCTGTCCAGATCCCACGCCTGCCTCCTGGGATTAATCTTGTTATTTTTCCTCTCTCTCCTTCACTGTCTGGAGCCCAGACTCGGCTCTTCATTGACAGACAGTGTCACAGAACTAGCCTAATGTATTGATCACACAAATTTCTTTTTTCACCAACATCTGTAGGAAATATAATGGACAGAAGCGTCCATTTTTTTTCTTGTATCTCATAATTAAAGGGATGGTTCACCTAAAAATTCATTTGCTCACCCTAAAGTTGTTCCAAACCTGTATGAATTTCTTTTTTCTACTGGACACAAAAGAAGTAGACGGACCGTAAACGAAAGATAGGCTGTCCTATATTTCTAAAATACTTTTGAAATATTTTTTTTCTGTCTTTTTATGATTAATTATGTTACAATGGTTAGCATTTGGAAAATGATCCCTCTTCTTTTCTTTGTCTGTTTCGCTTGGCAGGTTTTATTTGATAGCCGGCGGTGTCCCACTCATCATTTGCGGGATCACTGCAGCTGTAAACATCAATAACTACGGAGACAACATTCCTTAGTGAGTACTGTTTATAAACATTAGGAAAACTTGTTTGCTCACGTCTAGCTTTAGATGTTTATATCATCAACAACCTACATATTGCTAACATTAAAACACTGATTCTTAAGATATAGGACAAAACAAGTCCCACACATTTACCTGTCAATAGTATGTAAAAATGTCCTTCAATTAAGTAGGTCCTATTATTAACGATTGACGTTTATTTAACAGATTTACGTTATTTTTTATTTTATTTTTTATTATATTAAAATCATAATTTTAAAGAGTGGATAAATATTTGCTATTACAGTACATATTTCGACATGATTGGAGAATCAGTATGGCTTTACAGCAGCACAACTCAAACACTATCTAGTAATGGAGCTAATTACACTGGAAACATATTTATTTAATTTCATATTCACCATGTGATATATTTGTTACAGGTTTAATGGTGTTTTTGTCCCATTACAGATCTTACAGTCTTACAGATAGACTGGTGACACTTAGTATAATAATAAAATGAAATTGACTGAGCTCATACTCTTAGTTTTTTTATTAGCTTCTGTTCTTTCTCTCACTGTCTCATGCTTGCAGATGCAGATTTACTACTCATGCTGAGCCGCTCATTTGCAGGCTCTTTAAAAAGTGTCTGTTTTGTACAGAGCTTGCTTTGTGTTTCTTTTATTTGACTAATTACAGCCTTTGCCCTCTTTGCCCTTTCTCACTGCTCTTGACCTTTCTGCAGCTGCTGGTTGGTATGGCAACCCAGTTTCGGAGCTTTCTACATTCCAGCTGGATTGATCATTCTGGTGACCTGGATCTACTTCCTGTGCACCGCTTTCTGCCTGAGGCACCGGAACTTCCAAGAGTCCAAAGATCCTCCTTGTTCCGCCTCTAACCCCTCAACCTTACCAGAGAGTCAACCAGCACTCAGTGGCAGCACCAGTCTTCTCTCAACGGACTCTGTGGTGGGCCCAGTGCATGCTGGGACAACAGTGGAGGACCAGTACTCATTAAAGGTCCAGTGTTTGGCGCTGGTGGCGACGCAGTTCGTGTTTGTGGGACTGTGGTGCTGCGGCGCCATGGCCGTTTGGCACGTGGATAGAGAGCGGAAACTCTTCAGCTGCCTGTATGGAGGAACGGCTACCGGTTTAGGGATCTTCTTGGTGCTCCATCACTGTTTCAAGCGCTTGGATGTCCAGGCAGCGTGGCTGGGGTGTTGCCCCGGGTACCGTCGCTCTCATCCCATGCCAGCCTATTCCCATCCTTGCACTGCCACTGTAGGCGTCCAGAGTGTCTCGGAGAGGGGTTCCCAAATTTTTGTAGGATGCCACCCACCGACGGACCCCAACAATTACTCTTCCTCTGCCAGGTCGTCATCTACTCAGAGTGGAACGACGAGCATTGCCGCTGGGCCTTGCAAACTCACCAACCTCCTCCAAGTGACGCAGGACAACGCGAACAACGCCGCCCGGGCACCGATGGGAACTAATACCAACACAAGCACGGAAAACAACAAGCCGGCCAACAATCTGCTGCCCAGTCTACTGCCTGTCCAGCAGCCTCAAAGGAGGAAGGCTTGTAGTAGAACCAAGGGTGGCAATACTCAGTACCATCACAGAGGGGACACTAGAGGGCATTACCGCCTCAAAGCTCTCAGAGCAGGTGGAGGAGGGAGCATGGGTGCTTTGGGACCCTCCGGGACAGAGCAATCAAACATCCACCTCCTACACAAACATGCTTCCAGCGAGAATGGAAGTTTACGGAATAGCCATTCAGAGAGCCAGAACGGCCTTCTGACCAATGGACGGCACAGAGGGGAGGGACTAGTAACGAGCCCTTCGGAAGGTAGTGATGGAGGTAGCAGTGGAAGTAGAAAACCTTTTCCACTGTTGCCTTCTATGGCAAGTAGGGCCGCCATGCTGCAGAATGCTCAACGCCGTAGCGCTAGTAAAGACAATCTTAAATTGGCTGCCGCAGCTGAGAGAGAGTCGAAGCGGAGCTCGTTCCCACTAAACGTGGCATCAAATGTCACTGCGACGGCCTCGTTGTCGACAGTTTCAGCACCGAATGGAACACTAAAGGGATCCGTGGTGGAACTGGACACTAGCGGAACTGACCAATCACAGGGTTCGATTGGTATGAAGAGCAGGGTTTGGAAGAGTGAGACAACTGTATAATAATGAGCTGCAGTTAGAGTTGAAAGACTTTTGAAAGTTTCTTGAAGGTGTGTAGCTGCTTGCTAAGAACCAAAGCATGGATTTCTTTCTCCACAATCCTGCTGAATAAACTAGCTTAAACCAGCCTAAGAAGTTTTGCTAGTCTTAGTTGGTCTTTTGGCTGGTTTAAGAGGAGTTTTGGACACTTTTCCACCCAACGAAACACTAGTTTAGCCAGGCTGGGAGATCAGCTAAACCAAACGAAAAACCACTAAACCAGCTTAGCAGTGTTGTAGAACTCAAGAGTCCACATCCATGTTTTCAAATGGTCTTGGATCCCGAAGCTGCTCTCGAGTACTACAACATTCCGGCATATATGCACAAGGTCTCTGTGACACATTCACCCCAAGGACGCATACATACACTGTTTGAATGGTTCAGACCCTCTTCAGGTCTCTGTCTCAACGGTCTCGTCCAGTCACGAGTACTACAACACTGCAGCTTAAGCTGGTTCAAAGGAGTTTTTTCAGCAGTGTAGAGAACCATTTGGCTCCATGTTAATACATCACCTACATTTGTAAGTTTCAAAACTGTTCTGTGGTCTTGGAACCGTCCGAAATTCAAATAGCTAATGCTAAGCATCCTAACAAGGAGAGGTTATTTGAAGAGTTATATATGAAGTAAGTGAAGGGGTGTGTATTCAAAACCTGACTCCTCTAAAAAGAGATTGGTGGAGGAGTTGGCGTGTCAAAATATGCAAAATAGTGCTTTTGTTTGCTTGTAATACCACTTAATCTAACAAACTGTTTGAACGCAATGAATATTTTAATATTGATTATGCCAAGGGATATGAAGCTAAAGTTCAGCTGTTTTGATCTTTATGTTTCTGACTATGCATATCGATCAGGATGGAGGACCGCCTGCTTGTTCCCTAAATTTTTCTTGTTCAGTCCCTTTGTCTGTTGTGTTTTTTATATACGTTTTTTTTTTCATGCTATTTCATTTACATGTCTGTAAGAATGTACATTAAGTGTTATGTATGTATTGTTTGACCTTTACAGTATTAATTCAACTCTCTGGCACTAATAAGCATCTCTTGGCATCAGTCCGACACAAACATGGAAGACAAACGCTTGCCACAGATGCGCGTCCATCCCTAACAATTCCATCCAATGTTAATTTGTAAATTGTCATTCTTGTTTTTCTTATGTTGAAGTGAGATTCAGTTTTTAGAAAATAGGAACAATTTGGAAAACGTTGCTTCATAGTGCCCTCTATTGGGTCATTTCTGCCATTGATCAAATGCACTGATAATGAATGTTGTTGCTGGACAAATTATGTAAAAAAAAAAATGACAGCTTCTTTAGATTTTACTCAGAGTTACTAAGGGATTTGATAAGGAAGGGCAAGTGGTTTGTTCATACATGATCTGTTGTAGTACCATGTGTAACATGGGCTTTTTAGCACTTGGTTCAGGTTATGGAGATAACATTTGACAATTAATAACGTATTTATATTATACATATCAGTATTAATTTTTGATGTAATTGTTACTGTCATTATACAGTTTTTCCGATATCAGTATTTTACAGAGAATTGGTGGCCTAACTGGTTTTATAAACTGTTTTTAGTCTAGAATCATGTCCAAAACACTTTTTTTTTTTTTTTTTTTTTTTTAAATAACACTTTTGTTCATTTCCAAGCATTGTTTATCCCACAAATGTTTAGCAACAAGGATTACTAAAATATCAGGAGTTGTTAGTGATCCCTCTAACGATATGCAAAGATCTGTTGACGGATAGAAAGGATTTTTTTTTAAAAGGTCTTTTGTTTTTCAACAGTGTTCAAATGTCTTATTCTCATGAAAGCAAAGAATGGACAATCCCATCAAAAAGCCAAAGGGGAATTCAGATCTTCGCACTGACTGTTTATTTTTCCCAAGGCCCACAAGCTACCAGAATCTGACTGTAGTGCCATTATTTTTAGATTTCTCTCACATGATGACAAAGTCACAAGCAAAACATATTACCTGTCTTTAGCTTACACTTTGATTAAAACAAAATGAATAACTTTAAAGTGTATTCAGGGATGTTTGTATGCCAAAGAAGCTTACAGTTTAAACTTTAAAGATGATCTTATTTGATGTTGTGTAGCCTCCCATTTGTCTTTTACCCTTCAAGCCAGAAATTTCCCTCAAAGTGGATATTTGAAGAATACATATTGCTAAAGAACAAGTCATGCCTTTTCCCAAAATCACAAAGCATTTAATACACATTTGACAAAATCACCATTTTGTGATTAATGTTAAATGTGTATTATGAAGGCTGATATATAGTGACTACCATCATGTCATTACAGATTCTATATGTGTTGTAATTTTTGGGTGTAAAATATCGAAACTACAACAATAACAAAACTATTCGAATAACACATGAAATACGTGGCCTACTTAAAGTTTGCCATGTGTATGTAATATGTGTTTTCTCTTAAAAAATGAAGGAAATTTACATTTTAAATGGCTTGTTTGTGCATACTGGTTTCATGTGACATTGTGATATTTGCATGATCAATTTTCTTTGCCTCTGGGTAGGCTTAGCTTCTGAGGGTCAGTATAAATTCAGTGTTATCCTAATTATTATTGAAATGATTAAAATCTCCCTTTTAATCTTTGAAATTGCAATCAAAATATTGTTGACTATCATCTCCAAGTTTAAAAGGGAGATTTGAATAATAACATAAGTATTTATATTTTTGTCACTCACTTCAATATGAAAATGATAACATTTTTGTATCGATTTCAGTAATATATTTGCTATAGATGTTAAGATTGTGCCTTATCAATGACCTGATGCAAAATAAAGGTTTGGGGGGGGAAAAAAAACGCCATAAAATGTAAATTGTTTGACTTGTTTTTGTTGTTTATGTTTCCGTATCATATTTGATCTGAATGAGAAAAATCTCAACCCATCGCATTTATTTGTCAATTATGTAACTTCTGTTTTTATGTAATAGGCATATGTAAACCGATATCCTCCAGAAGAAATTAAGCCAATCAAAAGTGAGCCTTTTTGATCGACACAAGTGTGATCCTATCAGAGTGCGGTACTTTCAGATTGGGCGGGACAAACACTAACACGCTCACTGAGAACAAAGGAATGAACATCACGCTAGTAAGCTGCTGTCAAGGCTGACCTCGGTAGTGCAGGTTCGGTCGAAGGTTATAGGTTGCCTGGAGCAAAGTGTGCTGATAAACGAATACAGTACTTTACAAATAGCAGGGAACTGAGTAAGTCTGAAAGGTGACTAATTGGCCTCAAAATAATTACTCACTGCCGTTTCTATTTTTGTCCTGCTGGATAGCTTTTATCTGTGCTTCACAGTGATTCATCTGAACAGATAAAGTCTGAGGAAGTAAATTGAGGAAACGTTAATAAGAATAGAGATAGTCTGAGAACCGTTTTTAAAATCTCGAGCTCAAACGTGAAGGCTGTACAAAGTGCAAGAATATTTAATGAGGTGAGGCAGTTTCTGATTGGTTGTTTGTTGCTAAACAACTCGCTGATATATTCCAGCAACCGTATCGTTTACTGTACACCTTTGCCGTCGCACTTCGAGGTTCAAATCGTTGTTAATTCTTGAAAAAGTGGTTGAAAGCCGCGCGGAATTTAAAAAAGGTTACCCCAGTGTTTAGTGTTCAGTCAAAAGCTATTCATTAGCCTAATTGTTTGATGTGGAAGGGTCTAATACCTGCATCACCTGAACGTTGGGTACACAGTTACGTCATGCGTGAGGGGCGGGACTTATAAGATCTCCCAAACAGTTACACACAGGAGCCAGAGCGACGACAGGGCAAACATCAAGCGGGATCGAACAAACAAAGCGCAACTTTTTCGTCCCGGTTGAATCTGGACTTTAACTGAGAATGTCTTTGGGCGACCAGCAGTGGTATCCCACCAGTGTTCAGGTGACAGTGCTCAAAGCACGAAACCTGCGGATCAAGGGCAAAAATGGAACCAACGACGCTTATGCTATCATGCAGGTGGGCAAGGACAAGTTTTCCACATCCGTAGCGGAGAAATGCGTCTCGCCCGAGTGGAAGGAAGAAGCGACGTTCGAGCTGCCGCTGGTCCATCAGGGGAACGCTGAGCGATGCACGCTTTACATCATCGCTATGCACCGAGCCCTGGTGGGGCTGGACAAGTTTTTGGGGCAGGCTGTCATCAACTTAGTGGATCTCCACGCCAACAGATCACGCAAAAAGACCGAGTGAGTGTCATTCTGTCCTATGGGGGGGAATACAATTGTATCTTTGCGTCATAAAAATATGGCAAGTTTTAAGCAAGAAGTTACAAAACAGTTCATCAGAGTTTGTTTTGTTCTCCTCTTTTGCATGGGATTCTGTTCCCCACCCTTGCAAAACAATGTTAGTCAAGTAAAAGTACACTTCGTCTCTTGGGAGTATGTTTTCATGAACGTTACACAGTAATATTTAATTTCTCATTGTATACATGTGAACACACAGAAATATCATTATCATCAGACAGAGCTAGATGATTTAGCTACGTCACACATCACTGGGTTTTGAGTATTTAGCCAAAACTGAAAAAGAGAACTATATAAAGCAATAGTTTTTAATCAATTTGTTGGTTTGGGTAGAGTCTCATCCATCCATCCATCCACAAAGTTTTCCCCTTCTCCACTCAGTCGCATAATATACAAAAATAATTTATCAAGGCTGTTCTGCCAAATATCATTCACTTAAGAGAATGAATGAATGGACACTACAATATAGTTCCAAGCATAGTTTTATTGAATTGATAACACTGCAACATAACCACTAGAGACATTGAAATGATTAAAATCTCCCTTTTAATATAATAGACCATAGACCATGAGGGGGGCAAATGTGTTTTGAGTGTTTTTGAATGTTGCTAGTGTGTTGTTAGGTGTTTGTTTAAATGGAGCTCACTCTCAAGTTCGGATCTCCTTTTGATTTTTCTTTGCCAGATTTTGTCCATTATGTGAAAATTGTAACTGAAAAACCCCCCAGAACATCTCAAAAAGCCACATGATTTGAGCTGTCATTCATGTCCTAAAAAGGGACATCTTCCTTTCCATCTATAATGTGTGTGTGTTTATTATTTCTGTTGGGTTTTTTTTTGGCCCCAAACCCTGGATATGAGTAATAGTCATGCTTGCCTTGCCTCTATATTAGGAACTGAATATCATTTCTTGACAATAAATGACAAGTATTTTCAGAGAATTGGCACCACAGAAACAGAACACAAACACTATATCTATATATATATATATGTATGTATGTATGTATATATACACATATATATATATATATATATATATATATATATACACACATACACATGTATGTGTTCACATGTATACAATGAGACATATATATATATATATATATATATATATATATATATATATATATATATATATATATACACACACACATACACATGTATGTGTTCACATGTATACAATGAGACATATATATATATATATATATATATATATATATATATATATATATATATATATATATATATGTATGTGTGTGTGTACAATGTAGTTGCTTGAGCTTCATTTTTCTCCAACTTTTCATTTTCACCTTTGGAAATGAGGGCTGCTCATATTCAAAAACAGAAGGTATACAAGTCTCCCTTTATTTGCATATTAGGTTGGCTTACTGATTTGCCCAGTCGACTTCCTATTCTGGAGAGAGAACTGGAAGTGTAAGACCTGTCTTTTTGATGGTCAGACCTGTTTGATTCATTGCTTCATCAGGGTCTTTGGACGCTCGTACTCCTTCTGTTTGAACCAGTGGACCATACGCACGGTCTGTTCCATGACTTGACCATGACCATGCTTGTTGTTTGGTTTGCTTGTTTTACATTTGCATGCTTTGTAAAGTCCCTTTTGAGCACAGAAACAAATAATAATAATACATTTTATTTGTATTGCACTTTACATTTGAAACAAATCTCAAAGTGCTACAATTAAGATCATTAAAAAGTATATCATTTAATAGAAATTGTGCAATATAAAATAAATATTATTGTTGATGTTATTGTTACTACTGGTAAATTGACCCATTGAATCCATCATTGTCATCATGTGATCTCAAAATGGCAGTGTTCATCAGGGTGAGCTCAGCTCCACATAGAAGAAAAGCCTTTTTTTTTTTTTTTTTTTTTTTTTTTTTTTTTTTTAAATAAACTCACTCAGTAAAGATGATTCCTACTAATTAGGTTGAGATAAAAATATGTGTCCCATTAGCCCTTTTAAAGTCTTCATCAGCTGATCTGTTCATTTTCTTGGCCAGTTTGTTTTTTTTTTCCTCCGATGTATTCTTCTGAATAGTCATAGTTTATGGGATTAATGGAGTAATATAGTTCAACATAGTCTTACACAACCAGTCTAACTGTTTTATGTTTCATGACATTTTTACATTCCTCTCCACCCCTCCCCGCCGGTACAATGAAACTTTACTAGTCTGTAACTGACAGGCATGAGTGACACCCAAGGTTGGGCTAATGGTGGATAAAATACATTAGTGTTTACTTTCCACCACCTGTAAGAGTAGTGTGTGCGTGCGTGAACACGGTGTTCTTTTCCTTTGGTAGATCTGGTTCGTGCAGTTTAGTAATTTAAATTCTAATTGAACCTATATACACTTAGAGCCACACAATTAATACTAAAACTGAAAGCATATTATTGCCTTCTGTTAAAAGGTTTGCTTGCAATGCAAAAGAGAGACTAAATTTTGATTGTGTGAAATCCAATGTTGTTAAAAATTATCATAATAAAACAATATTTTTAAATATGAAAAATATTATTATTATTAATAATAACAAAAATAAAACGCATGTATTCATATTATTATCACCTCTATTATTATTATATATTTTTTTAAATTATTATTAACTCAGAACAATTGAAAGAATAGGAATAACTAAAGATAACTTACCAAATATTTACTGCTTTATTCTCTTAAACATTAACCCTGTTTGTGAAAACTAATTATTACAATAAAAAAATTCAAGTTTCTTTTCCAATGGCAATTAGGGTTGCTCCTTAGGCAAATAAAAGGCCCTCTGTATTTGAATATTAGTTTGACTTCCTATTGTGGTTCAGAACAGAGAGTGAAAGGGACGTGTAAGATCTGTCTGTTTGCCTTTGGTTTGGGTTTGCCCCAGTTCACATGGTTGCCATTTAAAGCAGACTACCTGAGACTATATGTAATGGTGAACTATGGTAATAGTTGTGATGTGAATGTTTGGGTGTATCCATGTAGGCTTACTATGTAAAATTGGAATGCAAAACTCCTTATGACGTAATGGGATTTTCAAAATGACTTTAAACACTTAAAATGTGATTATGTTTTGATGGAGGTATTGGCTGAAGTATCACTGGATGACTTCATTTATTGTGTCTCTCATAATAATCTCAGCTCTCATAAGTCTTGTACTCATATCATATTAACTGTAATCTATCAGCACTGAAGGTCAGATGTTTTATTCTTTCTTTCCGATAAGGTATAAAAAAAAACAAGCATTTTGATATCGAACATATTTATTCTGTAGTATTCAGACACAGAAATTAAATGTAAAATAACACGGCATGGTCTTCACTTTATAGATTAGGATTAAACTATATTTCATCAATGTTACAAAAGTTATAATCGTGTGTATTTAAGTCCAAGATGTGTACAGCAACTCAGTTTAGTATTCATGGACCACATTAGAGAACTTTTTGATTCCCTACCCTAACAAAGAATTAAAAATAGCGTCTTGCCATTTTATTTTCATGAAAGTCTATAACTTCCATACCAGTATGTGGAAACTATTATAATAAACTATTTTCTAGTTCTGTTTTATGAGGAAGAAATACTGACTTAATAAATTGCAAATAGTAATAGATGTTTTACAAAATGTTAATATCAAAAAATGTATTTTCTTTACACAGTTCAAATAGTGTTAGATGCTATTTATGGCATGTAGACTCCATTTGCTCCTCTGTAATGTATAACAAAGTGTGATAATGCATTCAGTGTATATGATTATATTTATTAAAATGACAGTTCTTGTCCCTGTCCCTCACCCTACCCCCTAAACACTATTAAATACTTTTTTTTTTTCACTTTTCGAATATTTTTTTTTAATTTAAAAAGAAAAGAAACTCCCCTGTGAGCTAATATGGGATGGGGAAAGGGAGAAGAATGAGTTCAGGAAAAGGCGGATTCAAAGTCGTGTCATAAACTAGTGCCACCCGCCTTACTTTCCACGCCACTGTAATTTTATCTGGCAGACAATGGTGGGCGGAGTTAGTGTAAATAGCCTATGCCAACAAAGCAGGATATTTGCACTTGGTTTAGGCAGTCTGATAAATATGTAAAATAATTACAGATTAATAATTGTAATAACAGGAAAATAAATGACATAAAACAAATATAATTAATTTTTCCTTTTACCATTTTCTGTTTTTTTTTTTTTTTCATGTATTTCTTTTCACTTATTTGTGTTAATTTATTTTTGTTTATTTCCTTATTTATGCATTTATTTATTTTTACATTTTCTGTCCTTGCAAAACAGAACCATAAGTGTTGTTAGATTCTAGGTTGGTGATACCCACTAGACGGTAGAGATGTTTCTAGTCTAATGTTCATTTTGTAATCAAGAGTCCTCCATATTATTATCAAATTATCAAAAAAAAGCTGTAAATGTTGGCGCTGGCACTTTATTATAGTATTGTGCACTGCAAGCACTTTAGAATTTTTTTGCTCATAAAAAAAAACTAGCCATCTCTCTTTCTTTCTAGTTCTTTCTCCCTCTCATTAAATGAACACACAAGGGATTGAATTTTGCCTCCTCTTTTTCTTAGAGCTTGCTGGTGTCGTGTTACTGTCCTACTTTAGGGTAATGCTGATATAGCAGCTTTGACATTGACGTGTGGGTCAGCTGATCATTGTGTGATTTTATAAGAATATCCTAGTTTAATATGAGACAAAAATACAAAATTATTGCTGTATGTAATGTATGTAGTAGTAGTAGTAATGATATATTAATATTATTGTTAAAACTGTATCTAAATTTAATTTGGCATTATTTTTTTTTCCCCTTCCAAGGCAATTTAAAGTCCTATGCCTGTCACGTTTTAGTCCCTCTCCATCTTTTGACTCTCGGTGTCGGTTATCCATAATCTTTGTGTTCCCACTCCAGGGTAGACTAAGGTGTGGTTAATTCATAACCTCAGTGGATCATTTTTCTAATTATTTTGCTATGCCTTTATCTAGGTCAAGCATTCCCATGCCATATGACCTCTCAAACTTTTTATGAAATCATTGTTATCCCATAAATAAATGAGGAGATGAAATGTGCTGCACCGGTTTGTTTTGCAGTATCACAGTGGCTGGGCCTTTGGTCTAAAGTTTCTCTGTAAACATGGTTTTGTGTACCTGATACGAATAAAAGGAATCGGCGAGAACTCATGATTCCTTTTAACCCTTATGTGCCCAATTCACAGCAAGGCTAGGCTAGTTTAATTCAAATTTAAATGACTACTTTATATTTTATAAAAATATTCAGTGTTTTAATTTTGACATTTGCCTCTTTTTATTATACGATTACATTTTAATTATTGAATAATTACCGAATCCCCTATACTGGATTGTTGTGGATTTTAGGGCTTGGGATGACAATATTTATTAATCCATTTTTATCTTTCTTCATTTTAATGAATCAATATTGATTCTTATATGCAGCACAATAAGCTTTGTGACTTTTGATAAGAAACAAAGTGTCAGTTTTTTTTTTCAGCAAAACTCAATGAATGAATATCGTTTTATTACTCTTTAATGTGTGGTGACAGATCGCTGTATTCGGCTCCGCTCAAGTGGCAGCGTGGAGTGCAAGTGAACTAGGCATGTCCATTTTCATAACTTTCCATAATCGATCGTTGTTTAAATGAACAATCGATTACTCTTTAATTTTAACCTCTTAAATACCTCTTTGGTAAATTCGAGCATGCAGCCGAAAAGATAATGATGATGAATTAAAGATGTTAACGCCGCAAATAACTGCAGTTGACCCTTCGCAAAGACCCGCCCTCACCCCAGTTACCGTTGCTATGTCCGACAAGCCATGCGCTCTCACACCACACATCATGTTCTCATGCAGTGAAAAATACATTGCGGAGCAAAGAGGACACTGACAACGTGTCGACAGACAAGACCGAGCAGGTTACTTTTGATATGAAACAGTTTCATATTTATAAATATTGTAATTTAAGGAGGGTAATCAACTGAACAGAAACGAGTGCATGGAACTAATTAACAACCAAGGAAACTAACCAGGGAACACAGGCAGGCAAAACAATGTCAGAATACAGTGAAAACGAAACCAAAGCTGAACATTCACATTAAAGAGCAAACTATACCAAGTACAGTGTTTATATGAAAAAGACATATGTGTAAACATTATACATGATGCTTTTGAGCCACAATTTGGTTTGTAACTTTGTGAACATTAGTAAACCATAGTAGGTCGCGTATCTTTATTTAGAGCAGGTGTTCTTGAACAAGCCCGATCACAACATGTATAAGACAATGCTGCTTTGCTAAAGCTATAGGACTTTTAGGATCCGATCGTGTTGCGATCATGTGTTGTCTATCATCATTTGGAAATTCAACCAATGTAAACTGGATCTCGGGTATGGTGGGTGCGTATAGTGGGTAGGGAAGAAGGATGTGTCCAATCGGACACTGTTTTACAGCTAGAGCACACTTAGGCCTGGCTTCCACCTGGTATTAAGATGTGTTTTGGTTGATCGGATCACATTAAATACAGGTGTAAATGGGGTGTAAAATGTTTCGAGCTTGTCCACTTTAGACCGCTTCCAGAGGTAGTCAAAAACGCATTCGACCGGATTGCTTTGGAAGTGGAATGTGTTCGAACAGCTGCTAAAGACGCCTGACTTGATGTGTAAACAGTATGGAAAGCACGTTGACCAGACGGGATTTAAACTTTGTCTGCTGTAGACCCAGGTTTGGTTTGAAGACGAAAAACTAACAAAGTGTTCTCTCAACATATCTGATTTCTAAGTGTTACCGTAACATACCGTAAGTGTTTCCTGTCGTCATGGGTGCACTGCATTCATATATAAATTGAACAAGCTTATTTTGTCTGTTAGAGCGAAAGATCTGGAAAACAAAATGTAAATTACCTTCCCATAAACCTCCACTCAAAGCAATCAGGACAGAAGTGGTTGAAAGTGGACGAAAGAGAGAGATTAAAATACCAGGTGTAAGCAGGTGTCTCCCTCATCCACTTGTGATCCAAATCGACCAAAACGCATGTTAATACCAGGTGGAAACAGGGTCTTGGATCGGTTTGATTGCTCAAATCTTAATTTGCTTTGCGCCATAGAATAGGAGGAATGCTGGAAGATCATCATAATCTGATGACCTTGCTTAACAGACCATCGATCTTTTTTATAGATTAAATTATTATCGACAATTAATCGATAGCCTATTAATGGATCCTTTCCTATTTACTAGTTCTTATAGCAGAAAATGAATATGAATGGACATCTGAAGGTATGTTGAAAGAAACGGTGCAACTTACTGGAATATGCCAATCACTCAATTAGTGTTTAAACCACAGAAAGATGTCATTCGAACAGCTTGTAAACGATATGTCAGGTAATGTCACATTTACCTCAAGAATGCCATTGTTACATAAAATAATGGAATGTTTTGCTAAATGCACTGTATAACCTATTCAATATATTTTTACTTAAGCTGTTAATTAGGCCTGTATTTCTAATAATTCTAAAAACCAACATGTGTATATATATATATATATATATGTATATGTCTTCTTAAGTAAAACAAAATCTCTCCCCCCAAAAAAGCTGTAAACTATATAGTGAACCCTGTCTGTTACTTCTATTAGATTATATGTAGTATTACATACATCACAAAAAAAAATCAAGTTAGTCCAAATTGAATTTCTATTTATTTTTAGATATAATAATTAACATGATAACCAGGCAGTTGTTAAATTTAATTTTATATATATATATATATATATATATATATATATATCTCTCCACATGAATAGATATCAAATCGAATCGGAATCGAATCAAGCGTTTGTGAATCAGAATCAAATCAAATTGTGAAATCTGTGTCAATACCCAGCCGTAGCAAATTTATGCATTTCTATTGAGACTGAAATCCCATACCCTAGTAACCTTGCTAATAGCCTTCATTTAGTCCCTCGAAAAGAGTAAAATGGTAGATGAAGGCTCTTCCTTACATCCATGAAATGATCACTTAAACCAGACTTACTATCATCTTCATAATGTGAATCTGAAGGAAATGATTCAGTATGATCTGCTTTCTGGATTTTTCTATAAATTAGGCTTGTTTATATCATGATAGAAGCCAGTTCTTGTTGAAACAGTGTAGTTCATGGTTTCCTTCTCAGTTAATGATTGCGGATAGATTAGGAGCCACGCTTGTTTGTTCGAGTTTGTTTTTTCCTGCATAAAGAGAAACCAGTATGTGAGGGGTGTTAGATTAACTACGAGGAATGTTTTGGATGTTCACACGAAGTCCATCCGTCAAGTTTTTCGAATGTTTTCTCGCATAACAAAGAACCATTACCATTTGGATCGATTCCTGAGAGCTGTGAGAGAATGACGCTTTAAAGATTAATGCATGTGAAAGCGACTCTAAAAATGGGTTTTACTGCAAGGTGATGTATTAAAAGAAAAGGGCCATGTCCTAGATATCTGTATTTGTATTAGATGTGATGTTCTGTACTGCGTTTGTCCATCATCTGTTATTCATGTCCCCTAGGTCCAAACAAACTTTAAAGCAGAAGATAATGTAAATGGATCTGGATTATCTCGAAAGTACCTTCCTTATCTAATTCCAAAGAGTGACTTCATGAAGAACATTCCTTGAGCTTCGATTGCTGATAGGCATAATTTCCCGTTAGTCTTTCCCCTCCCCGAAACTCCAGATTTGAGTTTCCTGCTGTGGTCTGAGTGTATACGGTCCACTAACGGACTGATAATCTGTTTCCTGCTTGGCCTTCTCTAGTCTTTCTCATTTGGATGTGATTCCAAGCATAAATGAGAGAATTTTGAACCGGTATTCTTTGAAAAGGAAAGTTGAAGTGTTTCTGCACTACAAAACACTTAAGAATTTACACACAACTTAACGATAAGGAAATATATTCGTTATATACAGAGTTTGAATTTATGATATATATATCAGGGTATGTTTTTTTTTGTTATCGAACACCTTTTGAAGTGAGAACGGGTTGGATTTTTAAAAATGCATATCAATAGAGAAGAGGCTACTGAGTTCATGAGTCGGTTGCATAAACTGATCAGACTACTTTTACAAGTTTAGTAATCAGATTTTTTTATCCTTCAAGACTAACTAAGTCAGCTACGCGAAAATGTAGATCTAATTAAATACCAAAATGTAAGGCTGACTCTCTCCTAGTTGGTCATACCGGTGCTAAAAACAGTCTTAATTTAATATAGCTTGGCACAGTACATTAAATTCTGTGAGGAAAAACAGCAGATCACTTTATAATTTTACAGCCTTCAATGTGTTTACCATTAAACATTAATTTTGGAGTAAGTATATTTGGAAATCAAAATCAATGTTTAATAAGAGAAGACTTTAGCAGATTTTAGCTTTTGTTTCTATTCTATTTTATGGCATCCACAAACAATGATTGATTGTCATGAAACAGAAGTGATTCTGATTCATATTTAATGAGAATGAATGGTTTGTGTAATTAGTGTAATTATACATTTAAGTACGGAATAATAATAAAATACACGTACTTATTTTAGAGTTATGGTTAGGATTGGAGTTTGATGTAGTTTATAGCGATTACTAACTACATATAATGTGTAACAAGGACACTGTAAAATGAAATGTTGCCAAATTAGTATATTTAATTGGTAGTGATTTTGTTGGTCTGGTTTATTTCTGATATTTTTGTTTAGGCTAGAAGTTCTGAATGGCCGGTTGCTAAAAAATTTAGTAGCTAAATTGGCTGGTGATTGAAAAAGTTTTCAAACACGGGTTATATTCTTTTTTCATTAAATACACATTTTTAATTCAATGAGAAAATGTACACACAGAAATTTTACAAAAAGCGAAAAATCGAAATTATACTACTATAATATATCTCCATACTTTTGCTGGAAAATGATAAACAACATAACGGATTACTTGCTGAATCTCTCACAGCGAGTTGAGCCCTTCACTTTTAAACGTTTTTCTAAAAGGGAAAAATGTGTTCATTAAAATTGTAGTAGCAGTCTATCCAAAGCTCTTGTCCTGTGGGGGTCCAAACCTAAATGCTTGGAATTCTGCTGCGGCGGCTTCCTCTGAGCACATGCCATGTTTAATCAGATTCGTCTGTGGGAGCCGTTGTTTGGTGTCCGTGTGACTGTAGACTATCCATGATCCCTGTGTGCAGGAGTCTATTATGACAACAGTGTGGGCGGATAATGGCTTGTTCATGATTGCAGATACTGAACTCTAGAACTCTCCTACCTGCTGCTTTGCTGAAAAAAGTGCAGAGCAGAAATGATTGGACAAGGGCGGGATAAAAACAGACATTTTCCCTTTTTTATTTAATCAGTGTGACCTGGATCATTAACTTTATTTTTATTTTTAATTTCATATTTAGTCATTGTAGTACTTCAACTTATTTCAGTTAGTTGCCTTTTTTTTTTTTTTTTTTTTTTAGTTTTAAAGTTTAAATTATGTAATATTTATATTTTATTTCAGCTTTTTCAATGAGCATTTTTTTTTTAATACTTATCAATAACAATACTTTAAATACAAGACTTTAAATAAGCTGAAATAATTTAAGTAAATGATAATTCTTAAAAGTGACCTGTTGTGACCCCACCCCCAATTATTGCAGTCCCTCCTTTGGACCTGTTGGACCACAAGTTTCTGCACGTTACTAACACAACTCAATTATTATTTAAATGAGAAATATTGAGACGCGTAAGTTCCTGGAAGAAAACTCAACACCACAATGGAGGCGTTTCAGGGAGAAACTGTGCTTACTAACATGGACAATAACTCCCTTTGAAGTGACTTGGTAACTTTGCAGACCTTTTTCGTACTCAAACAGCAAGATTACACACTAAAGAAAGTTAAAAGTGTAAAAAAGCATAATAGGACCCCTTTAACGACAACAAAAACGGGAACAACGGTCATGCAATCTAACGAAGATCTTGTTTGATTCTCTTTGCAGTTGGTACAAGCTGGTGGATAAGAATGGGAAACAGGAGAAGGACAGAGGGGAAGTTCTTTTGGACATTCAGTTCATGAGGAATAACATGACAGCCAGCATGTTTGACCTCTCCATGACAGACAAGCCTCGCTCCGGCATCTCCAAGCTCAAGGATAAAATCCGTGGTAAGAAGAAAGACAGCCTGTCGGATTCTGCCTCTGCGATCGTGCCCTCCTCAGTGGGAATAGACAGTGAAGGGGAAGAAGAGGGCGGTTCAGACTCTAAGAAGAAATCAAAACTGAAATCCTTTTTTGGACCAAAAACGAACCTCCAAAGGAATGTGTCCCAGTCCATGTCAACCCTGGGCACCCTGCCTGAGAAGAACGGTTCACTTAGCAGCAGCAGATCGTCTGGCCTTAACGTGGACTCTCCTGATGGTAAGGTCAGAGGTTATGCATCTTATCTAAATGTTTTTTTTTCCCCCATTTTTTTTTTTTTTTCTTTTTTTTTTTTTTTTTTTCTTTGGATTAAGCTTTTAAACGTCTGCTTTGACCAGTTTGCATAGTTATCATGGAAAAAAAGTATTCAGACATTTAATCCAGTTAATAAATGGGATCATGCTTCCTTAAACCGATTAAACCATTGATTTTAGATATCTTTATTCATTAAAATGTTTTTGTAAAAATGTACACTACCAAGTCAAACATTTGGAATAATTAAGTTTTTTTTTATGCTCTGCATTTATTTGATGAAAAATACAGTAAAAATAGTATTAATGTCAAATATTATCACAATTTTAAATGACTCTTTTATTTTAATATACATTTTTAAAATGTTATTTATTCCTATTTGTTACTGCGTATTGTTACAAAAACTAAAATTCAATGTATTTTTCCTTGTGTTCACTTAGAAAAACGGTGAGAAAAACACCTTAACTAATTTTAATCTTCTAAAATTCACCTGGATACCGGTTAAAAATCAAAGTCACTGCAAAGTATTTTTTTGTTGATGTTTGTTTTAAGCCACACCATAAAATGTCTAACTGCGTTAGTTTCTGACATTATCCAAGTTCATTTTGGACCTCATGAACATTGCAGTTTTAATACATATTGTCTTCTGTTTTCTCTTGCAGGGAAAAAGAAGTTTAAAATCCTGGGACACAAGCGCACTGACAGCTCAGATAGCAAAGTGTCTCTTGGCCCCTTTTCTCTTCTGAGCCGCTCTAAACAAAACATACCGGAGCAGAATAACCTCTGTATTAACGGCAGCCACGTTTATGCAGAGGAACAAGAACCTAAAGCTGCTTTTGGCTCCACACTCAGTCTGAACAGCTCAGGAAAGGGTTCAGTTGAAGATGTTCGTAAATACCATCGACGGAATACCTCCGATATCTCCATCGACTCATTGAAGGGCCTAAGCATCCCCTCATACAAGCCTGAAGTGCAAGACAAAACTTCTCTTGTCCCACAGAGCCATCTAGAGGACAGGAGTCTCAGCTCACGTCATGTAGAGATGGTGGAGGAGGAGAGGGGTAGGAAACCCGAAGGAAGAAGCCTTCAAGAGATGCTGAATCGACAGGAAGAGCAAGAGTTGAGGAAGCAGCAAGAACGAGAGAGAAAACAAGAGGAAGAGAGGAAAAGCAGACTTGAAGAGCAGGAGAAGAAGCGCAAGGAAGAGGAAGAGCTGCAGAAGAAGCGTCGCGAGGATGAGACGCAGCGAGCCGAGGAGCAGCGGCACCAGGAGGAAAACAGAGTAACTGAACGCCTCTCCTCTCTCTTTGGCATCGGAAGGAAAAAGGAGGAGAAGAGAGAGGAGGCAATGAACGAACCCAAACGTCTGGATGTGCCCTCCTCCACAAACCCCTTTGAAGACATTCCCCTCACGCCGGATACTCCAGCCTCTTTCCCAGAAGAGAAATCCACGGATCCACAGAGGGGCGTTAGGACCACCCTCACCCCAACGCCACCCGCTGCTTTCCCCAGTCGCACTGCAAAGGTGTCTGCCGTCAAGCCAAGGTGAGTGCACGTATTGAATAACCTCCTCTTGATTTATGGCTGGGCGAATATTGACTTAGAAGCAATTCTTTTGCTGGTGATATAATATTTGGCAATATCGTGATGATTTTCATGCACAATTAATTGACCTGTAAGTTGACCCTCTGCACCTGAAGTACCTACCAGAACACCTGACACGTTAATCAACGACAATACCAAATTCTGCACCCGACCCTCTTAACACAAAGACTGCGATCCAAACCATATCTGCTTTAAAATAGATCTAAAAATTGGGATCAGGGAGGAAGTTTTGGAGGGTTCCTGTGCAGCGTGGATATTCATGTTTACAGACAGAAGTGACTTAATAAATACATTATGTGTCAGAAATGCATAAAATGTGTAGGCCTACATAAATTAATATAAACAATGAACATTATTTGACATTTTAAGTATGTTTTGGGTATTTAACCTGCAGTACGTCGGTGCCTTTTGGTTCAGGTAGTTGTTTTAATAAGTTCACAAGCAAAATCAGGTATTAGTATTTAACTTCATTAAAATGTTTTAGTAAAAATATAAGTAGATAAATATTTCTGTTAATCACTGTGCATTGTTATATTGGTGCCTAACAATTTTAATTATTAAATATGTTTTTGCTTTATTCAATTGGTTAAAAAAAAACAAAAAAAAAAAAAAACACTTTAAGTTTTACTACATTTTTACTGTTTTTATTGTTTCAGTTATTATATTATACACCATTCAAAATTCTGGGGTTATTGTATTTTTTTTTTATTATATATATTTTTTTTTTAAAAGAAATAAGTGCTTTTGTTCAACAAGAATACGTTTAATTTGATTAAAAGTGACCATAAAGACATTTATAATATTACAAAATTTTTTAGAGATTACTTAAACATTTTTGATTACTATCAATGTTGAAAACAAAATATATATATATATATATTATAATATCTGTTTTCAACACTGATAATAATCAGAAATGTTTCTTCAGAACCAAATCATCATATTTTCTGAAGGCCTTTAAAAGAAATGTATCACTTTTTAAAATATAGTAAAATAGAAAAGAGTTGTTTTAAATTGAAATAATATTTCACAATATTACTGTTTTATATACTGTTATTTAATATTACTGTATTTTTGATCAAATAAATTCAGCCTTAATGAGCATAAGAAACGTATTTCAAAAACATATTACACAAAACACAAGCAAAACACTTCAATTTTTTCAATTTTATATTTTGTTTTTGATAATACAAAGGGTTTGTTGTGGAAACGTTAGTAATCTTAAATAACATTATGGGATTTTTGCATGTGTATTAACTACATCGGCCAGCTCTAATGCAACCCCAGGGAACTGTATGAGCATTGTTCTAACATTGAGCTCCAAGTTAGTTTCTTTTATACAACATATTTTTTGTATTCTTATTAGATTCTAAAGATTTAGAGGTTTTAACTGTATTATATTCTGCCTACCTCATGCTGAGGCTGCATCATTCAGCATGCAGCATCGTCAGGCTGCCCTGTAATGCAGTTAATATCTTGCCACCTGAGAGCTGAGGAAAGCCCAGGCTGAAACTTGACTCCTCACCTCTGTCTACTCTACTTCTCTTAAAGAGGAACTCCTTCATTTAGACACAGCCCCCTAGTGAAAATTGCTTTAATAGATGGTTAATAACGGAAGATCTGAAATTGTGGACACTAATGGGTCAAGAGAGTAAGTGTAAGAGTAAGTAGTTTTAGTGAAAAGGGTCAGAAATTGCTACAAAATTGCTGTGAAATTGTGTGTTTATGGGGGTGGGTTGTCTGTAAGGATGGGATGAGATCATTGTTTCTCAACTAGATGTGGGGGTTCAGGTATCTCTGAGTTTCATACCCTTGGGTGAAAGTGGAACATGATGAATCGCAGTGATTCTAGTCAAATAAATGGCTCTTCTTTTATTGTTCTGTTGAAAGTGCCTGTAATACTTTAGACCGTTATAAACTCTGCAGAATTTCACCTGATCCAAGTCATACTAAATGCAGCCTAATGTATACTTTATTTACAGTATGGCAGTCAATGTTTGTTACTTTTTATGACCACAAAGTGGTTTACTCTGAATAGGTTTTATTGTATTAAATGATTTGCATTTTGACCCATGTAACTTACTTAACCAGTTTAGCTGAATGCATGTGATTGGTTAGTGGAGGAAGGAATGTGGACTGGATTGTCAGGTGCTAGTCTTCTGGTATGGAGTGAAACAAGTTGTGAAAGATGATGATCTTGTACTCTTACAGACAGTGACTAAGAGACATTGTCCTTAAGAAAAAGTCTCAAAGATTACTTTTTTGTAGTGGGAGTTTTAAAGGATTTTAGGAACTTCTGTTTTGTGGTGATTACCTATTATGGTGAGTAAATCATTTTCTAAAAGCTGAGAATAGAAAGACAGGAATATGTTGTTGTTTTTGTTTGTATGGACCTTTTAGATTTGGAAGTGCATGGTACATTCCCTCCTGTCTGTCTGGGGTTTGTGTTTAAAGACTAGAATAAAAGTAAAAGATTAATATCTACAATAATAATAGTAAATGTATTTTATTCATTTAATAGTAAGAAAGACATGGTTTATATTGTTTTGAGTGTTCAGTTGTTATGTTGTAAAGTGTTTATGTCTGGCATCGCGTAATGATAATAGATTTTAAGGCAGGAAGGTCCTGTGCTGATGTATTAAATGAGCTGAACTTAGTATTATCAGTTCCAGTAGTAATGCCCATCAGAAACCTGTTGGATTGTGAACTCTGGTATAGCTGTAAGTTGACCATTTTATGTTTTTACTCTTTGGCAGATTGGCTCTGAGTGTACTGCCTGAAACCGATAATAGCCATTCCCAATCCCCTTCAGACTCTGTAGACACCCAGAGCACTATCCACGCTCCTCCACTTTCCCCATCCCTCTCTACTGATTCGTTTGAGTCTTTTGGTATGTTTTCCAATCTTCATTCTTCTTTGGCACCTCCTAAACCTGAGAGAACTTTCATTGAATCAAGCGAGTCCAGCATGGAAAACCTATCGGCTCCCAAATCTGAGAAGAAGCGACAGGCTCCTCTACCCCCTGGTAATCGTGGGGGTTCGTCCAAGACTGAAAATCATCCTGATAGAGGGGGACAAGTGCATACACAGAAGTCCAAAAATAGTCAAAGGCCTCCTATTCCTCTCCCAGACTATGAAACCCTCTTTCCCAAGAAGAGGCATGGGGTGATGACTCCGGCACGTTGGGACCATATTGTTGCAGAGGTAAACCAGCGGAACTGGGATTTCTCTGAAGAGATTAATGTAGATGGACCGGAGAGGCCAACGTCAAATAAATCTACGGTCTTAAAAGACAGAACCTCCGTAAACCTTAACCAGCACCAAAGGAATCATGAAGCACCTCCCCCTGCCCCTGTGAGGCACAAAGAACCACTCGTGCCCCACAGAGCTCCTGCAACACCAGAACCATCAGTCGAACCTAATGTCCAACATGGTCTTATCACAGAGTCTTTATATGCTACGGTCAATAAGCCAACAAACTCCAAGAACATGGAAAATAAGCCACCTCCCACTGTCCATACTCGACATATACCTCAGGAGATGGAAAGGAAGACTCCAACTTCTGATGCCATTACCCATCAACTCTCCCAGTCAAAAGAGAAGCCTACACCAGCTGCCAGAGCCATACAAAATGTCAATTCAAAGACTGATGATGCAGCTAAAGAGATCCCTTCAGTAAAACCAAGACAACAGTCATTAGTAAAGGACCCAGCCAGACAAGTCCAACCAGACAAGCGGGTTACAGCTCAACCCATGACATCAGAAATCAACAAAGTTGAGAAACCACACAAAGGCCAGAATGAAAACATTTCTACAGATGTGTTTGTTGAAGCAGACCACCTTAAAACTGCTGAAATTCCAGAAGAACTGCATTTGGGAAAACTGTCTAATGAACCTGAGGGGAAAGGAATGATTGCTTTTGACCCATTCCCAAGTGATTACCTAATATCTAAAGATCCCTGGGCTTTACCACAGCCGACCAAAAATGAAGATGTCCTGTTTACAAGAGGCCCAAAGAAAATGGGAAATCTTGAAGATCAAGCGTCAACCATTGATAAAAAAGATACATTTGCAAACAAAGGGAAATCTGATCCATTCCCAAATATTTCTGAAAACGGCACCGCACCAAAACTAGAGCGCGGAAAACAATCACCCAGCTTTACCGAACAAGCCAGAGCTTCATTTCAAAGAAATTTTTCATTTAAAAAGAAACATTCATCTCGCCAGTACACAATCACTGGGAAAGTTGATACAGAGAATGGTGGTCTAGGTAGATCAGTTTCTCAGTCTTCACAAGATGCTGAAGATGTTGAGCTGACTGTAACTAGTGTTGCTCCAGCAAGCAGAACTGAACCCACCCTAGTAACATCTGAATCCCCTATTGGGGGCAAGACTACTCTTCGTGCTTGGGTCTCGCCATCAGATACTCAGCCGGTCGGTAGCGGAAGTGCTGTTTCTAATTCAAGAAGGTGAGAAAAGTTCTCCCAACCCCTACTAACAACTCCTTGAACTCCTCTAACAGCCTGTCACCCTTGTTGCTAAACCCATTGGCTTTCAAATCAGCAGCTTTTCTTTACCCTGAAACTTCCTCAATCAATCTCTGGCCTTCGGCATTTGTTCAATTGGTTGCTTATTCGTTGGTTACTGCTTCCTGGGATTGGGATTGTGGGTTTGAGGTTTTGTTGATTGTTGATATTTCTGGTTCAAAATGTCATGTTCTTTTAGGACGTGTGTAAATAAAACGGAGGCAGCAAATAATACAGCGGTTTCTCCGTAATATGTTTTGTTTTGTTATCGTTGGCCATATTAGATTGATTGCCATATTTTATGAAACTGAAGCCATATGAAATGATGTAGATGTGAGATTTACATAACATACGCATTGAAGTTGACATGAAACTGATGCATGCAAGACTGAGGTCACATGTTCATATAGTAGTAAGCACGAGTGGTGGGGGCGCACTTTGTGTTTGTTCCGAAGATCATGTTGTTTTGTTGGATATTTACATTATGCATGATTCTTAATTGTTCTACCTCAAAGGTGTGCTTACGCTTGGGTTATACATTTCTCTACTGTACCTTTTATTGATCTTTTGATTTAGTTGGGATTAATTATACATTGGGTGAGTTGAAATGCTTTACTAACACTACATTGCATGTTTACGTCAGCAAGAGGTGTATAAAATATATACTGTTAATAGACATTTTTGCCAGTCATTCATCTCTCATGAAAGGGTTAAACATGTATTATGTCAGTCATTCATCTCTCATGAAAGGGTTAAACATGTAGTATTTTGTAGTGTGCTGTAGTGGTTTTATACTGCACATTTCCACAAATGTAGTTCTGTGCACATAGTACTAGATTCTTAGCATGAGATCAGCAATAAGGTACGCCCTTCCAAACATATCCATGTCTCCTTAATCAAATACTAAAATTAAGTGGGTATATCTTCAAAATTTACTTTTATTTACATTTTTCTATGGGTTTGTATTATTATTATTATTAAGAGTACATCCTCCTCTTGGATGAATGAAAACGCTCTAGTTATTAGCCATAGTTTGTTGGAAAAATTTCATGTTCATATCTGTCCTTTCTCAGGCCTCACCCAGTGAAACCCATGAGCACCACCGAGAGCCCGTCTTCCAATGTTCTCGCTGTGGGGAAAGACCTAAAGACTGTCACAATCAAGGAAATGGCTGAGAAGTCGAAGGTATAGTAATTTACCTTTTTACTGCCCGCTTACTGTTTAGCACGGGGTCGGCAACCTTTTTGTCTTCCTGTAGAAATTTTCCATAAAATTTGTTTTAAATTTGTCAAAACACAAATGTGACCCTACTGAACTCCACTAATTGAGAATGGAGTTTGCACATGAACTTCATTGTGGTGTGTGGAATATAGCATATACTGCATAGTATACCATTAACTTTTTTTTTTTTTCCTCAAAGTGTAAGATGTCAGTCAGACTTAATTTATGCGACACATCTGCTGTCTTGATCGGCGTTGTGCATTCAGCAGCGTGTTTATTAGTATTTATGGCACCTAACTTGATAAAACAAGCTGTGTTGGAATGCTTCTCAAAATGTAGATCTGTATGCAGATGTGAGGCTTTATCGAAATGAAGTGCGCTCACCAGTCACTGTGATTTTTCCCAAGTAAGACATATTCCTGGATCAACATGTTTTGTTGATCCTGGAACTACATTCCTGTCAGAAAATTTAGCCTTAACCCTGTCCCTACCCCCAAACCGTAAGTTCTCCCTAAAATCAGAGGGGAATGTTAGGTGAACAGCACTAATGTAGAAGCACCTAACCCTGGTTGTAAATCTGATTAGTTGATTGGAATGTTGTTCCAGGATTAACAAAGGTGTTGATCAAGGAACATGCTGTTCTTGGTAAAAACATGTTCACTTACATAATGTACACTTTTGCTCACGTACCAGCAATTACGCCTCCGTATGCCAGTGTTGGCACGTGTCTACTAAAGTAATATTGTAAAGGAAAAAAATATGAGCTTTTTAACGCTTTTGCATTCTCTTGCAAATGTTTTGCGTTTCCCCGAGAATCTTTGCGTTCGCTCGCAAAATGTTTGCAATGTTTCTCTGGGGAATGCAAAATATTCGCGAGAGAACGCTAAAGCATTTCTTCCCATCTCATTATTTATTTATTTATTTTTATCACCATGTCCCTTTAGGGGCTCTGTACATGTGCCATAGGTTGCTGATCCCTGATTTAGCACAAATAAAAGTTGTTAAAAACAAATTGTGCCTACATATGATTTTCTTGACACAACCTTTAATTCCTTTATGTTCATTTGTGTGGGTTTTTTTTTTTCTCTCATTTTTTTAATTCTAATTTTCCAGTATCAGCTGATATGGGTATTCAATTGCACTTGCTCATTTCTCCTATTTCTATGTTTCGATTACATTTGCTGTCGTCTAACACTCACTTGAAAGTTCATTTTTGTTAAATTAACACTGAACAGTTTTTCGTTAACACTGAAATACAGTAATGTACAGTAATGTTGCCTACTTGTGGCTTTTAAAACATCTGATTTTTAAATATGCCATTTAATTTATTATTACAAAATAACACAGAATAATAGCGGCTAATAATCAGCCAAAATGTCAATATCTGTGCATCTGTAGTTTTTAAGATGATGAAAAACTTCAGCCACGTGTATCCAAACTTTTGGTCGGTCCTGTATATCAGTTGACTAACTGTCTTTCTGTTTTTCTCTGTTCCTTCATTTCACTGCATATCCAGATTGGAGAGAGCGGTCCGTACACCCAGCTCACACAGGAGGAACTGATCACACTGGTGGTAAAACAACAGGTTGAGCTATCCAAAAAAGATGCGAGGATCCTCGAGTTAGAGGACTACATTGATAACCTGCTAGTTCGCGTCATGGAGGAAAAACCAGCCATCCTGCTCTCACTTAATTCCAAGTGTTAGGGTTTGATCATAACATTTGATTTGACCATGCCCAGATCATAACGCTCAAGACACTTCAATATTGTGGGATTTGGCTGATATGTAATATCACATCTCATAATCAGTTTATCTCTATTAGTATTTAATGCATGACTTCATATTCTGATTTCGCCACCAAAATCAAAATAACTTATTTTTACTGTGTGGATGTGCGATATCGGGTCCAACTAGAAAATGCTAGAATTCTGTAGTTTGGATGCTGTTTTTTTTTTTTTTTTTTTTTTTTCTCCGTGATTGGATCATGGTACGAGCTTGCTCCAAAATCTATTTATTGATCATCTCATTGTATTTCTATGAACCTCTCCATTTAGGCAAAGAGAGGGCTTCTTTAATGCATTATTTATTGCAGTTTTAAGCTTGTATTTGAAGATTTTCCTTCTCCCTGACTACTGTGTTTGTTATTGTTGATGCAGCCTTATGTCTGCTGGGGCTCATATCAAGGGCAGACATTTACACTATAAGCACCTTTTTTCATATTTCTTTTTTTTTTTTTTTTACTTGAACGGGGTGTTTTAATTATGAAGGATAGTGTTTTTATAATAAGTAATTATCTGAAATACCCTATAGAATTACCTCTAAAAATGCCTTAATGAAGAAATATTTTTCTTGCTTGGATGTATACTTCTGCTTATGAAAGACCTTTGTTCGAACACTGGAGATATAGTTCACTTTCAGTGCCCTGGTCAATATTGACTACAAATATGCTCTCTTTGTTTAAACTTCATAAACCTAAAGGTTTCCCAGCTGAATTGGCAGTCAGCTCTTAAATCAATCAAAATATGAATGTTTTATGCTACATGTTTGTTTGTATATTATATAGTGATGTTGACCTGGGATTAATAAGCATTCTTTAAAAAAGCTTGATCAATATTTTAAGCACATGTACATACTGCAATGGATCATAATGAACAAGCAATAACTGTGTTTGCAGAATTTTGATTCTTGAATTTCAGGTAATGCGACACTTTCCTCAAACTGGGATTTTTTTTTTTTTTTTTTCGTGTAGTCGTGTAGTCTGTTGACATCACCGAGGTGTCTAGAGATTGTCTGTTGTGAAACCAAAGATCTGTGATTTAAAACTGAGGTCTTACCCTACAATGTTCCATTGTTATTAATGATTTTATTCCGTGAGTAAACCTTTACTTGTTTTTAACCTACCCTATCCATTTGTGTAACTATGAGATAATAGAAGGATGGAAGAAATAACCATGTTTTTTATTTACTTGTTTGTCACTAATTTCATTTAAACAGAATTAGACCGTTTTCTGTGTTGCAGTTATATAAATTCAGTCGTGGGAACATTTATAATCAAGAGCTTCTGCTGTTCAAGTGTTGTCAATCACTTTGAATTCACTATTCAACTATTTACAGCATTCTCACTGTTACCAGGTTCTGCTCACTGCAAAACCTCCTTTTATGTCGGAATTTGAATGAGAAGCCTTATTAATTATTGCAGATGCTATGAATATATGCAAGAGATATATTTTGTTAGACCTGTGCCTTCTTTTTATTGAACATTCCATGTCTTTGCTCCTTAACTTCAATGGGATTTTGATTATGCCTAAATTCATTGAATAAAACTTGGCTGAACTCACATAGCCTGTTTTTATATATAATTTATGAATAGTAATTAATGTTTAACAGTAGTTAATTCACATCCAAACACAAAATATTAGTCTAAATATTTTAATGTGCATTAATGTTCCTTTTAAAGTGAGGGTTTGCCCAAAAATGAAGATTCTGTCATTTACTCATTCTCATGTTGTTCCAAACATGTATGGTTTTCTTTCTGTGGAACATGAAAGAAGATATTTTGAAAAATGTTTTGACAAAAAAAAAGACATTTTATCTTTATACTTTTTAAATTTCTTATCAAAATATCTTATCTTTTGTGTTCTGCTGAAGATAAAGTCAGATGTAGGATTGACATGAGTGTGAACCATCCCTGCGGACAATGTGTTATGACTGCTTGTTAATGTTATAAATGAAAGTTTAGCCTGACATATGAGATAACTATATATCTCAATGAATTCTTAATTACTGCTACCATATATAGAACCACTATATATATATATATATATATATATATATAAATAATGTAAAGTACTACTTGCATAAAATGCATAATAATAATTATGAGTTTATAAGAATTATGAGTTTTATTTATATAGCGCCTTTCCATCGCTCAAGGACGCTTCACAAAGGAAATACAAAAAATAGGATAAAACAGACAATAATAGAAGAATAGACATACAAATATCAGATGTATCTCCCAAATGCCTTACTAAGAAAAGCAAAACAAACAAAAAAAATGCCGGTACCACAACTTGAAGGGGAACTTTTAATTGTTAAAAAAATCTCTCAACAGAAGTTATATAATAGCTTTAACAAATACATACTCAAAACATGATAACAAAAGCCAGTGAAGCTTAGAGCAGCAGACAGTTGAGGACAGTTTTGTTCAGCAGATGGCAGTAGAATGCAGCACACTGTTTTCTCTGCTACATGTCAGGTTGCTGAAGAGGATGGCTCGACCGTCATCATGTGTGCACTGTGTAAAAATGATTCTTGGCTGCTGTTAATTGACTTTTACATGCAAAGAGTGTGAGCCTGGTGTCACTCACCGTGCAACTATCAAAATATCTGAAGCTAATTGCATCCCTCTCTCAGCGCTTAAAGGTTACGCAGTTGACTGCATCTACAGTTGGCTAATTAGTTGCTTGAAACGAGATTAGCAGAAAGACTGATATTGGCTGAGTCGTATCATCAGTGTATCCAAATTCAGTCAAAGTGGAGTGAAAATGAATGCATGCATACAGCTTGCATTAATGAGCAGAATGTCAGAAACTATTGATTTGGTGATGTTCCCTATTACAGGCAGACGAATTTGTGTCATTATGTGCAGATGTATTGATGTGCCATTTATGTGTGCAGAGCCATTATGTACTGGGTGTAATTTCAAGGGACAGAAAAAAAAAAAAAAAAAAAAAAAAATCAAAAAATAGAACCTTTAAGCTGAAATATGTGATGTGTTATTTTTGCACAATACATTTTCATCTGACTTGAGAAAATGTTGACCGTCATCGTCAACAAGATCAAAATCCATATGATATGAGATGTTGTTTTCCATTATGAAGAGGATTTCTATAAGGTAAGATTGGCAAACAATTTAGCAAAACTTGGGTACCAAAAAAGTGGGCTTGATTTTGATTTCTATTTATTTTCCTCAAAAATAAAGTAAATCTCTCCGTAACAGGTTTGACCATTTTCTTTCTTTGTAGACTTGTTAAATAAAAAAATATTTTGCATTAAAACATCATTGGGCACACTGTAATGAATTACTGTAAAAATTACTGCATTATTTTACAGCCGCTGGCTGTTTTTAATAATACAGCATATTGCTGTAAACGGCAATGCATTCTGGGGTCACGTGTTGGTTTGACTCAAATTTACGGATTATTGCTGTAAATTGACCCTTCGTAATTTAAAAAAATACAGTTATTTACTGTAATCAGAGAATACAGGGAAATTCTGTAAATTGTACAGTAACTGGCTGGCAACCCTGCTGCCAGTATTATACTGTAAAATTTACAGTAATTTTTTAACAGTGCATCTTCATTTTAAGGAATGTAAAAAAAAAAAAATTATAACAGGGCTTCATTCAAAATGAATTTCTATTGTTGACAAAACCTGTTGCATTCAACAATTTACATCAAAGCATGGAATGTTTCGGAAGCTGAATATTTTACATTTCTCCTTATTTACATGACCGTTTGCTGTGATTTGGCTTTGATATGCAATCATTTCTTCCTAAAATAACTTTCAGTTTTCAAGCAGAGTATAAAAACACACAAGAAGAAATATGAGAGCAGCAACCATAGAGCACTGCTTCTGACCATCTGTCTGTAACAAAGAAAAGAGCTGCTTTCTGCCGTGTTACAGTATTTCAAATATCCTGCATTGTCTACCATCATTCACACAAATTATCAGTCTTGCTTAAAAATATTTTCCCCTATAGTTGAATTCATTCAGAGATCTATATATATATATATAAAATATATCTTTATTTTGCAAAAGATCAACATGGGTTATGCAGTGGCACTACAGGGAGTCGCTAAATACGGTTTTGTGACTAGATAGAAACTTCAGACAATCGTCAAGTTAAAGAAGTGATACATTTTAGGTTAAAATCTTTTAGTCCCTCCTAGATTAAAAGTGAATGTGAAGTTATTCTAAACATTGATAATTCAGCAATATCATACAAGCAGGAGTGTTGTTACGATTATCATCACGGTGCTGTTTTTTTCCCCCAATACTTCAATTAAAAGCAATATTTGAGTTTATAAGAATATTGAGTTCCTAAACAATATTGCCAGTCTATTTTTGCTCAGAGAAAAAAAAAATGTTCCAAACAAAACAGAATGAGCCTTTGTCCATCTACAAATAACACGTTTCATTCCTGAATAAAACGGTAGAGTGAATGTTTCAGTGAATGGTCCATAAAGACAGTCCCTTGTTTCATTCCTGAATAAAACCAGCACTCTCATGGCAATTCGTAAATATTTTACATTTTGGCAAATTGGTGGCTAATTCATCTCATTCATGCATTTTCATACGATCTTGTTTATGATCTTTATGATGGACCAAAACAATCACAAGTTTCTGTACTAATAACGTGCATTCATACAAAATCACCATCTCATAAAATAGTTACCTTTTCTAATGAGATTGGCCTGAATAAAATGGTGTGGTTAAATGAGTTGGTTGAATGAATGATTCAGTGACTCACTTTTTGCCACCTACTGACATAATGATGTAACCAGTAGAAAGAGTTATTGAAAAATTACTATTACAAAGTTTCAAATAGTGAAATGACCCAGTGCTTTTTCTCCATTTTCTTAACCTTGTTGGGAGGGGGAGATTTGGCATAAGAAACAAAAGATCTGTTTGAGCCATTTCCAGGTCTAGATGTAATGTCACCACTGTGTGAGCTATGAAGAGCTAAACGTATCTTAGTTACTCATTTGCAGTGTGCGGCTTGTTTGTCTTTCACATTTACTGTCATCCTCCTTTTGAATCACTGGTCTTGTTATCGAAGCCTTGCTCATGTAGTCTTTGATGCACTGGGATGGCATCTATTGAAAACATCACTGTCTATCATAAAAAGAGATTGAGTGGAGGGGGAAGGAGAAAAACCTCAAATGATGTACTGAGTTTGTCACCATAGAAACGCTTTCTCCTTTTATTCTTGCTTTGTCTTTTGTTGCTTCACCTCATTTTCATTTTTAGCTGTTGTGGTGAGGATATTATCATGCCCAGAGCGTTTCAAAGGCATTTCTTTTCTTTTCATCAGTTGATGCCTCTACTGTTAAAGTGCAACAGTGTCCCTTTGAATTAGTGTTTGAAACAGTATAGTGTCTCCAGATTCTTAGGTAGACCCAGAATCTGTCCGACTTAAATTTTATGATCAGGAGTGTTTTATGTTTGCTCTGAGGATAGACATGACTTTCACTTCCTCACTGAGCGTGGCACTTGATTCACAGGCTTTAAATGCCCTGTGAACTGGAAGTTCAGCCAACTTTACTTCAGTGTTGTGATGCATTTCCAAGTGAAACAGAATATTGGATTGAGGATATTCATTTTCAGGATATGAACTTATATATCAACAATTATATTTTCACAAGTTAAAATGTTAATTCTTGATATCAGGAATTAGATTTCCACTAGCAACAACGTTAATTCTTGATATCAAGAACTATATTTTTACTAGTGAAATCTCGTCATAGGCTGACATTCAAATTCAATTGTTGATATCAAGAATTGATTTCTTACTAGTTGAAATTCCAGTTTCACGTATCAGGAATACAATTCTTACTAGTAACAATGCACATTTCTGATATCAACAATTACATTGTTACTAGTGCAAATGTCTAGTCTTGATATCAACAATTGAATTTCTCCTAGTAAAAATGATCATTTCTGATATCTGAAAGTGAATTCCTCATATCAATATAATTTCTGATATCTTAAATGGCTTTCTTACTAGAAACAATCACATTCATGATTAGTAGCAGTTCAATTGTTGATATCAAGAATAGACATTTGCACTAGTAACAATGTCATTCTTGATATCACACATTTGCCCAGATTACCCCAGAATGAATTGCATTACCAGCTCATCCCAACACTTACACACAATAATAATGAAAATGCTGCCCAATACTTCATTATATTACTTCTTACTGAAAATGATGTTTTAGTAAGACAAACAAAATGTCATTTGTTTTGTCATATAGTTATGAACACACACTAGACAAGTGCAGTTAAGGTGAATTTATCTCAGTGTTCAGTCAAGCAATGAATAAAGTATAAATTAATAAAATAATTAGATTTTTTTTACTGACAACAATAGGAAACATAAATGAGTAAAAGAATGAATAAAAGTAACCACATTAAAGTCCATCATGTCCCTCATTGCTGCTCTTCTCAATGGGGACATCGTTGATCCAGAGGATGAGGAAGACTATGATGATGGACCCCTGAACCCCACAACCTTGAAACAAGAGGAGAAGATGTAAGAGACAATCTGGCTGCCGCTGTGTCTGCTCTCCATGAGCATGACTACCTGTAAAACATTTAAAGATTAAAACATTTTATAATCCATGACAGCATTCTGTTTCTTGCCATTTTTCATTTTTCATTTTACATGCTAATTTTTGATGTAGTTTTATTACTTTTGTGGTGTAGAGGGCAAAACCCCTGAACTTGTAAGTAGAAGGTTTCTGGTTCAATCTCTGCAGCCGTCTCCACCTACTCCAGGTTGCTCCAGCGGGATCGTCCCTGTAATAAGAGCACTGTAAGTCTCTTTGGATAAGAGCATCTGGCAAATGCATAACTGAAAATAAATGTAAACGTGATTTTTGTAAATCCTTTTTGGTTAGTGTCTTGGGCACAAACACTCAATAAATCTGCTTATTTCTTAAAGTTGACTTTTTCAAGGTACTACTATAATATAAACGCATACATACATTTATTACAGTTTCTGTTTGGGGGCTTAAAGGGTGAGTTCATCCAAACATAAATTCAGTCATTATTTACTCGCCTTTAAACTGTTCGATCCCTGTGGATTTTTTTCTTCTGAACATAAAGAATGATTTTGGTCTAGTTTGTCCTGCTGCACAGGTCCTGCTCCACCACAAAAGCCCTGCAGCAAATGCACAGAAATCAAGAATCAGTAAAGTAATAACTCTGTGTGAAATTACAATAATTGAAATGAACTAAAACTTATGATTTAAATAGATTTTTTAAAAATTAATTCCTGTAGCATACTCACTCAGAGCCTTTGACTGGAGCATTCCTTCATCAGTCTCTCTCGCTCAGTTTATTTACAGTGTTGAATTCTACATAATAGGATGCACAAATCACTCAGATGTCTATTTCATGTCGTGATGTGCTCATCATCTGCAATACTTATTGAATATTTCCCAGTCAGATGTTAAATAAACATTAAGTAAGTGTCTTTATGATGTGCATGGTTCAGAATTGATGTAAATCCACTTTGGTGACGTACGTAAGCTTACTAGGGCTCCGCTGTTAGCTTTACATAATAAAACGTGTTTTTACAGCAAAATCACAACTATACTATACTGCCTAGCGTCTTTACACCTTTAGCAGTTCAACAGTTTACAGTAGCTCAACAAATGTGATTTTAACGCAAGGAACGTGTCAATGTTTTTGGTATTCAACACTCACATTTGAAAATGCCTCTTTTCTCCTCTGTGTTGAATTATGACGTATCCTCTCCTGTAGCCTCCTGGGATAGAAAAGTATCTATCGGATGCGCGCTCAAGAATCTGGTCGGAAGCAGTAGGCCATCCGGGAACTTTACGCCTACTCTTATGACTACTAAGGTTTCAGACATACTTATTCACTCGCCTACTGCTTTTCCCCTACTATATAGTAGAGAAGTAGGTGATTTCAGACGCAGAAGGTCACTTGCTTGCAAACATGCTTGAGCTTCCGTTTACCACAACTGATCTGCGAGTCGATGAATGTTTATTTGTAAATAAAAGCCTAAATTCAATCTGTCTCTTCAGAAAATTTGGACTAAATTGTTCAATTCATATGTGTAATGAATGGCGAGTCAGCGGATGAGATACAAAAGCAGGCTTTATTAGCAGACGTAGTCAAACAGGCGATGGTCAAGGAACAGCAAACAGGTATGGCAGAGGATAGTTAGAATCGTGGTCAAATAGTCAGGCGGAAGAGTCGAGACAGGCAGCGAGTAACATAATCTGAAAATACAACGCAATAAGTCCAAGGGGCACGCAGATAAATCTCAAAGACAGAAGAAACAGGCAGGATCAAAAACGGGCAGGCAAGACAGGAATGAACGCTTGGAAAAGTAAACTCTTGTAATAACAAGACCTAGCAAATGTGTGTGTGAGCGCTGAGCTTAAATATGGTTCTGGTAATGAGCTGCAGCTGGTGACGTGATCAGTGAAATGTACAGGGCTTCTGGGAAGTGTAGTGTCTGTGTGTGAGTAAGTGTGGTGAATTGTGGGAAATGAAGTCCGGGAGTGAGTGTGCGTGTGTGTGTGGAGGTCCAAGATTAAGTGCCCTCTAGTGATTTACACGGGCACTTCAGCTGACTATGTGACAATATGGATTAGTTTATGATCTCTTTATGAACTTTTTGAAGCATCAAAGTGGTAGTTTGTAACAGTTTGTACTAGTTTGCATTTAAAATAAAATTATTATTATAACTGTAAATATAAAGATGTACTTAAGTCAATAATATAAGTAACAAGTAATAATGTTACTGCAATTTTAACTAAAATACAATTTTATTTAATTGTAAATTACATTCAGCTTATTCTTTTTACTTGAGTAGTAAGTAGACCCAGTCTTTTTTAAAAGTATGCTAAAATGTACTTCTTTTTCACAAGGGTGTTCTGGGTTGTCATTAGAGTTGCCATGGAGAATGGTGCTCGACAAATTCAAAAGAACCCACCTCCAAGTCTCTATGACCTCCAGATTTCTCCTACTATGCCAGTCTAAGAGTAAGGATTTTTTCATGTTAATCATTGTGAAAACCTTTCCTGGACATGGCATGATTTGAGGCATCATTCATGTCTTTAGCACACACTGTAATATTAGGAGGTTGCGATGCCTGGTAATGATTTGTTTCTCTTGAAAATATACATTTTCCTATCTCTGTCAATGTGATGATGCTGAGAAGTCTCAGTGTAAAACAACCTCCAGTCCAGACATTCTTTATTGATGCTACATTGCACATTACATGACTTTATACAAAATTGTACAGTTAAATTAACAAGTTAGACTGCCCAAAATGTTTTCACACCTGACACATTTTGGCTATTCTCTCTGAACTTTTAGTTTTGTTCCTTGTTTGCCTCAGGAAAATGTAGATAGCTTACTGGATTCTTGGTTCAATAACAGCCAATTTCAATTACATTACAACATCAATAATGTCACATTATTTTCTGTGAATTGAAAATAACTTTTTGCTTGCCCAGATCACGTTTTGCTTTGAATATGAAGTCAACAAGCTTGTACATTTTTGCATACTTTATTATAAGCACAAAATACATAAAAAGGCTTAAAAGTTATGAAAACAACTAATTAGTAAAGGGTTTCAATATTTAATCTGTGGCTCAAACAAGAACATTCGAAGTAAATATACTTTCAATAACATCTCGAATGAACACCTGCATTGAACAGGCATTTATATAATCTGAAGTACACTTTTAAAGCCGAATCGTTAAGTTTTCTGAAAGTTGGGTGTCAGAAGTTCAATGTTTCTGTTTCAGTTTTTTTAGGGACCATTCTCTGTGATGAGACCAACATCCAAAGCCTGCTTCCTTGTAGGTAATCCATATTCAAATCACATACAATCTTGTGGCTTAATCCAACAGCTTTCTCACTAGCAAGCATGGCTTGTACTTCCAAGAAGGACCATCTGTGTCTGTCTAGAACAAGATGCACATTGAGGAACTTTACAGATGGCAGAATCACGGCCAGGAACACTTTCTCCATTCCAGAATCTTGTTCTGCTAGCCTTGGTGGTCTTTGAACTAACTCAACCTGCTCATTTTCTGTCAGAGAACCACGCTAGCAGTGGCACAGTTGTTAGCCGGAATCCCAATGCCAATCCGTCGATGGCAGGTAAACATCTTTCGCAGTTCCGCCCTGAAACGATCATGCAGCCATGCGTATAAAAACGGGTTACAACAAGATGAACTCATTCCACACAAGTGACACAACAGCTGGATCAATAGGAAGTAGCGCTTGTCGATCAGGTCTATATCGATATCCCGAAGAACATTGAAGACGCTTATTGGCAGCCAGCAGATCCCGAAAGCAGCAACGACCAAGGACACCAGTCGAAACGTCTTGCGTTTCCGAGCCCTCTGGGCTTCCGCTTGGCTCTGCGTACGATGACCCGGCACCACACAATTGCGAAGCTTCACCGAAATGCACAAGTAGGAGATGCAAAGTGCAGAAAGTGGAAGAACATAGGTGATGAAGAGCGTGCTGTAAGCGTAGGCCAGTCGCTCTCTCTCCTGACCCATCCAGAACTCCTCGCAGATGGTGAAACCTTCGTCCTTGAACTCCACATGATACGTGTGGGCCACAGCAGGAGCTACCAGACCACACGACAAAATCCAGATCCCAGAGAGAAGGTACGTGCAGGCCAGAACGGATATGCGCTTCTTCAGCGGATGAACTGTAGCGTAGTATCTGGAAGTTAAAATGACAGTTTAAAGCAACAAGTTATGGCAGTGATCTCACATCTGTATCTGATGCAACACCTCTTCTATCATGAACACATTGAAAATGCTCCCATCATTTACTCCTCCTCATGCTGTCCCAGATGTGGAACTGTAGACTAGAGACCTGTGTGGAACAGATTTTTTCAGTCCTATTCCCGCAAAAAATGTGTGTACATTCTCCCACTCCCACACTTATATATTGATTGAAGTTTGGCTTTTCATTCATTGTGATTATGCTGGGATTTACACTAGTTTATTTATAAAAGTTTTTTTTTTACTTGGCATTCGGAAAAAAAGCTGGCCCTTTTTTTTTAACATACATATATGTGAAAAAAAAAAAAAAAAAAACAAGTAATTTTTTCAATCAACTGTGGTGCTAAATTCATTTCACTCGATCGAACAAAAAAAATCTACATCATCACGGCAGCGCGCATATTTTTTAAGGTTTAAAAAAGTTTTTGTTTTTTTTTTAACTGTTTTTGGTGTTTTAAAAAAAAACGAAAAAAAGAGCGCTGTCTAGCATGTTTACGAAAATGAAAGGCGAAGTGAGACAGAACTTGAAAACGCTACTGTGTGTGAACCAGCCTTTAATGTGGGGTGTAAGTTTAGTACTGACCTTTTGATTAGTTAGCTGGTTATATGTACTGCCTTGCTGAAAATGATTCTTTATCTGATTGATTTGTTCATTTTTATAATTGGCATTATCAGTTGAATTTGTTCTTTTTTCATATAAATTGTCCTTACAAAGGAAGAATACCAAATATTTTTAGCTAACACTTGATGGTCCACTTTAGACTTTCTACTATCTACAAGTAACTTTGCAGCTGCATATCAACTAACTCTCATTAGAGTATTAGCTTAACATCGGCCAACGCTTTATTTTGATGCTCCCCCAACAGACATTCTACTGATTATAAGTAATCCTGACACCTAACCCTAACAGTCTACTAAGAGTACTCTAATGAGAGTTAGCTGACATGTAGTTGCAAAGGTACTTCTAGTTAGTAGAATGTCTGAAGTGGACCATCAAAATAAATTGTAACCTATTTTTAGAATGTCCACAATTCAACTTTTGTCAGTTTAAAGCTTTAGTATTTGTTTTTGTAATCATTCTTAACGATATTTGATTTTCTGAGCTTTGTGTTGAGATAAAAAGACAATGTAATAAGCCGAACAAGGGATTTAGCATGTTGAATCAGTCTAGTGAGCGAGCTGTAAAAAAAACGGATCAAAACATAATCTCTAAATGAACTCTTTTTATTTGCTTCAAGGTGAGCAAGACCCGTACCATATCTTGCATCAGATGAAATACGGCAATGTGTTACTTTTCAAAGGACAGACATTTTAACGCCTCCAATCCAATTGAATGGGTCTGCATCTAAACCTAACGATAATATCAGAGGCTTTCAAAGACTGTATTCATGTGGGTTTCTCTACATGTAAAAGCACTGAAGATGAACCACCAAACCATGTACAGGAGGTGACAGCCTTGTCTGCGCAAAAAAATAGGCTTCTCTGTAAGGCAAATGGATTCTTAATGCACCTATTATACCACATACAACCAATTTTTCATGTTCTGCGGCTAACGTGCTGCACCATCATCCATCACTGACTCAAGCGCCTACGCAGGGATGAGAGTGTGAAGGTTAAAGGCTTTACAAAGTCTTAAAATTAAAAAGAGAAGATCCTTTATAAATATATATCCTCAGAAATGGGGAAAACAATTCCTGGTTTATGTGGCAACACGTTACTTCAGCCTTCTAGTTTATGTGTTTATGTATTTGCAGAATAAGTCAATATACAACTGTTTGCCACATGTAAGATGAAGGTACATGTAATGTGCATTCTTACGGTCTTTTTTTTTTTGTATACCTATTGAAAAAATTACTATTTAAAAAACAAATGTTCCATAGTAGCACTAAAAAAGAGCTGTTTAGATTTCAGCTTTATTCAGATTGAGCTGAAAATCGTCAAAATGGTTGCCTGGGGAGTTGAAACAATGTGGGCTTTTAGAAAATAAACTCTCTTAACTTAACACTTTTCACATGCTCTATTTATTTATTTATTTATTATTTTTTTTTTTTACAAATTTGTCTAACAAGGTTCCACTGTGGATATTCATCACAGGACAATTATCTTGTTTTTTTTGTCTGAAAGTCATTAAAATTCCCACCAGCAAATTATAAAGTCACTTGAAAATAATTAAATACTAAAGGCATGTAACACTTTGTTGTTTGTTTTTAAAAATCTGCTAAAATCAACACCGGAGATTTAAAATAATTTAAAGAAACTATTGGCGGAAACATTTTGTTTAATGATTTTAAACAAATCATGATAATTTACAGATCACATGATCGCCTATGCTCTATTTGAACTGATAAACATGTGGCTGTGGCAGTAGATTTATATTTCTCTAAAGCATCATCCAAACGCTTAAGTTTCAGCTGGTTGATTTTTATTTGCATGCAACACACTCTTGCCAGCACCACGACACACTTTATCTTTTAGAAAGGATATGCAAATATAAACCATGCAAAGGTAAAATGTGCCCTTGCATTATTGAATGTACTGAGTACCTTCAGATCTCAGTACAAAGAAAAACTCCTCTTATGGCATTTTTATGAGTTTAGAAAAAGGTATATTCAAACTTGCATCAGTCACGTCACAAGTTAGCGCCCCCTGCCTCACTTTCCATGTTAGGATTTCTTTCTCTGTCTCTATCAGACAATATTGTGGGCGCAGTTAGTGTAAATAGCCTCTGCCAACAAGGCAGGCTATTTACACTTAGTGTAAATAAAGAGTCTGTCTGCATCCAAAATCGCATACTTCTCTACTATATAGTAGGCAAATAACAGTATGCTACAAAATAAGTATGTCTTAATTCACAGTGCTCATAGAAGAGTAGGCAAAAAGTACCCAACTATTTTTGGTGAGATTCTGAAATGTGCATATAATGGACACATTACTTTCCCATAAGGCCACGGGAGAGAATGCCAGCGAAGCAACACAACTGATGCTGATAGGTCACATGATAATGACAACATGGCAGGTCATGATAATATAGGTCATATAGATCATTTATTTCTTTATTTTTGACCTTTGATTAATGGACAGCTTAGCCTTCAACAGGCTAAGAAATACACTGCTGAACAATAACCAATACTTTGTGTTCTATAATATTATAATATTATTTCCAATTTTATGATTAGTTTATGTACTGCAAATACTTGAGCATTAAGTCATCATAGATTTTACGCAATGTATAAAAAACACTCGATCACAGAATAAGGCAGAAACTGATTGCACTAATCCCTGCTGGAAAATCAGGGTTGCCATCATGGCAATAAATTGCATTTTAAAATACATTAAAAAAGAAAATATGTATATTTTAAGTGTAATATTTCACAATATCACTGTACTGTATTTTTGATTAAATAAACTCAGCCTTATATATATATATATATATATATATATATAAACATTAAAAACGTTTTGAGCTTTTAACAGAAGTGTACCCGATTGATCAACCGAAATCAGTTTACATGCACTACAAAATCCCCAGAATGCAATAATTAGTCACTGTCAAGAGACACAACACTCAGAGGCATCGCTCACCTGTCCACTCCAATGGCTGTCAGTGTGAAAACTGACACATACACCGTTACAGGCTGAATGAGGAACACCAGGTAGCACATGAATCTTCCAAAAACCCACCCGCGAGGATTAAAAGCATATGCCAGGGTAAAGGGCACACAGGTGGCACACATCAGCATGTCAGAAAATGCCAGGTTACCGATGAAGAAGTTGGTCACGTTGTGCATTTTTTTGGTGTGGCAGATGACGTAAAGCAACAGATAGTTCCCAAAAACTCCCACCAGGACCACAAGAGCGTAGCACGGGATGATGAGAGGTTTAAAAGACTGAAGGAGCTCCACGCCAACAAACTGCGGATTGCGCTTAGTCGCGTTCGTCGACTGCAGCATGACTTCGTAGATTTGACCCAAGCTGGAATTTTCCATCGTAACGTTTTCCAAGCAAGACGAAGGCACCGGAGTGCTGAGCCATTCACCACCACTGCCATCCATCCTGGAATACTGCTTCCAGAGACCTGAAGGGTGGGGGGTTTGGCATATTAACAAGGAAAGAGATACATTTTGGTTAGCTTTCTTCATAAATCAACTCTTAAACCAGTAACAGATGGGCTGAAATGGCCATGAAGAAGAAGTGAGACTTGATTATGTCCTGTGGGGGCGTGTGGTGCCAAACGTGCAGTTTTTCACCATATAGGTGCTAGTTCATCGTGAAAGTTATGTTGGCTCATATAACAAAGTGACTTTTTCAAACTCTAATGAGCACAGCAACAATTTTCCTTGAAAGTTCCAGTTCGTTATAATGAATCTTTCCCCATAGAAAGAGATGCTGAAGTCACTCATAAAAACCCTTCAATAGAGCTTTGACTTCAGAAGTCAGGTCACTCATACAAATGAATCAGTGGGACCCGAGATTTGTGTGTTCCTCAAGATATACGCTCTGTCAAACCAAATAGCAATAAACAGAAACTCCAAAAGACACTAATGAAAGCCAGCATGATTTGAGTCAAAGATGTGTCTCGGCTGCAGTCACATGTGGGCCTTGCCGTTTGAAAGGGTGCTTGCTGTTGAAATGCAAATGAACCTCATTCACTAGCGCACTCTAATTAAGTGAGTAAATGGTTCATAGATTAAGTGTAAATGCTTTTTGGTGTTTCCTGTAACAAGCTACTGCAAAGCAGTGATTGTGTTTTCTGTTATTTTCTCTACACCAATCAGTCAGTTGTTACAAGAGCAGAATGCTGCATATTTAATTCGTGGCTTCAATGCGAATCTCGTCATTACTGTCGTCTTCAATCAGGATTTTTTGCAGAACGTATTTTCACATATGACACGCATTCAAAAATACCCATTTGACGCGAATCAATTACAGCAGGTAATTTTAAACTAAATGTCAGCGACAACTTATTTACTTGACACAAATCTTCATTAGCACATATTCAAGGATGCTGGGATAAATGTCGACGGGTCGTGTTAGAACGATAAATTAAGCGCTCACTGGATGATATGTTTAATTGAACATTTGCAATGCTTTTGCAGTGATTTGAAATGACGTAAATATCTCAGTAATCTTATAGTGACAGTTCGCTAAAGCCCATGTCAGTCTGCTAATTTTGCACTCCCTACATGTCTTGTGACTTGTTCGACAATGTTGAATGAACCGTTAGTAGGTTCTCTGGTTTAAACCTCTTAAATTGCTCGATTCGATTAATTTCATGTCTCTTAAATGGTTTCAATGAATCGCATCAGAGCACAGATTTACCAGTTTGTTTGCATCATTACATTGCAATATTTTAAAATATTTTTGTAAAAAGAAATTATTGACTGAGTAGCATAGTTAATAGTTCTCACTATTAACTAACTATTAACTATGACGTTTGCCTCAATAAATCCCTAATTACTGCTAATTAATAGTTAGTAAGGCAGTGAAGTTTATGTATTGTGTAGGATCAAGGGATGTAGAATATGGTCATGCAGGATAAGGCATTAATATCTACTTTATAAGTACTAATAAACTGCCAAAATCCTAGTAATTTGCATGCTAATAAGCAACTAGTTAATAGTGAGAACAGTGAGGACCACGTGTTACTGGATAAGGGAACAAATCCACAATGCTTATTTTATTTTATTTTGAACAGACAGCAATGCAAATTACAGTTTGTTCCACCTAGTGGCATTTAGTCCCCTAGTTAGTACAGCCAATTTTAGTGTATTAAGGTCTTGGGTCACATATTCTTTGTAAGGCTGATAAACAACAAAAGGTATTTGGTCACAATCAGCGACAAAACTCAAAAGCATCTTGTGTTATAAAAGTACAAAATAAATTGAATAATAATGAAAATAAAACTGTGTTACAATTTGCTCCACTTAAACTATATTTAAACATTCAAAGCTTAAGCCAACCCTCCTATATGTAATTTCTCCGTTTCAAGCACAGTTGTGCCTAGTTCAGCGTTATATTACCGCGCTGCCCCCTTGTGGATTGGAGCATGGATCGCCGCATGACTTTCTGTCTGTATGCATGCACTGAACTGTAACGTCCTTACCATATGGTACTGTTACACCCATAAAATATATACAAACTCACTTCCCTATGGCTGTGTCTCAATAAGCTTCCTTCCTAAGTGAGGTGTCAGGGCACTGATCAGGGAGTCAGCCATTTTAAGGGCTGTCTCAATTGCAAAATTCTTCCAGTGCACTAAAACGTTCATTCCCTAAAAAAAAAAGCCACGAAGCATCGATTCTCACTATGTTCCCTTACCGGAAATTACGTCACATTTACATAGTGCGAAACATAAAACACACACGCCAACTCAATAAATATGTTCTATCGTACACGTGATCCAGATTTGAGAAGACAACATTTTTTTTTGTCAGCATAAACATACCGCTAGACAGGTTGTGAACACATCTAATTAACATTGATAATTAATTTTCAGCTGAAATGATATATGTAACAGAACAATGTGTTTAAACAGCATCAAGAATATTTAAAAAAAATATAGATCCTGGCTGTTGAGTGATATCAGTGGAAATGTTCTACAACCTATGTAGTCATATCGCCAGAAATTGATCACCGTCCCAATGTGTAGTGAACCAGGGTGCTCACCAGTGCCTGGATTCGTGTACATGATATATTGATTCAAAAGCTCGGAAGCTCATTGAGATGCTGCACCCACAATCTTCCTAATCCTGAAGACCTTCATTAGATTGTTCAGGTGTGTATGGTTAGGGTTGGAGCTGCGTGGATCTCAAGGGCCAGAGTTGAGAACCCCTGCTCTAAACTATATTATCACCCAGCTCTAATCTGCTAAATGTGACTAGAAGGCATGAAGGTATTAAGGTTATAAACATTAGCATCATGATTGTCTGTAAAGCTGCTTTATTTATAGTTTGTTATTTGAACTTCATCCGAATGCTGTCACGCATACTAAAATGAAAACAGATGCTCTCCTCGTCACACTATCGTAAAACAGTCATAAAGAAAAAAACTTTAGTATTTTACAAAACTTATACTTTAGGTAACATAATATACAAATGTTAATTAGGCAAAGAGATACACTAAATGAAGGGGAAAACTAAGTAAATGCACAATGAATAAAAATCATATAACCAATAATAATAATAATATAAAAATACTAAATGAAGACACAATCAGTGAACGGATATGGGATGGGATAGATAGAAATGTTCTCTTGTAGGCCTATATTATTTTATGTTTTTACATATTCTTTTAACATGTATCAGTAAACTACATTTGAATGCATCTGGCAGCATCATGCACAATAATACAATAGGCCTACCTACTTCAAATGAAATTATTAATGTATTAATTACGTCCATTTCTGATAATCCCAGTTGGCAATGCTCACACAGGTTTGTTTATGCATTAAACTCGTGGCCACGAGAAATAGATGTCATTCCCTCCACATAAGAATCATGGCTACGAGAAAAACATAGGATCTCGAGGCCATGACTTCACAAACAAGAAATGATCACATTCCCACAAGTTAATATGTTGTGGCTACGACAAAACTAAGCGAACTGAACATGTCCCCCCTCGGTCACTGTGCAATTGGGAGAAATACGTTTCTTCTACTCTGAAATGAAAACAGGCTTCCATACTTTTTTGTCCAAATTATTGTTTCTCAGATTGAAAAAGCAACGCCTCGTAATCTATTTTAGACCTAATTTCATGGTATGTATTGAATGTTGTCTAAATATTTGTATGTTTTTTTTATATAGCTATGCTATATATATATATATCACAGGTCTAAGTAATACACATTGAGCAGAAACCGACTAAAACAGCTCTTGATATCAGGCATGTGAGGTGTGTGTTGTTCTCAGTATCCACCATTCTGTGAGTTTCTTTAAATCCCATCCCTGTGGGTTCAGTTATGCTCAGTTGGTAGAAACACAGACTAATGGAACTATCGAGGTGCTCTTTTTTTTGGCTCATGTTACAGCGAGAGCCAATGGTAAATAATCAGAATAAGTGTTCCTGCTGTTTATGTGTCGACAGATTTTAATTTGCAAAAGAACTGAAACAAACTAAAAATACCAGGAACAACCTATATAGAACTGAAATAACAAACAAACATTAAGTGGGCAAAAAACAGAAAAACCTTTGCTACAATTTCTTCTAAAACATTAACTACTCATGTTTCTAATTATGCAGGCAAAAAATGTCAGAATCAGTAAGAAACTGTTCGCTTTAATGCTGTTAGGTGCTCTTTTGAGAGATATGCAGGCTATGAAACACGAAATCCAAGGTCCTATTAAAATAGAGCTATAACATTAAAAATCACAGCCGAGAGCTTCCCATCAGGGTGTGATGCCTTCCTTTTCTAGCAGCAGTATTCACTGTAACTTTTATTGTTATATGCCGTATTGTAATATATGTCTGTTTTTTAATATTACACCTCACATGAGTACCTTTTTCATTTACGATGCATCAGATTCTCAAATCGTTACCAAAGAGGGCAGCTGACTGCAAGAAAAAGAGATGGAAAGAATAATGACTTTCAAGCAGCATTAAGGCTGGAATACACTACATGACCTTTAAAGCCCGTACACGTGGAGACACGTTTAGCTGTATAGACCAATTATGTGTTTTCAAACAACAATGACGTTTTTTTTATGGGCGGAGCCTACCTGGTTGCAGACCGTTCTGCAGTAACAGTCTACAGAGGTTACAGAAGAAATGAATGAAAACATTCATTTTGAGTTTATATCTCACAATTCTTACTTTTTCTTTCACAAATCCGAGTTTATATCTCACATTTCTTAGAGGGAAAACCACAATTGAGATATACTCGTTATTCTGTCAATTGTCCTCAGAATTGCAAGTTTATATCCTGCAAATCTGACATTTCCCACATCACAATTATTATATAAACTCACAATTGGGAATTATTGCAATTGTGAAATTGCGAAGTCCGAACTGAGAGATATAAACATGCAAATACAAGAAAAAAGTCAGAATTTTGAAATAAAAATGTTATGAGCTATGTTTATAAAGTTAAGAATATTATGTAGTGACAACATGGCAGATGTCCGGATTTCATTCATCCTAAATACATTCTTACTATATAGAACATATTGTTATGTCTTTGTGGTGACAAACCAGAGAGTCTAGCTCACTGATGCGTTTATTAAGGATTATATTGGCAAGTGGCTTGAAACAAAAACGGCAACAGTGTTCTATCTGTACTACTCTTCTGAATCTGGGGATTCCTTGCATTAACCTCATAAATGCCGAAGCAAAGAAAACACAGATTTTTTTTTTATTATTATTCTGATATTTTAAAATCTATTCTTTATTTTTAATTTTAAATTATTTTTATTAAAATGTTACATTATACAACAAAAAAATCTCTCAATAGAGGGCAGGCAGCTCAAAGCGACGAGAATACTTTTTGTGTGCCAAAAAAAACAAAACAGAGACTTTTCAACAATATCTAGTGATGGCCAATTTCAAAACACTACTGCGAAGCTTTACAAATATTTTGTTTTGAACAATGGTTCGGATCGCCAAAGTCGCGTGATTTCAGTAAATGAGGCTTTGTTACGTCATAAGTGTTTTGCAGTTTCAATACTTCATATGGCAGTTTGATATGTGAACCGAACCCCTGATTCGGCCATCTCTAGATATTGTTGAAAAGTCGTTATTTTTTTTTTTTTTTTTGGCACACAATAAGTATTCTTGTCACTTTATAATATTATGGATGAACCTCTGTACTGTTTACTTAGTGGTAAACCGTGGTAAAAAAGGGTTGTCAGTACCTGAAGGTCTGTACGTGGAGTGAAACTGCCGGCTCACAGATATGAACACCAAGACTCAATTGCCCACATGCATGCCAGTGCTTCCTTTTCCACAGCGGCATTTTACGCTCAGCAGTAGATAACATATGCGATGCAAATACCACAGTTCGTTCAATGCCATCTGGGCTGATCTGAGAAATTATGGCACCCAGACCATAGACAAAAGCGTCTGTGGAGACAATCGTGTTTAGTGCAGGGTCGGACAATGCCAAAACAGGCTGTTTGCAAGCAGTCACTAGCAAAAAATAACTTACTTCAACATGACACAAGTCCAAAGACATAGGTGTTCCTATCTTCTGAGACTGGAAAGAGTCCCAGGATGTTGACCCCCACTTGTTCCATAGGTGCCTTGACCTACCTGCTGTAGAGGGGTATGTAGTTGCTGTGTAGGACCCTTTCTGGCTGTGCATGCAATGCCGAAATGGACATAGAACTCCACATCCTGACGGCATCAACCCAGTGGAACCAGCTTCTCAACCTCTGCAATGCTTTAGCCTCTCAAAAGTGACCCATCCCCATCAAACCATGGGCAAGCTGCAGAATGTCTTGGGGCCCCAACAGTTGCATGAATGTACTATGAATGACCTGTCAGTTTAAATCTAGACTAAAAACGCATCTATTTAACTTGGCATACACATGACGCACTATAAACTTTTGTCTTCATATCCGTTAAAGGATTGTTAGGCTGCATAGATCAGGTCAGCCGGAACCGGGATCACTTCCTATAACACCAGATGTACTCGGTACATCAGAAGAAGAATGGCGTCTACGCTAATTTTTTGTCTCTCTGCTTATCCCGAGGTTTACCAATTAACGTGATTGGCTGGATCTGGGCCTTGTCCGGGTCGGACGGGGAACCTGTGCCTGTGTGCGGCAGCAATGTGGCCCTGTGGTGTCGGCGGAGACTGTGTTAACTAGCTCATCCTTTGTTAAGACCTTACCGACTCATCAGCCAGTGGCACATATCCCAACAAACCGTCCCATACCGGCGTGATCAAAAAGATCTTAAACTAGATTAAATATTTTGACTGTTGCGATTCCAAAACGGTTTAATGACCTGTAACTCTGCCTGAGTATCGGACAAGTGTTCACTGTTGGCCAGAGGAGAACTGGCCCCCCCGACTAAGCCTGGTTTCTCCCGAGGTTTTTTTCTCCATTTGTTGGAGTTTTGGTTCCTTGCCGCTGTTGCCTTTGGCTTGCTTAAGTTGGGGACACTTGCTTGATATTCAGCAGTGTTTTTGATATGCCTGTATTGGCGCCGTTGTATACAAACTGAGCTGAGCCGGACGATTACATCACTGTTTTCTGCAGTGCTGATATACATAAATTAACTAGACTAATAACTATTGATATTTGCAACGGAATGAATCAATAATATATAGAATAAGCTGCACAATGACACCATTTTCTTATTAATGTAAAGCTGCTTTGCCACAATTTGCATTGTAAAAAGCGCTATATAAATAAAGATGACTTGACTTGACTTGAATGTGATTTTGCCCCTCAGTGCTTGCCACTGACAGTACAGCAGACTGTAATGCAGAGTGAGTGTGGCTTGATGATGCTTGCAAACAGACATTCAATCATTTGCGTGAGGCATGGACAAAGGCTCTAGTGTTGGCATACCCTGGAGAAACTCCAGCCACAACATACAGTTGTGTTCAAAATTATTCAACCCCCACTGAAATTGATTGTTTTGGCCGGTTTGACATTGATTTTGATCATTCAGTCATCCTGCTTACAATTAAATCAAAGAGTCACGTGTAGGTCAGACAAATATAACATAACATTTATAATGAAATAACCACAAATGTCTTTTCTCTGCTCACATCATTATCAGTTTTATTCAACCCCCAAGTGACATTCAATCTTAATACTTAGTACAACATCCTTTTACAGTTATAACAGCTTTTAAACGTGAAGCATAGCTTGACACAAGTGTCTTGCAGCGAGCTACGGGTATCTTCGCCCATTCATCATGGGCAAAAGCCTCCAGTTCAGTCACATTCTTAGGCTTGCGCACTGCAACTGCTTTCTTTAAGTCCCACCAGAGGTTCTCAATCGGATTTAAGTCTGGTGACTGCGATGGCCATTTCAAAATGTTCCAGCCTTTAATCTGCAACCATGCTCTAGTGGACTTGGAGGTATGCTTGGGATCATTGTCCTGTTGAAAGGTCCAACGTCTCCCAAGCCTCAGGTTTGTGACGGACTGCATCACATTGTCCTCCAATATCTCCTGGTACTGAAGAGAATTCATGGTACCTTGCACACGCTGAAGCTTCCCAGTACCTGCAGAAGCAAAACAGCCCCAAAGCATGATTGACCCCCCGCCATGCTTCACAGTAGGTAAGGTGTTCTTTTCTTCATAGGCCTTGTTCTTCCTCCTCCAAACATAGCGTTGATCCATGGGCCCAAACAGTTCTAATTTTGTTTCATCAGTCCACAGAACACTATCCCAAAACTTCTGTGGCTTGTCCACATGACTTTTGGCATACTGCAGTCGACTCTTCTTATTCTTTGGAGACAGAAAGGGGGTGCGCCTGGGAGTTCTGGCATGGAGGCCTTCATTACGCAGGGTGCGCCGTATTGTCTGAGCAGAAACTTCAGTACCTACATCTGACAAATCTTTTCTCAGTTCCTCAGCAGTCACACGGGGACTTTTCTCCACTCTACGCTTCAGGTAGCGCACAGCAGTCGAAGTCAGCATCTTCTTTCTGCCACGACCAGGTAGCGTTTCAACAGTGCCCTTTGCCTTGAATTTGCGAATGATGCTTCCTATGGTGTCTCTTGGTATGTTTAACATCTTTGCAATCTTCTTATAGCCATTGCCCTTCCTGTGAAGAGTAATCACCTCTTCTCTTGTCTTCCTGGACCATTCTCTTGACTTCACCATGTTTGTAACCACACCAGTAAATGTCTAGAAGGAGCTGAGTATCACAGTCATTTTAAAGCTGCCTAATTGGTGCTTATTAGGCTTTATTGCTGCTCCCTGACATCCACAGGTGCTTTCAATACCTGATTGAAAACACTTCAATGGACCTCTGTTCTTCAGAGTGGTAGTCTTTAAGGGGTTGAATAATTGTCTCAATGAAGAATTCACAAAAGAAACATTTACTACTGTATTACAAAACCAATTGATGTCATTTTAGTTGCATATGCTTCTTTAAGAAGTCCTTGTAGGATTTCATTCTGAATTCAATTACAAATGTACTCTAAATTCTCTAAAACCATTTACACCATTGGGGGGTTGAATAATTTTGAACACAACTGTACTTCCCCTTGTCACCTTCCTGCGACAACACTGCTCCTTCTCACACATTGCTGGCATTGGTGTCAATGATGAACGGCCGTTCCAGGTCAGAAAAGCATTACCCGAAACTACCAGAGTCCCTGGCACATGGTGAACATAGTCTTAGGTCTGGCCTTTGGAGCTAATTCTACCTGCCAGTATCCACTTTCAGAGATCAAGAGAGCTGAACCAACTTGACCTTGCATCCAGGGTGTCGTCGATCCAAGGTAGCAGGTAAGAGTCTTTTGTTCAAGTTATGAAAATCCACGCAGAAATGCCAAGAGGCATCTTTTTTGACGAGTACGGCAGGGGGTGCACAGCTCAATAACTCTCACCTTTTCCATCTTCCTGATCTTCTGCTCTGCCACCGCCTGCTTGGTCAGCACTGCTCATGTTGCACAAGCCCCATCTGCTCACAGTCCTCGATCCAGGCAGAAAAGATGTCTTGATTCTTATAAATCCCTTCTTGCAACTTCTGACCTTGTCTCTTTCCGCAGTAGTAACATGGGTCACTTCTAGTAAACTGCCCCTGCCAGTTGAGGGGTTGACCCCGCATTCAGCTTGGGGTGTAAATGGTGCCCATTCAACACATTTCCTCAGTATCATCATCATCAGCATGCTCAGCCTGTCACACGCTTACATGAGGTTTGTAGAATGATGCTGGTACACGTGTTGTAATCAACAGAATTTGCTTGCTCCTGACTTTGGGGCAGCTAGATGAACATGCAATACCAGTCCTTACAGTGCCAGCATCAGTTGTGGGGCTGAATCCTCCTTACTCCACCTAGCCCACCAGGCCACCAGCTGTATTTGTGCAAAGTATGGCTCAGGCGGCACCAATCCATCAGTCCAGGGAAGCTTAACAGTGACCTGCACTGCATTGGACCTCGTTTGTCACCCATATGGGCAGAACTTCCATCACCTCACCCACAATTCCAGTGATTCCGCTTTAATTCAAAACCAGCACTCTCAGCAGCCGATGCATTGTCTTATTTTGGCTCAATTCCAAACTGCAGGGATCCCTTGCTCTCGCATCTAAAGAGCCGATTGAGCCAGCACGGGGATGATGGCTATCCATTCACTCATTCACTGTCCTCATCGCATCAGATACAAGGTTTCTGCAACTCTTCCATGAGACTGTTTAAATCACACAGGATGTGTTCCAATTTGTGCTCTGACATCCCACTTCTGACACCAACGTTATGTCTTAGTGTTGATAAAACAGAAGATCCTGCTATTCAGGATTATATCGCCAAACGACTTGAAACAAAAACAATGGCATCAACGGTCTATCTGAACTACTCTTCCACGGCAGGGGATTTTTGCAGTAACCGCATCAGTGCTGAAGGAAAGAAAACATTGAATCGCACCTATTTACAGTTATACTGCTGCGCTACAATACGTTTTTTAAAGGTTATAAAGTAAGTTTCAAACCAAATGTATTCATTTGCCGTCACTGATCAGTCACCATGGAAATGTGTTGAGTTCAATCATCACTTTGTATTTATGTTCCTGCTTGTGTTCTGTTCAGTGTTCGGTCACATTAACACTATGATGCATGTTAGTCGCTAACTGTTGGATTATTATAAGTAAAGTCACCTGTTTCAATCTTCATCTTCTGCATCTATGTCTTCCTGCTCGCACCCGTTACACTATCAAGTCAAAGTGAAAAATCTGTGTTGGCTGAACAAGTACATCCATAAAAAACTGTACACGCACGTGCAAAATGTGCCCGAGGAAAGCCACTGTTAAAGAATTCAAATGCGGATGCGTGGGAGAGCGAGCAGAGCCGAATCAGCTGAAGACCGAAACAAACATTACCAAGAAAATACAGATATTCATCGATGTTATGGTGAGTATTGTGCAATGAAAATTATTCTCCAAAGTTTTGCTTTAGAACCTTGTTAAAAAAAGCAAAAATCATTTTGTAGAATCACGAGTTCATGCATTGATGATTGTGTCCCAGTTACCACATAATTGTCTGATGGTAGCCAATAGTTTTATTTTCTTCATGTCATATATGTCTAAAATACTGTTTAATCGTCTTCTGAGATATAATTTGTGTGACTATGTGCACCATGCGACTATTTTGACACAGTGCCTCTTTGGGGGCTTATTGCCTTTTAATATCAAACAAGCTTGTGATTTTCTTATTCATCCATTGTTTTTTTATTGCTTGTGTCAGTAACTTTAAGCAGTCCTAAAAAAAACTGGATATATTTACATAACACAAAATCTACATTGATTGACACAAGTCTCATCCTCATGAGTAACTTCTGTTCTGTCACTTGCCAGATGTGATTCAGGGGTACTTTGTCATTTTTATTTTTATTTGCAGGTTTTTAACCTATGCCATGCCACTTTTGGAAGTTTTCTTCACATCACTACCATCCTAACATCCTGTTTAGACTTCTTGAATGTATTCAGTGTTTTTCCACCAAATACCCTGTGTTGGAATTGATTTAGTAACTATAGATGTGATAAAATGTCAAACCCGTTGTCTGTGTTCTGTATTTTGCTTAATGTATTTGTTTCCGACATATATATACAGTATATATATAAAATTTTATGTTGGTTGTAACAGAAAAGTAAGTGTAATGAGAAGTGAAATGAATTAATGTTGGCAGGAAGTAATAAGTCAAGTAATAATATTACTCTTAAAAATGGTAATGATTTTGCCCAATGATCCCAACACTGGTGATGTCTAGGCGGCATGCCTTAAAATAGACTGCTTATATCCCAGAGAAGAAAGAATAGCAACAGAAAATAGAATCTCTATACAAGTCCCTTAATTGAGCTGTCGATTTTCTGGCATTGTGTTTAATCACTTCAACTTCCCTTCGAACCAGCTGCCCTCAAAAGCTTCCTTCCAGGTCGTAAATCCGCAATCCCTGCCTCGCCATGTGTGAAGCTTTATTTGATTCATGCTCTCCGTCAAACTGCCAAAACTTTTGTTGTGAAGGCATTTCAGTTTATTAGGATCTTAATTGAGCATACCTGCCCTCTCTCCCACACACTCACACTTGCGTTAAAGTGATGAATGAATTCTTTTGAATTAAATTGTTTTTCTATGAATCTGTTGAACCAGTTCACAAAAACAGTTGTGAAAAATTTATGATGCAGACTCAATCAGTCCATTGGACTGAACTGAAAACCATCGCACTCATAATTGTTTGAGTACAATCTTTTTCTTTTAGTTACAGATTAATGTACTAAAAATACAGCCCTAATTGTTGTTTTCACTCATTGTACAATATAAAATATTAAAATAAACAAATAAAATAAGTAGGTACTGGAAATATTTTTACAACTTCAGTTATTAAAACACACGTAAAGTTGCCTTAAATAAATGGTATATATTTTTTGCCAAAACCTTATCAGCAAAGTAAAATGTAAATGCATTTTAGTATTATGTAAATGCTAATTGTGTTGAGGTTCTAAATGACTGTTTTGATGAGCTGAATCATAATTACAATATAATTGCAGTAAACACTTATCAATAAAACTTAATCTAGAGAAATGTATAATAATATAATGTGTAATATATTAATAATACGTATAATAATATAATATAATGTTCTACATATTGCTTTATTGCATTTTTTTTTTTTTTTTTTTTGACTGTTCTAACGAACTGATTTGCAGAAATGAGTCCGGATCTCCCTCATCTTGCTGGTTCACAAATGGTTAATCAAAGCGCAACGAGGAGAGATTCATAAACACAATTAACAGACCAACAATAAATGCATCTTCTGATCCATTATTAAGCAGAATTGCAGAAAGTATGAACCAAATGTGCACGAACCATACTTTTACCATTCAAAGCACTGAATCAATTCATTTGCTATTAACTTGAACTATGCGTTCATCTTTTCTATTTAAATCTTGTTATTACTTAATATGTCATGTAATGAGATTGCAGTTGTCCAATTCTGAAATAGGCACCGTGACATACTTATTATTAACAGGCTGTACTACTGATATTATATTCTTAAATTAATGTTTTGTATTTTAAACTGTATACATCTAGTTAAACTATTACTCAATAGTGCTTTGGTTTTGTGAATGCGTCCGAAATGGTGACTATTTTAACCTTTTTTCCACTTAGCCTAAATTAAATTCAGTAGGCTTTTGACAGATGCATGAAAAAAACAGATAAATAACGGATAAATAAGAAGTCTCACCTTTTGCAACAGGGATGCGGTTTAGTTGTTTCCCTCGATACACAGATTCTCAAACAGCGACTCGCGCTCGCTCGTTTCTCATCAGATGAGCTACCGGACCTGAGTGAGAGCGTGAGAGTAATGTTTCTTGCTGGAGAGGTGGGGTGTGTGTGTGTGTGTGTGCGTGTGTGTGTGTGTGTGTGTGTGTTTTTCAAGCGCCTTTTGAGTCCAATTATATTATGGTTAAATCTAGAGAGATTTTATTCTTCTACCTTTCAATTCTGCACGTCTCACTTCTCATTTATGTCAGTCAGTTACAGACTTCTCCAGCTTAACTCGTTCTGGCCAATCAGATTTACACTTTCTAAATAACAGAAACCTAGATGAACAGATGAAAAATGAAAACGTTTTTCAACACAGAAACTTTTAACTGAAGAGACAATTATTTTTGAGTCTTGCATGATCTATGATCTTAGATATATAAAAAGATGGATGAAAATTGTTAAAAAATATTTTGTGTGTGTGTTAAAAAATGGGTTACAGCAACATGAGGGTGAGAATATATACATATAAATATATATTGAGTGAATGATTCTTGATTTGCAGTCAAATTTTATGGAGCATATCTAGTTAGTGAGTATGATATCAGTGTTATGTAAATAGTATAAAAGCATATAGTTTTTGTACAGCAATGGTCAAAAAATATTAAAAGTTTGCAATTGAAGGGGTGGATTTTGGAATCCACTGCCACTTCAAATATATATATATTGAACGATTTATCACGAAATTATCTTTCTAAATATTGAATTATTTAGAATGACTCATTTTAACTTATGTTGAAGCCTTTAATTTCATTTTCAAACACTAGAAAATAATGTTGAATATTGTCTGTACCTCTGACTGAGAGAAAAGTACAACTTATAAGTATGTTTTGGGAAAGTTTCCTGTTCAGATCAACTTCAGCCTTGAAGAAGCTGTGAATCATGTGTATCTATGTATGTGCGCTCAGTGTTCTAGTCCGTTATGGGTACTGGTGGACAACTGGGACTCTGACTTAACAGGACATTCTGTCAGCATTATGATGGAAGGAGGTATGCTTCTGACTATCTGTTCATGTGTGGAAAATTAACAGTTTTGTCTAGTTTTCTTAACCAATCAGAATCTGAGTAATGACGTAGTTAGTGGACTCTGCTAGAGTATAATTGTTGTGGAAATGTGAATGTACGAGAGAGAGAGAGAGAGAGAGAGAGAGAGAGAGAGAGAGAGAGAGCGGCCTACGAACTCCTTGCGAGACTTGAAGCTGCTTCAGCTGATGAAACTGCAAACTGTTCTTTACTAAAATTTTCTTCAATTTATTTTTTTAAACTCTGGCTCCAGGTCTTCATTTATCATATCTGGTCTTTTGGGTCTTTAAATGTAAAATCCCCTACACCATCTAAAGGTTTGATGTTCTGTGCTGCTGGTCCCATCATGGTTAAGTGTGTTTATCTGATAGTTTATTGGATGCAAGCACACACAGTGCTCTACCCTTTGACCAAATTTCTCTCAAGTTGAGCAGCAGATCGAAGAAAGACTGAGGAAAGCTGAACTCGGTGGCTGAAAGAGCAATTTAGATGAATGCAGTATGTTTTCTTTGATCTTCACACTTGATCTCTTGCATGGTTCGTTTACTAGCATATTCGATTTTGACAGTTCCACTGTAATCTTTGTGTTAGCAGCTCAAAAGGTCAAAGCATAATCACTGAGACTGGAAAGGAAAAAGAATGGGGGAAAATGTTATGGGGTTAGAATCATTGCATGATTCCAAATAAATAGACTGAGATTCACAAATGGAAAGAGACTCACAAATAAATAACAAATTCACAAATAAATAACAGATTATTACAATTATTGGATTTTGAAACATTTCTATGATCCCGAGACCCGTTTCAGAAAGGAGGTTAAGTGAAAACTAACTGGGTAACACTGGGTTTTCCGTTTCAGAATGGGAGGTATATCTCCACTGTTTCCTGTTTCCTGAAACCGCTTTGAAAATTTTGGTCGGTTTCTAGTTACAGGCTTAACCTGCATGAGAGTGAATTTTTTTTTCCGATTAACAAGGTAGATACTGTATAGTAACCATATACTGTAGTAACTACAGTATGCCAACATACCAAACTAGTCAAAAAAAAGTTCACTTATCTTGGGGTCTGTATTACTCACCATCGTAAGTATCTTTTTAAACATAATTTTGGAATGCTTCTTGAACAGATTAAGAGAGATTTTTCTAAATGGTCCCCTTTAACCATTTCTCTCATTGGGTGCATTTATTCCATTAAAATGATGGTTCTCCCTAACTTTCTTTACCTTTTCCAGTGTCTACCTTTATTTATTCCCCTGTCATTCTTTAAATCTTTGGACTCTCTGTTATCTCTATCCTGGGTGGACATGGAAATAAATGCATAAGCAAATTTCCCTTCCAGCACTTCTTGAAACTAACTTGCAGCCCATTTCTTATACTCTGGTTGATTTCCCAGTTATACTCAGTTGATTTCCCAACACTCTTTGAGAATTTGGATCCTGGTCTCCTTAGCCGTTGCCTGAAATCATGTTTTTTTTCTCGCCTTCAATGCAGAATGGATTGTTCACCTGAGATCCCGGCTCCACCCTGAAGGTCACCTGACCCACCTGCACCCATCCACAAATCCCCCCCCCCCCAATTGAACTCTCTTTGGCGCAAGGTCGGGAGTAATGTCAGGGTTCTGTGTGTTTATCTGTCTGCCTGTCTTGTTTCTGGTCACATGGTTCTGTGTTTACCTTCACCGTCATTATGAGTTCATTTAGTTCAGCTGTGTCTTGTCAATTACCTTGTTTCTCCCTTTCTTTGCCACCTGTATATATTGGAATGGATTGGAATGGATTGGATGGATTGAACGGATTGTTTAAGAGTTGGTCTGACAAGTGTTTCAAAGATTTATTTATGGACAATTTATTTGCCTCTTTTGAACAGTTGATATCACATTTGGTCTTTCCAAATCAGATTTAGTAAGTAAGTTTAGCAAGTAAGACATTATGTTAAGTCACTTGTATCAGATTTTCCAGTGATGCCTTCCAAAAATCCTATGGATAGTCTCCTTTCATGTAACATGTTAGGCAAGGGCTCAATTTCCAATATTTATAATTTAATGAGGTATCTGGCATCTTCCTCCCTAGATAACATTAAAAAAGTGTTGTTCTTAAACAGCTCCACTCATCGTCAATGTGTGCTCGGCATTCGCTTATACAATTTAAAGTAGTACACAGAGCTCATATTTCCAAGGTTAAACTAGCTCAAATGTTTCCTAGTTCTAGCCTCATGTGCAATAGATGTCAATGGGCTGAGGGAATTCACGTTTTGGACATGCCCAAAATTAGAGCAATAATGGCGATCAATATTTCACACCCTATCTGCGGTTCATCAGAACAGATTAGAGCAAGAAGCTCCGGTGGCATTATTTGGAGTCGCTATAGAACAGTTACGGCTGTCATCTTCAATAAGTAAATCCTTGCATTTCCTTCTTTGTTAGTGGGATACTATTAAAGTGGAAGCGTCCCTTTCCAACTACTCATACTCAATGGATGAGAGAAATGATGTCTTGTCTCTGCCTCGAAAAAATAGGTATCCGTTAAGAGGGTTGGAAAAACTATTTTTTACTTGGCAGTCTTTCATTGACTATGTGATAAATCTGTTTAAGTAATGTTTAAATAATATCATTGTCTTTCTGTGCATCCTGTGTGTGCGTGAGGACATTCACAGTCAGTGCGTTCTCTTTTGGTTGCTAAAGGTCTCTGAATTGGTTGCTTATTGGCATGCAAGGTGAAAATGACTATTGATTTGAGGTCACGACTTTTGTGATTTACCCAAAAGATGGATTGACAAAGACCTTGTTATGGAGAATGGTAACCGTGGTGACAAGCATATTCTGGTTTGCATGAGAGATCGGGGGTATGGTTTAGGGGTGGACCTTGACATAGTTGCCTTTTTCTCATGAGAACAATGACACATGCACGCATATTCGACACAGCAGGGTTATTATTGGTAACTGAAAAACAAAAACAAAAACCTTTTTATTACTTGAAATTATATAAACCTGAAAATTTTATTTCAGCAACATTTCTCATTTTTTATTGTTTAACTTTAAGTACTAAAATAATAAATTAATTAAAAAGTTACACATAAACAAAAAATACTAAAAATGACAAAAAAATAATACTAAAACTTTAAATTGCTAAATGTAAACTATAAAAATAAAAACTAATTCAAAATATTCATAGTCATAGACATAGTCGTGGCTTAGTGGTGAGGGAGTTGGGCTTGTAACCTGAAGGTTGCTGGTTTGATTCCCACGCCGGTAGGAATTGAAAGTGGGGATTGTGAATGAACAGCACTCTCTCCACCTTCAATACCATGACTAAAGTGCCCTTGAGCAAGACACGTAACACTTAATTGCTCCCCTTGTAAGTCGCTTTGGATAAAAGTGTCTGCTAAATGGACAAAAAATGTACAAACATACTGTACAGTATCAGATAGTCCTAAAATACAAACCTAGAACACACAAATGTGTGAACATAAAAATGCCTGAGGATGGGAACTGAGGATACTAAGTGTTTAAGTTTGCAAGGGAAATCTTTGCCACGCTTGATGCAAGACAGCTGCAGAACAGTCTGTGATCATCGTTGTCTGATTCTCCTTTTCATGATGGGACTCACATTTTCAATAAGAGACCTGGTATGATCTGGTATGCAGAAAGGCAGTCAAGCACAACTCCTCTACGGTGTAGTGTCTAGAAACCACTCTGATGCACCACGAGCAGAATGAGGCCTGGCTTTGTCTTTCTTCTCAGTAGAGATGTCATCTTGATGGCAGTATATGTCTCTGTACAATCGCCCCAACATCAATGATTCCTTCATATAGAGTTTGCACTGATGCACCCCTATACCATGACAGATGTTTACTTTTTTGCACGTGTCGCTGGTGAAAGTCTGAATGGTCCCTTTCGCCATGCTGAAAGTTGGACTCATCTGACCACAACACACATTTCCACTGTCTTTTAGACCATCTGGGCTCGGGCCCAGAAAACTCAGTGGCATCTCTGCATTGAACAGATGTATAGCTTTCACCTTATGTAACAGCGATTCGAGTTGCATATCCTGCAAGTCGCAACGTTTTTCCCAAAGTACTCCCAAGCCCATGTGGCTATTTCTAACACAGCAGCATGATAGTTTTCCATCTGAGGGCCTCGAAGGTCAAGCACACATTAACGTAGATCTCTAGCCTGGCCCTACACGGACTGAGATTTCTCTGGATTCCCTGAATCTTTTTACAGTATTATACATGGTAGATAGTGAAAGACTTAAATGCTTTGCAATCTTGCATTAAGAAATGTGATTTTTGAATTCTCTCTCATGAAATTTGGCTCAAAGTGGTGAGCCACGACCCATCTTTGCTTACAAAGACTGAGATGCTCCTTTTATACCCAATCATGATACCATCACCTATTACCATTTCCCCTTGACAATTGTGGCTTGTTTCAAACCATTTAACTTGAATATTCCATAATTTTTCACTATTATTTTGCCTTTGTCCCAACATTTTTGGAGTGTGTTGCAGCCATCAAAATCCAATAAATTTGGTCAGGGAAAATATTGAAAATCTTTTCTTTCTTAAATACTTTCATCAGTTAAATGAAGGTTCAAGAGAATTAACAAATCACAGAATCTTGATTTTACTGCATTTTACAAAATATCCCAACTTTTCTGAAATGGGGCTTGTATTTATAATCCTGGGACAATTGAATCCACAGCCCGTAAAGAAATAAATTATTCACACAGTGGGGTTAATTATTTCACAAATACATACAGAAAAAAGAAAATGCAGACACATACTAATGTGTCAGCGCAGAGACAGCTGTGAATAAATATTCATGCCCCTTCCACTAAATCCTGACTCAACAAAGAGTCAGAGCTCAATTTTATGCGCTCCGTTTACATTCATGGATGTCCGCAGTAGTTCAAAGATTTTCTGCAAGGTTGATTCAGCAGCTCAGTTTATAGTGAGTCAATGACAGACTCTTTCAAACTAAATGGATGTAAACATATTTCATGGTTGGAACATCATGCATACCGTAGAGGGTTAAAAGTAATTCGTTTCCAAAATTTTACAGTGGCATTTAACATCCTTCTGCGTATCCTCTCTCTTCCATTTAGACTTCATAGACTTCAGTCCATTTTCCATTAAGGGACAATATTTTCCCCCTTAAATTTATTTAATTTTTTTTACCTTCATAAATACCTTTATAAATAAAGAAAATTTAAGTAAAAGCGACACATCTGTCATTCAGCGCTATTGTAGCTGCGTTTGTCATGCGCATCCCCATGGAAATAATAAGGGGATACGTACTAAAATAATGGTCACCTTAAAAAAACTCACACTGAGGGGTAGGCTAGAATGTTTTAAACTTGTGTGTGAAAGCGTTAATAACTCCTGAGAGATGCCACAAATTGGCAGGATGTGTCTTGCCCAAGTTTTTTCTTCCCTTTCCTCGGTGAGTCTGCTATGCCGCTCGTTTGAAAATGATCTATGACTTAATGCTACAGGGGATGTCTGGCCAGACGAAAGGCAGAGAGCTGGACTGTTTCACTGCCGCGGCACACAGGGACAATGGATTTTCTGCTCATTGCCGAACACAGATACAGTGCATAAGGATACAGAGGATGTTATGATAGCAAGCCAGATTTTATCAGGATAATTCCATTTCAAATTCACACAGTAAAATGCAGAACAACATGGAAGCTGTCACACGCACCTCTTAATTCTGCTCAAGCTATATGTTCTTCATTGTGAACAAAGGGACACCACTCATCGGGAGGGACCTAATGACTGCACTTGAAAACAGTCAAGTCCAGCCTCATAATGCCCTTCCTGTGCCTGCTTCTCTTGTGCCAGTTTTTCAGAGGACTGTTGCTGAGTCGAGTTTGGATGTTTCAAAAACCTTATACCCTGATGAAACCATCACACTTGTGTGCCAAACAAATTTCCATCTGCCACTCTCTGTTCCTTGTGTTGTGTCAGAGGAATTACATCAATCGCAAGCAGCAGGGGTGATAGAATGCATTGACGCCTCTGCATGGGAGTCACCAATTGTTGTTGAGCAGAAAAAGTCAGGTAAAATTAGGATGTGCGTTGACTTCAGAGAGCCAAATAAAGCATTGATCATGAACTCCTTTCCATTCCCACTCATGGATGAACTTTCTGCTCTAAAGGGCCCAACTGTTTTTACTACCATAGACGTGACTAATGCTTAATGCCAAGTGCCGCTGCATGAGGACAGCTGTGACCTCACGAACTTTATTACTCACAACAGACTGTTTCATTTATCCTATTCCTTACAGATTGACTTCAGTGCCTGCGGCATTTCAGAAGATGATGACCATCATTTTGGTTGGATTGTAAGGGGGTGAAAATTACCTGGACAACATTATCATCCGACTTGGCATGTCCTGTGCACTCACCAACTAACATGAACTGGTCGCTGAAGGGTTATGCGGCTGCAACGCAAAATGAAAAAGTACACTGCTAGGCAGGATGATCACACTCCTTGTTTCCAGGAGGGAGATAAAGTGAGGGTATGGAACCCCTTGCATGTTCTTAAGGGACACAGAAAGTTTACTGATCCTCTTATGGTTGCCACAAGACTGGGAGTGGGTACATACATTCTTAGTGATGGAATGCATCTCTCTGCATTTACATGCACACCAACAACTCCAGCTAAGAACACTGTTCAGTGCACACACACTCTTACTAGACCTAAAGGTGCTTTGCAGTAAAATTATTTTATGAGTCAAAGGCTTTAAGACATTTAAAAGTGGTTATTTCCGTTGGATGCTTCATTGTTTTAGCTTTGGTAAGTACATGCTTCATTTGAAGGGCCATTAATTTGCCAGAATTAGAGTCTGTCTAACTATGGGTACACTTCAATTGGTCGCACATAAAAACATTTCACTGCTAAAAATTTAAAGCATGTCTTCCGACCCTGGACCTGAAAGCACAGGAAGAGAGTACGCATTTTTTACTCAAGAAAAATGTTCAAATCAAGATGAATAATCAGTGAATAATGAAATTTCAGTCCGTTCTATGGATACTTAATGGATGTTATGGTGCTGTTCAAGAGAAGCGTGGACATTCATTACATGATAAAGGGTATTAAACTATCTAACCTTTGCGTTATCTGAACACCCCTCTCTACTGTAAAGTACAGATGACGTTAATACTTACTCCATACGTAAGTAGATCTACTGGAATGTCCCTTCAGCACATCCTTTAGGCAATGCCTGAAGCAAACTTTCTCAAAACACTTTTTGTGAACTCTGGTTCAGCTTGTTTTCCCTCAGGTCTGTCTTAAAAATATATATATATATATTCAGTCATTGTCGAAGGCTACCTGTTGTTCTCGCTATAGACAAAGCAGGCAACTGCTGTGTTTTTTCCATCTAGACTCACATGACCTATGCCTCCATCTCAGCATTCATTCTCCAGATAGATAGCTTCTGAGAATTCAAGTATTATGCTTCTGCTACAGAGAGGTCAGGGATAAATGTAATTACTATACCATACACACTCTAAAACGCTTTGGGAGGAATAGTGTGACGCAAATGAATTTCACAATGGCATGAGCACAGGTGAATGTCAGCAAGTCGTGATGTTTTCTAATCTAATTTCTTGAATGAGAAAGTTTATATAGTTTTTCAGAATTATGCAAACAAGTGTGTCCTTCTCACCTCTGCTAATGTATAAGACGTCCTGATGAAGTCACTTCATAACTGAATCCATAACCATTTTCATTCATATATACTGCATATAAATAGAGACAATTTTTTTTACTCCACTAAATATTTCTCAGCATTGGTTTATTCTTGAAAATCAATTTCTGTAATAAACCATGCCTTATAGTTTTGACTTCAAAAAGACTTTTTTCACATTTCCACTATTATTGACCAGAATACAGAATATAAAATACAGTTCTGTCACGTGACGGTGAGAGAGAGGCAGTTTTAAATTAAAAAAGGGAATGTGACAAACAAAAACTACCCCAAAAGGCAGCGACAGGACATGTTCATGGCAGGTATTGGTTCCTTTACTACAAAAGCACTCTTCACTCTCAGGCATTACTCTGACGTTCCCAGTTTGAGTGTAATTGAGAGCAATTGCGGTGCTCCTGTGTCAAGTCAAGTCACCTTTACTTATATAGCGCTTTTTACAATGCAAATTGTGGCAAAGCAACTTTACATTAATAATTGGCAAATAATTTTGGCTGCACAGCAGCTCCCAAAGAAAATGGTGTCATTGTGCAGCTTATTCTATATATTATTGATTCATTCCATTGCAAAGATCAATAGTTGTTAGTCTAATTTATGTTTATCAGCACTGGTGTCCATATATCAATATCAAGCAAGTGTCCCCAACTTAATCAAGCCAAAGGCAACATCAGCAAGGAACCAAAACTCCAACAAATGGAGAAAAAACCTCGGGAGAAACCAGGCTTAGTCGGGGGGCCAGTTCTCCTCTGGCCAACAGTGAACACTTGTCCGATACTCAGGCAGAGTTACGGGTCATTAAACCGATTTGGAATCGCAACAGTCAAAATATTTTATCCAGTTCCATCTAGTTTAAGATCTTTTTCATCACACCGGTATGGACGGTCCTGTGCCAACGAGATGTCATCCAACGCTGAGCGTAATGGGGGCCTATTCGGCAACACTGTGAAGGACTTTTGCCGAGTAGCGACGGTAAAAAAAACAAAAGTATATAGTATTGCGGTGTGACCTGGTCCACACCCACTGCCAAGGTCCTTCCCCAGTGTAGCCGCCTGCTCGCCAAACAGCACTGAGAACCGGCAACACAGTCAATGACTTTGGCTCTCACTCTCACAACAGCCATACAATGAGCGCTGGCACCATAAGTGTTATGGAAAAGAGCCTATTGCTTCCTTGCTATTGGCTGCAGCGCACCCATAGTCAGGGAAATGCAGTTGTTGTGAGTACACAAAAACAGCTTCCTCAACCCTAACCGACTGATACGACTGCGGGTCTCCGGAGCAAGGTAGGATTCTCAATGCCTTACTGCCACCAGATCAGGACACAAAGCGTCCTGTCTGGCAACACCAGCTCCGCCACACCATGAGGCATCGAAAAACTGTTGCTCCTGGTGCCCCTCAGGCAGATTGGACACGTAGCTATCACTTCCAGCCCTGTTGGGCTGGTGCACAATCCAACTCGACTGCACTGTAATCACTGTAATCTTGCAACTATTGTTCATTTTCGGTGGAAACTGCAGTAAATTGTATGCAGGTAAGTTTTGCAAAAATGTAGGGAGCACAATTTTCCTATAAGCCTATGGGTGTTGTGGCACCTGCCAATATCATTATAATAAATTGCTTGGCATGTTGCCTTGGATTAATGTGAACTCAATCTAATGAGTTTACCTAAGTCTATAAAATATTTTTTGCAGGAAATGATGCATTTAAAAAAGTAAAGCATTCCCGAAAGTGGTGGTTTAGTGGAATAAACTTTCAAATTCTAATTACTGACCTGGAAATTCCTTCCAATAGCACAGTTTTACCGTTTTAAACTCCGTCTTTAATTGAAATACTTTATATGTGGTTCATTGAAAATATTCCTGTCAAGTCATGATAGGCAATAACTTTCTTTTGTCAGATTATCAAGGTTGGTCATTCTTACGTTGCCATAACCTTTTGCCCGCTTGTTTCACTTTTGCTCACCATCTGAAAATGTACTGTGCTTGTCTGAAAGCTGTTGACTCAGAGCTGTTCAAGTAAATTCAAAACCTTATTCAGCAGTTAGGATGAATGTGCAATATTAATTCCAATCTTCTGGCAAGCTCGCCTCTTATGCAATCATCTGGAGCTGATGACTGTAGTCATTTCAATGCATATTCTCCTTCTTGTGATGTGTTGTTTGCTATGTTACAGTTTGTCTTCCACAATATGGTCACACCAGGCTAACACAAGTAACGTATAAGAGGAGTGTACAGTTACAGAGAAAGGCTTTTTAAATGTATTTAGTAATTGTGTATATACATTTCAATGATTCATTGACACAAGGTAACTCATTTGTAGCCCCTGGCACGTTCTTTTTAGCTAATTCGTTTAACATCACTGATATAGATTCACTTTGTGGATGACAAATCTCTGTTTAAATCTGTATATCCAAGGATACATTTAACTGGAAGTTGCACAAATGTTGCAGGACCTTCATTTCCATCAGGAAGACAGTGGAAAATTAACTCTTCATCCAAAAAACTAGAACTTTGGAAGGGAAAAGCAATAATTAGTGAATCTTATGCAACCAGTTATTTTTCTGTCTTGGGTTTATCTTTCTGAATGAATTTCAAAAATCGCATATGCTGCATTGGTTATTAGTTGAACTTTGTTACTCTGACAAAATCGTATATGGATTTTGGCCATAAAATCTTAAATTCAAATTCATGGGCACAGCTTGAGAGCAAATAAGGTGAAGGCTAATCCATTTCTGACATCCTCTCTGAAGTAAGTCTCTCTATAGTGCCGTTGCCTCAGGTTATCACACATGAGACCTTTTGCAAAACATTTCATTAGCTCTCGCAGAGGGGAAGGTGAAGTGTCTCTTATTGCAAGTGCATCGTTTAGATACCACTAGAATAGCCTGACCATTTGTGACCCTCTTTATGTTTGATAATGTTATGCAAGAATAGATTGCCCATGATCCAACCACGACCCAGTTTAAGCTTCCTGACGGGATCAGTCAGGTGTTGATTTAATATCTGTACTTGGTACTTGGAGTTTGATACTGCGTATCTTAACTAGTTGTCCAGGGTCTTTGAAAGACGATGAGCCCCTGCAGCATTAAAGATCCACCATCATATCTCACAGAGGGAATGAGTTACTTTTCTGCATGGCGATGCATCGGCCTATGCCAAACCTACCTCTGGTGCTTCTCCAAAAAGCTTTATTTTGGTCTGACCATAAAACCCAGTCCCACTGAAAGTTCCAGTAAAAAACACTGTGTTGTCAAAGTTGGAATTGTGGCATTATGGTCCAACACTTGCATGTGTCATTATAATATTAATATTTTATGAAAATCAAGCTCAAATAGAGTTACACGATTTTTGATTTGTGTTTTGACACGTCACAACAGCTGCATTTGATCAGCAATCAGTGCATCGGATTATGTTTTCATCAACTTACAGGTTATAAAGTTTATTGTGGCTATATGGGTGCTCAGTTTTTCGTGTTGTTTAATACATTTCGCCAAAATCTCATGATATAAAGATGACGCACTATGTCTATTTAAAACAGTATATTGGCTATAATTAGATGGCAAATACCGGACTAAGACTATTCTCTGCACTTCCAAAAAAAAAAAAAAAAAAAAAGCATAGAGTTTATACTTTATAGATAGTGTTTCTAAAGTAAATAAAATGCTGTAGTTACTCAAACATCAGTTTCTTTATTTACCCTTGTATTGCAAACAAGCAGAGACTGTGAGCAGAGATCTCCAAACTGTGTGTGGAAGTTCATTCTAAATGGAGCGGAGTGGAGTTAAGAGGTTTAGTTACAAGCTCTTTTAAATGCTTTTCATTGGTTAAATATTCATTGGAAAATATTTTTCTACAGTACACCAGTGGTTGGAAAACACTGACTAAAATGTTTCTGATCACTAAGGTGAATGTAAAAACATACCACGGCCTCACCCGCCCTGCTCATCACACCCCTGTATGTATATATATATATATATATATATATATATATATATATATATATACATATGTTTCTCTTGTGCTTTGCTAGTAGCTGGTTTGTGGTGAATCATGTTTTCAGTCAGATGTTCAGGATTCTCTCTCTGCCTCGTCTCTCAGCGAACGTAACAATACCAGCCACTTCAGTTAGATTGTTACTCATTAGAATCTGGAGGGGTGGCAATAATTGTGCCATACATGTTTCAGAAAATAAATTGGGTTTTTTTTAAGATTTTTTTTTTTTATTTTTAATTAAAGGTTACATTTATTTTGTGAAATATTTTGAATTTAATTTAAAAATACATGTGGTGATATCTCCTTGCTCCTGGCTAGGTCACAAGTAATTTTTTTCTTTATCTCCAGGCTCAATTTGAAATAAAAGAAAAAATGAAGACAAGAAGATCAGAGATATTATCAAAGGTTGAGCTAGTGTAAGCTTTGGGATTTGGAACGCAATAGAAAGAATGTTGTGTAAGGGTCTCACAGGAGCCCTTTGTCAATATGTTTAGTTTTTATATAAAGAACACACAGATGGACATGTTTGAAAGAGATGACTGATAAAATGTTCCTATTTTGTTTCATGTCTTTTCAAACTTGATACTTAGAAGTAGAATAGCTAAATATTTAACTGAAGCTTTCACAGAAACAGGAGCTTGGTGGTATTGTTCTCTCAAAAAATGAAATTTCTGTCATTAATTACTCACCCTCATGCCGTTCCACATCTGTAAGACCTTCGTTCATCTTCAGAACACAAATTAAGACATTTTTGATGAAATCCGATGACTCAGTGAGGCCTCTATTGCCAGCAAGATAATTAACACTTTCAGAGACCCTGAACGTATTCAGAACAGTTCATGTGAGTACAGTGGTTCAACCTTTATATTATAAAGCGTCAAGGATATGTTTTGTGTGGCAAAAAAAACAAAACAAAAGAAAATACCAACAAAATACTTTTCAACAATATCTAGTGTTGGGCAAAACGCTGCTTTGAAGCTTTACGAAGCTTTACGAGCTTTACGTGATTTCAATAAATGAGGCTTCATTATGCAAAAAGTGATCTGCAGTTTCAATACTTCACATGACTTTGGCAGTTGATATGCGAACCAAACCACTGATTCAAAACAAATGATTCGAAAAGCTTCGAAGCAGTGTTTTGAAATCAGTTATCACTAGATATTGTTGGAAAGTCGTTTTTTTGTGTGTACTTTATAATATTAAGGTTGAACCACCGTACCCACATGAACTGTTTTAAATATGTTTTAGTACCGTTTTTGGCATCTGAAAGTGTTAATTGTCTTGCAGGCAAAAGAGACCTCACGGAGCCATCAGATTTCATCAAAAATATTCTTAATTTGAGTTCTGAAAATGAACAAAGGTCTTACGGCAGAACGAAAAAGGGTGAATAATTAACGACAGAATTTTCATTTTTGGGTGAAAAATTAATTTAATGATGCAAACATCAAAAAAAGTTCATTCATTGTGAAAAGTTCAATTTAGCTGCATGAAGCTCTACTCAAGGCATTAGTTTCACTATTCAAGGCGAGACAGTTTGAATCATGTTGATTCAGTTCAGTTAAAAAAGAATGTCAATGTTGCAAATTTCAGTTTTGAATTAAAAAAAAAAGATTCAGCTATAAAACATAAGATACTAGTGCCATTATTCAGCTCAATTCACTTCAAGGATTGTTTTCATCCAATAGTGTCAGGAGTTTGAAAGTCAGAGTCCAGTGGGTCCAGTTTCACTCTATGGACAAAATCAGTGAAAGCATTCTTTAGAATATTTTCTTTTGTGTTCCACATAGGTCAAAAGTTTAGAATAATAATTTTTTTTTTTTTTTTTTTTTTTTTTTTTTTTTTTTTTTTTTTAAAGTAATCTCTTTTGCTCACCTAGGCTACATTTATTTGATCAAAAATACAGTAAAACAGTAATATTGTGAAATAGTATTACCAGTTAAAAGAACTGTTTTCTATTTGAATATATTTTAAAATGTACTTTACTCCTGTGATGGCAAAGCTGAATTTTTAGCAGCCATTACTCCAATCTTAGATAACATTTGATCAAAAGTCATTCTAATATGCTGATTTGGTGCTCAATTATTAATAATGGTTCTTACTATTATCATTTTTATTTTTGTGGAAACAATGACACATTTTTTTCAGGACTTTTTTTTTAATAAATAGAAAGTTCAATGAACAGTATTTATTTGAAATAGAATTTTTTTGTGACATAATAAAAGTAAATTTTGAGCAATTTAATTCTATGTCAATGAATAAAAAGTTAATAAAAGAACAGCATTTATTTAAAATAGACTGTAATAATACGCACTACCGATCAAAAGTTTGGGGTCAGTATTTTTTTAGTATCAAAGTATCAAATCAGCATTTTAGAAATCATCACATTAGAATTCTCTAATGTGTCAATAACTGCACACTAAAAGCTGCATGGATATATGTGATAATATATAGAAAACACTTTACAGTAAGGTCTCATTTGTTAACATTAGTTAATATATTAACTAACATGAACTAACAATGAGCAATAGATTTGTTACAGTATTTATTAATCTTTGTTAATGTTAGTTAATGAAAATGCAGTAGGTCATTGTTTGTTCATGTTAGTTCAAAGTGCATTTACTAATGTTGACAAATACAACATTTGGTTGTATTAGTGTATTAGTAAATGTTGAAATTAACATTAACTAAGATTAATACATGCTGTAGAAGTATTGTTCATTCTTAGTTCTTCTTGTTAACTAATGAAACCTTATTGTAAACTGTTACTGATAAAGTTAAATCATTTCACACTTTATATCATTGTCACAATATATATATATATCATATCACATCACATAACACCGACCCCTTACATTTTTTTTTCAAAGGCTTTAAAATACAAAATAGTATTTTGTATTTCAAATACATATTTTAAGTACATGTATCTGAATTACTACCCATTACTGGCAAAGGGAACACTTTCATGTGAGCCGGTGTCTGAAGCATGTGTCTAAAAGCGGAAATCTGATTGGCTGAACATATGGATGTAAATCCATAAATAGATGCCAGAATGTGCATCGACAGATGCAATTTGTCTGAAGATGCACAGGCTTCGCTGTGGTGTGGCAATGCGACTCATTCCCCTCTAAGGGAACTGGGTTACATATATAAGCTCAGACATTCCCGTTCGAGTGGAACTCAACACTGTTTCATGAGAACTTAAATTCCAACTTTGCCACGCCCATTAAAAGCCTGCCCACAAGGCTGCGTATAGGCACAGACGCATGCTGAGCACAGACTGGACTTGGATCATCCCTGAAGGAGATAGGATCCTAGGGTTGAATTTTTGTCCGAACTGTAGAACCTGATAAATGTATAAAGAGAGGACCAGCCTATCGCAGCACAAACATCCTGTAAAGGTACACTCCTTACAATACCTCTGGAAGACGCTATACTTCTAATGATGTTTTATTAACAAAGTTCGGGAAGAAGACATTCAAATGATCTTACTAATCATCACATCATTCCATCTAGCAGTCAGCAATCAACATGAGTGCAGACCTATATTTGTATATGCAGTCGACTCACCTGTGTTTTTCTCGACAGTTTTCAACATCCCTCCGCCACCCAGTCTCCTCGCACTTGCCTAGTTACTTCTTAATCAGAAATACGGCGGGAGTACTCTGGGTTTGGGCCAAATACCGAGCTTGGAGCCCTCTCCTGTAAGTGTGAACTCGTGAAATGGATAGCATTGAAAATTGTCTATGAGCTGGTATTTCTCAAAAGCTTCCATAAGTCTTGTATATTGTCCTCCTAACTTGAGAGAGGGGATGCCATCCAGGACAGACAATAGGTCTGCAAACCACAATCAGGATGGCCAGAACCATTAGAACAGTGCTTCCCAAACCTGTCCTGGAGGACCCCCAGCACTACACATTTTGGATCTCTCTCTCATCTAACACACCTGATCAACTCATCAGCTCATTAATTGAGACTGCAAGACTTGAAGTAGGTGTGTCAGATAAGGGCAACATAAAAAATGTGCAGTGCTGGGGGTCCTTCAGGACAGGTTTGGGAAGCACTGTAGCCATTAGAACCATTAGCCATTAGAAGAAGGCAAACTCAGGACTTGAAAACCTCTGCTAGAACTGCTGGAAGCAGAGCCATTAGAAGGAAAGGTGTACAGGTACAGCCTCGCCCATTCCTGCACCATAGCACCTAGCCCCACGAAGCTGGAGATGTGAGGGAGCGAACCAGAGGGAGTTATCTCCATCCTCTGAGGCAAACAGATCCACTTCCGCTTTGTCATACCTCTGCCATATGGACTCCACTACATGTGGATGGAGTATCCATTCCCCAGGCCTCAGCTCTGGCCTCGACAGGTTGTTTGCATGCCCCGGAATGTAGACTGCTCTTAATGAAAGACACTGTTCTTCTGCCCAGAGCAGGATCTGTTGCGTCTGCCTCAAAAGGGGCACGAAAGCAACTGATGATGCTGACTGATCCCTTGCTTCTTCCAAAGTCATAGCACATGTAGCCCAGTTTCGTGACCCTTACGACCCTGGAGGGATGATTCAGAGGATGAAAACCTGAACTGAACTGAAACGTTCTCATGTTGAGCAGCCCCAAATGAAAAGCATTGGCTGCTGCCACCATGAGACTAAACTTTCTAAAAAAAGAAAGCTCCTGACCTGTCTTGTACAATGTTCAGAATTGAAATCACACATGCAAGAGACAGATGTGCCTGCAGCGTAATCAAATCCCACACTACTCATGGAATAGAAAAGTGGTTGTCTGTTTGGGAGAAAGAGTGCATTTCTTGGAGTTCAAGCTGAGTCCCAGATGCTTCATAACATCTCGATATTCGCTGATGAAGGGGAGAGATAGCCCGCAAGCGTCTCTTCCACCATTGGCATTGCCTCGTATCCCTGCTTGCGCATACCCGCCACTAGATTATGTTGATGATGCCTGTGTATGCAAACAGGCACAGTATGGATTCCGGTTGTGTGGGAGATAGCGGCCGGGAAGCTTCACTCATGCAGATGTGATGAAGCAATCTTCAAATTTTGAGTGCAGAACCTCAAGTCTGGCCAGTCTAGATTTAATTTGCCCACCACATCAGTGACAACTTCAAGCAGTTCCTCAAAAGCGGCAAACTGAGGAAGTTGCTCTGCTGAATCACCTGCCTGCTTATCACCATCTGCACCCAATCCAGAATCAGAGTCAGAAGGCATTCCTTGTTCTGGTCCGGAGAATTCGCCAAGCAATTTTCAGTATCCAGAACAGGGTTCTCTGAGTTAACAGAAAGTGTGAGAGGATCTTACCATCCGCCAACTCAACCGAAGTCACTGTGCTGCCTCACTGGGTGCAGGGCTTTCATCCCTCAAGAAAAAGCCAAGTGGGATCGAAGCTTACAAACTGTAAATCTTTCACAATGCTGACAGTCAGCCCACTCGAGGACTGACCTAGCATGCTTCTCTCCCATTCACATCATACACATTGGGTGAGAGTCATCCATGGTGAAATAATGGGGACATTGCGACACAGCTGACATGGTTTCTGACTTATACATACAGAATCATGCGCTCAGCCATTCAGATTCAGACTCGTTTACACATGCTTCAGGCTTGAAAGGGAACTAATAAATAGAATACAACTATTTAGACATATTAGAAAAAAAAAATAAAAATGGCAAAAGCTAATTCAAATATCGAATTCAAAAGATTTATATAAAAAACTATAATAGTATAACAATGATACAAAAGCATCTCTGATTTAAAGTGTAAATACTGTAGATACAATGATAATTTTAGTATATTGTTGTGCCAGAAGGGAAAATTGATTTGGACTCAATATACAACGTACAGCAGACATGTGTAAGTACACTCATACACACACAATAATATAAAATTATCATTACAATACATTGAAAAAAAAAAATAAAAGAAAAGAAAGAATGAAAAACATTATATATGACAAAACAGCATGGTCAATATAATAAATAATAAATAAGTCTCAAAGAGCTCATTTAAAAGTCTAATATGAGTTTCTGAACCCATTCGACCTACAAGACTCTGTATCACCTGCCAAAGGGCAAAATATTACACTCCTGAATATGGAATAGTTCAGATATTATTTTTTAAAGCTTTCCTTAGCACAGTATGCCTATAAATTGGGCCTTAGCAATGTAACAGGAGAAATACATTTCTGTGCAAGTACTTCAAAGAATCATCATTACCTAAATTACTGAAAGCAACGATTTAGTTTCATGAATGAGGCCCATGGATGATGTTCTCTGTCACAATATCAGAATTGGTCTAATAGATTATTCCACATACATTTCAGTACAAGGGCATGGCATTTAGTAGGGACAATGGTGACATAACCCTACCAATATCCAGTGACTACTGAATTGTCCCTAGCAATAATTTTAATCAAACAATTAAAATATAGTTGTGTAACCCTTGTTTTTGTAATTTAGGCTACTTCTTTTGACATTACCCAATAAGTTGAAGTGAATACGCTAGAAAACTGTGCTCTTACAATGTAAGTACTCTCCATACTTTATGAATGGGTACTCCGATGCTGATGTATAAAAGCTGTTGAGTCTCTGTTAAATCGCCACCTTTTCATCATCAGTTACCTTTAACATAAAATTACAGAGTTGTCAATATAGACTAGTAACCTTAATGTCAGTCCCAAGAAAAAAAAAAAAAAAAAAAAAAAAATATATATATATATATATATATATATAATCTGCAGCTCTTGTCCATGCACGGTATATGCATCTTTAGATATTCTATCATGAAGTGCAGAAATCCAAACTGTATTGTTGGTTTACATAATCAAAATTGTGTAATTAGTGTCTATTAAACATACATAAAAAAACTTTTTGAGAGTGTTTGCTACCATATCTGTAAATAAAGGCCTGACATGAAGTTGCAGTAAAAATTCATAAATCCAAAAATGGTGGGTGACTATGGAGTCAAAGATAGGCCATATATATCTGCAAAAATAAAAAAAATTTTTGCAAAAAAAAAAAAAAATAAAAAAAAAAAAAAATTATATGTTTTGCAAATAAAAATAGAGTATTGAGAAAAAAAAAATTTTTTTGAAGTAAAAAAAAAATAAAAAAAAAAAAAAAAGTTACTGAGAGAAAAAAAAAAAAAATAAAAAGTAAAACTTCAAAAGCAGCACAGCATTGTTTGCAATTTCATATTCCTTTTGCCGCTCCTTTAAATCCGCGTTTCATCCGCCGTGTTTTTGCTTTGGCGCGCTTTTTTTGCTTTTTTTTTTTTTTTGCGCCTTTCTTTGTTGTTTGCTGTTTTGTGTGTGGGGGTGATTTGAGTGGTGTGGGGTGTGTCAAGTGTACAAGGGTGGATCCAAGGACGAAGGTCGCGCGAGCCCCAGCCGCGAGTCATCGATGAGCGAGGATCGATCGATGGAAATCGTGATAGGGGATCGAGAGAAGAAATGGCGGAGCGAAGATCAATAAATACATACATACCCTCCATCATACCTACCGCATGTCTCTGCTCCGCCTTTTTTTTTTTTTTTTTTTTTTTTTTTTTTTTTTTTTTGAACGTTCTTGTGTCCAGTCCACTCACCCCCTTCTCCTTTTTCTTTTTTCCTTTTTTTTTTTTTTTTTTTTATTTTAGACAAGTTTTTATTTATTTTTTTTATACATATTTTATACACAAAAAAATAAAAAAAAAATAAAAAAAATACAAAAAAAAACAAAAAAAAAAACATACAGAAAATTGAAAAGAAAAAAACAAAAAAACAAAAAAAAAAATAACATAGAAAATCCTTTAAAAAATATTTTCTTTGTAATGTTCATTTGCTTCCCTTCGGTTCTTGTTCCCTTTCCTGAAAATAATGAATAAAATCGGGTTTGATTTTTTTTTTGTTTGTTTGGAAATTTTCCCAAAATAATCCAAAATAATAAATAAAAAATTATAAAAATAATAAATATTAAAACATACAATAAATAATATATATAACAAAATTAAAATAAATTATTTAATAATATTTTAATTAATTTTAATGAAATTTTCCAACATCTTTTAATACAATACAATCACAAATACAAATCACAATACAATCTACAATAGAAGATTTTTCCCATAGAAAAAAATCACAATGAATACCGATCTCTAAAATGAAAACATTCTAACACATTTTTAGCCAACACTAATGAACCACAATAAAAATTATAAATGTTACATGTACAAATTTTATATAAAACAGTATGGTTCACAAATACACCACAATTTTTTTTTCAAATTAGGTCAACAATATTTCTTTTTTCATATTTATATTTAATTTTTCACATTCAATATTTTATTAATATATATTTATCATCTATGTTTATCATTCATATGTTTAAAATATATTTATAATGCAATATTTTCAGCTGTCATAATAAATATTCAATGTTTCTTTTCAATTGAATATTTTGTCACTAATGCATCACTGTCAAAGGTATGGCGTCAAATATAAAAAAAACCCAAATTTTGGGGAAAACAAAAAACCAAATTTAATCAGAATTCAGTTATGGAAAATTAATACTATGAAAGATAAACTTCTATGTGAAACTAACACAATCTGTCTTTTAAAACAACTATTATTATACACAATATCTTTTTATTTTTATTAATATATCTGATTGGATCCACAATATCTAATTGAATCGGTATATATGATCGATCGATCCTATGTTTTGGATGACCTATGAGGGGGAGCGAGAAAATATTGCCTTCGTCCCTTGTGAAACACCACACACCGCCCGACTCACCCCAACCACCACACACAAAGCGCAAAGAAAAGCGCAGGAAAAAAAAGCAAAAGCGAGGCGCAAATGAAAAAAAAGCCGATGAAAAAAAGAAGAGCGCCGCAAAGCACGGTATGACTGAAACGCGGATTTAAAGTAAATGTTATGCTTGTGAAACTTTTTTTTTTAAACTTTTATGCTTCTTTCTTTTTTAATTATTTTTTTGCATTTTTTTTTTTTTTTTTTTTTTTTTTACTTTTTTTTTTATTTTTTTTTTTTGCAATTTTTTTGTTTTTTTTTTTTTTTTTTGCGATTTTTTTTTTTAAACATAAAATTTTTTTATGGCCTTTTATTTTTTTTGCAGGTGACGCTTTTACATCCTCACCAAAGTCAAAAATCAAACCTACGCCTTAGTTTCAGTACCATTGTTGTGTACATAATAGCAATATCATGATCAACATTGGTAAATAAATAACTTAGAATTAGAATTAGAATGGGGTTTTGTTTATTTAATTCTTATACTTCCACAGTCATTTATCCAGATTTCAGTATTTCAATCCCTTCTAAAGTCAATAGGTCTAATTACTTCATCCAGCCATTGCCAGGAACATTCGGACGGCTTGCTTCGCAGTTTAATCAATGCAGTGCGATCCCACAGAGAAAGAATCAGCTTCCCTGCCGCATTCTGTTAATTAATGTCCTTTCGCAGTCAATTATGCAAGAGTTTGAAAAGAAGTGACTGCATCTTAGATGGGGCAATGTTTTAAAAAAGAACATTAGTTATGAAATCCGCTCTTGAACATCAGATATTATTAATCTGTGAGAACATAACTGTAATGGATTATTTTATGAGGCTATTGAATGTTAACTTAACTTCAGTCCTATGGCTTTTTGAGGATTTAAGTATGTAAGACCCATTAATCCTTACTAACAAAATGTGCAAATGTTTTCCATGACAGACTTAGCTATGGATGAAGGATGGTTTAATTTGTAAAAATTACTTTATTCATGCGTATGGTGGAATGCTAATAAATATGTAGATGACGGTTTTGAGCTCATTTGAATTCATGCCGTAATCTGCTTTGTCTTTGTCCAGCTGGTTAGTTTTTAGCACATGTTTGAAAAAGGCTACATTTACCCTCAGAAAGGAAATACCCTTTCAAAGTGCAATGGTAGATGAGTGTTTTTCTGAGTGTGTTGTTTTCCCAATTTTTCTGTTTAACTCTTTGAAGTATGTGCTCAGTATTACCAGCTTCATCTGTTTGATATGCTTCACACCTACACAGAAAAGGCCTGTATAAAGATCATCATGTTCAATTCCCCTCTCGGCATGAACTCAAACCGAAGTTGAGTACAGCAGCAAACCTTTCATCGGTGAACCGTGAATACACAGTCTGAACATGGAGTTAGTACACTGGGAAATGTTTCCTACAACACTCCGGATACAATCTGCCTGGAGGATCAAAGGAAAAGCAATAGTTTCTGCATGTTTTTCTAGCTGTTGTGTGCCTAGCCTGAGATATAATAATTAATGAAATAATTATTTAAAGGGATAGTTCATCCAAAAATTACAATTTTGTCATTAACTACTCAAACTCATGCTGCTACAAATCCATAAGACTCTCGTTCATCTTTGGAATACAAATGAAGAATTTTTTGTTGAAATCTGAGCGTTTTCTGTCCCTTCTACACAACTACCACTTCGATGCTTCGAAAAGTTCATAAAGAGATCGTAAAACTAATCCATATGAATTGAGCAGTTTAGTCAAAATTTTATGAAGACGAGTGTCAAGTCAAGTCAAGTCATCTTTATTTATATAGCACTTTTTACAATGCAAATTGTGGCAAAGCAGCTTTACATTAATAAGAAAATGGTGTCATTGTGCAGCTTATTCTATATATTATTGATTCATTCCGTTGCAAATATCAATAGTTATTAGTCTAGTTAATTTATGTATATCAGCACTGCAGAAAACAGTGATGTAATCGTCCGGCTCAGCTCAGTTCACATACAACGACGCCAATGCAGGCATATCAAAAACACTGCTGAATATCAAGCAAGTGTCCCCAACTTAAGCAAGCCAAAGGAACCAAAACTCCAACAAATGGAGAAAAAAACCTCGGGAGAAACCAGGCTTAGTCGGGGGGCCAGTTCTCCTCTGGCCAACAGTGAACACTTGTCCGATACTCAGGCAGAGTTACAGGTCATTAAACCGATTTGGAATCGCAACAGTCAAAATATTTAATCTAGTTTAAGATCTTTTTGATCACGCCGGTATGGGACGGTTTGTTGGGATATGTGCCACTGGCTGATGTGTCAGTAAGGCCCTCACAAGGGATGAGCTAGTTAACACAGTCTCCGCTGACACCACAGGGCCACATTGCTGCCGCACACAGGCATAGGTTCCCCGTCCGACCCGGACACGGACCAGATCCAGCCAATCACGTTAATTGGTAAACCTCGGGATAAGCAGAGAGACAAAAAATTAGCGTAGACGCCATTCTTCTTCACTATATCAGTGTCACTATATGATGAACAGATTGAATTTAGGCTTTTATTCACGTATAAACATTGATCACCAAACACATAGAGAAGCTCAGCCGAACCTACTTCTGTATATGTTTGGTGATCAATGTTTATATGTGCGAAAACAAACGTAACACATGAGAATGAACCTCATTGGTTCTTGCACATCAAGCAAACATGCTTAAGCTTCCGTTTACCACAAATTATGTGTGAGTTGATGAAAAAAAGCCTAAATTCAATCTGTTGTAAAGCAATTATGTCTTTTCAGAAAATTTTCGCTCATTTCATAAGGATTAATTTTACGATTACTTTATGAACTTTTTGGAGCATCAAATTGGCAGTTGAGTAGCTGTCTATGAAGGGTCAGAAAGCTCTCAGACTTCATCAAAAAGATCTTCATTTGTGTTCTGAAGATGAACGAATATCTTGTGGATTTGGATTTCAGGGTAAGTAATTAATGGCAGAATTTTCATTTTTGCTTGAACTATCCCTTTAACTTTTACAAGTAATTAATCAGGCAAATAAGATCACATGGCATAAACAACACATCCAGGAAGTCTCTTCTAATCTAATGGAAAAAATGCGATTGCGATATTTAAAGTTCACACTCTCACCCCCTTCACTATACTTAATTTTCCTATGTCTTCCAATACACATTTATTGTGGGATACTTGTAATGTGTAATTTTGTTTAATTCGGTGTTTGTGTCAATGTGTAAACAATCATATGAAAACATTTGTGTATATATGTATGATGCCAGTAGAGACAAAATTCCACTTAACAGAGTGGACAATAAAGTTAAACATTAAATATGATCCACTTACTGAACAATGGCACATAATATGAAAACATTCATATTTAAAGCAGGGTTATATTGTTAACTAAAACAAATACTAAAAAAAAAACATTTTACAGTATATCAGAGATACAGTATATGTGTAAATTTCAAACACTTCATCTCACTGACCTTCATCTCTAAACCCAGCACCAAGGTTAGCGGCCTGACATTTGGATGAAAGAGACAATATTCCACTTTCAGCCTTCAAACTTTATTCAGTGATGAAACTGGCCTCATTTACTGTATTCTGCGGTTCATCCTACAAAGCTCTGACTCACAGAAAACGTTATTATGCACATCACTAATGTCCCTAATGTCCCTTCACTACCATGGTGTGTACTCATCTCATGTCATTACAGAGCGAATACATGAGCTCTTTACAGAAGCAACTTAGTTCAATAACAGCTTCTAAAATTTTGCTATGAAGACTTCAGGCCCAGGAAGGTGTATGAAAACCCCTAGAATCAAAGTCAAATAAGTGTTTTGTCTTCAAATAAAGTTTTGATCAAAATTGAAGTTGTGAGAGTTGTTTTTCTTGGATTCGTGCAGCTGTCTTCTCACACTCAGAGAGGCAGTTTGACACCTGTAGGGTTTGATAGACATGTGTCATTGTTTTCACCCAGTTTGTCGTTCAGTCTTTAATAGCTCGCTTCTGCTTCATAGTCCATCTCAATCAAAACTCTCTCCAGAAAGATTGCTTCTTCACAAATCAATATCCAACAATTTACCTCCTGGTTTTAGTTTCAAAGCCAATAAAGAACTAGCTGTGTGTAGGTGAGTATCTTTCCAACAAGTGTTTCAAGTTACTTCTAAAGGCAAAGGTTATGAAAGGACAAATCTGGTTCACAATCAAGCCAGCTGATCTCCAACACGCTGCTCTGATTACTCTTCAACTCTAGTTTATTAGAGTGATGGCTGAGAAACTACTGGTGTCTGATATTTCATAAGTTTGACACAGAGAAGAAAATGATTTGCAAATTGGGGAACATGTTGAGAACAGGCACTGGTCCATTTAGGTTCAGGTACTTGGTGTACAAGATAATCAGTTTTGACCTTTTTTCCACTTATTATAGTGAACTGAGGATAGCTATGAGGTTGTCGAAACCAGATCGCAGGGTCAAATTAATTCTAAATCCTAAATTAATGCTAAATTTCTTTGTGACGAGCAGGGCGGGCGAGAGCCGTGAGGGAACGGCACGAGGCCGGGGACATGATTGATAATGAGCGTCAGCTGCGCACTGCACCGGTCTCGTGGCCTGGACTTTATGTTGTGTTGTATTATGTTTGTGTTTTACTTTGTTTATTTTGATATTAAAGTTACCTTGAATGTTCGTCAGTTCCTGCCTCCTTCCCGTTCTTATGAACTATGTTACATTCTTTTTTATAAAATTAGCTTTATTTCAATATAAGTAAATACCAGCTGCGAAGTGAAACTTTTTATAGGAGTAATAATAATTACTTAGAAAATAGTTTAACAAATTATAAATTTAAAGTTAATGTTTACTCTTGGATACATATTGATTAAATATGATGGCTATGGGCATGTTAACAAAAAAAACAAAAACAAGATGACATGGCTACAAATTAAGAATTTGTTCCCACTGCTTGCCAATTTGTTCTCTTTTGTGGCCACTAAATATAACAGAACAAATTAGTACAAGATTGCCATGAATTACCTAAAATTAAAAGAGCGAGTTAATGAATAAAAATATAAATACTTTAAAAATATAAAACTTTTTACATCTTAAAGTGCAAAATGTATTGTTTCCTTAATTACATTTTATATACAAATAAATTAAAATCTCTTTTAATAAAAATTTATATTAAATGCAATTATTTGAACTTGGGACTGCTTTTTTGACTTTTTATTTTTTGGTGAATAAAAATATTTCACCCCATTTTTTGGGAGCTTGGGTATCCCTGATAATTTATCTGTGTGTGTGTGTACTTGTTTTGACTATACTTGTGAGGACCAAATGTCCTCACTTATATTGTGAAATACTTTGACAACCCACTAGTGAGGATATTTGACAGGTCCTCACTGGTTAAAAAGGCTTATAAATCAGCCAAAAGAGGTTTTTATTTAAATGTAGTGATGCTCACATGTTTCTGGGATGGGTAGGTATGGAAGCAGGGGTTGGGTCAGGTGATAGAAAATATCATTGACCTGATATAAAACCAAAAGAGTGGTTTGGATTAAAGGTGCAATATGTAAAAATTTTGCAGTAAAAAAACACTAGGCCAGTGTTGTATATTTTGTTCAGTTGAGTACTTACAATATCCCAAATGTTTACAACTCTTTGTAAATCATAATTTTAACCAAGGTTCCGGCTCGTCTACGGAAATGGTCTGTAAATGAAGTCATATCCGTGTTATCCTCAGTTTCCGCTTTCACTGCCGTAGAAACCATGACAGCACAGTCTCATGGACAAATGTGGAAATAGTAGTTGTAGCGTCTATCAAGCTTGTTTCATTATGGAACACAATTATCCTTTACTGTTTGTAGCTGGTTCTGTCAACAAAGACAAGTCCCATAAATGTAAACGTCAACCAAATGACCCAAGAAGATTTTAGGACAAGAAGAGAAAAAAAAACGAGGAACAACATTGGTGTCGCATTTCCTAAATGGAGAGAACTGCGTGACAAACTTCAACTAGAGATAAAAATATAAAACTTTACATCTTAAAGTGCAAAATGTATTGTTTCCTTAATTGCATTTTATATACAAATAAATTAAAATCTCTTGTAATGAAAATTTATATTAAATGCAATTATTTGAACTTGGGACTGCTTTTTTGACTTTTTATTTTTTGGTGAATAAAAATATTTCACCCCATTTGTTGGCCAGAGGAGAACTGGCCCCCCGACTAAGCCTGGTTTCTCCCAAGGTTTTTTTCTCCATTTGTTGGAGTTTTGGTTCCTTTGGCTTGCTTAAGTTGGGGACACTTGCTTGATATTCAGCAGTGTTTTTGATATGCCTGCATTGGCGCCGTTGTATGCGAACTGAGCTGAGCCGGACGATTACGTCACTGTTTTCTGCAGTGCTGCTATACCTAAATTAACTAGACTAATAACTACTGATATTTGCAATGGAATGAATCAATAATATATAGAATAAGCTGCACAATGACACCATTTTCTTATTAATGTAAAGCTGCTTTGCCACAATCTGCATTGTAAAAAGCGCTATATAAATAAAGATGACTTGACTTGACTAGAGAGAGACGCCGATCTTGCACGTGTTTTAATAGACGGGAGAGTAACTATCTGGATTCCTTTACTGACAGAAAACATGTGATTATTATATCGATCAGCAGTTTTAGTCTTATTATTTGAATGTGTTGTTCTTGTCTATGAATATGATGTGAAAAATGGTGATGTGATGTTCACTATGAACACTTCAAGGCATGTTATGAACTGTTGGCTGTAATTTTGTTTTATACTGTAGCTTTAGTGAAAAACTTGTCACTACATCAAATGTGCTAAATGCCAAAACTGCGAATGAGTTGCATTCTGTATGAGTAATGTTTATTAAGAACAGCGTTATTGCATTTGTTTTGTGATTAGTTTGTTGACATTGTCATACACTTCACCCGACGTGATAATGGAAATTAATACAGTCCATCCATCCATCCATCTTCCACCGCTTATCCGGGGCCGGGTCGCGGGGGCAGCAGTCTGAGCAGAGACTCCCAGACTTCCCTCTCCCCAGACACTTCCTCCAGCTCTTCCGGGGGGACACCGAGGCGTTCCCAGGCCAGCCGAGAGACATAGTCTCTCCAGCGTGTCCTAGGTCTTCCCCGGGGCATTCTCCCGGTGGGACATGCCCGGAACACCTCCCTAGGCATCGGAAACAGATGCCCGAGCCACCTCAGCTGACTCCTCTCGATGTGAAGGAGCAACGGATCTACTTTGAGCTCCTCCCGAGTGACCGAGCTCCTCACCCTATCTCTAAGGGAGCGCCCTGCCACCCTGCGGAGAAAACTCATTTCGACCGCCTGTATCCGGGATCTCATTCTTTCGGTCATGACCCAAAGCTCATGACCATAGGTGAGAGTAGGAACGTAGATTGACCGGTAAATCGAGAGCTTCGCCTTGCAGCTCAGCTCCTTCTTCACCACAACAGACCGGTACATTGACCGCATCACTGCAGAAGCTGCACCGATCCGTCTGTCGACCTCACGCTCCTTCCTTCCCTCACTCGTGAACAAAACCCCAAGATACTTGAACTCCTCCACTTGAGGCAGGAGCTCTCCACCAACCTGAAGAGGACAAGCCACAATTAATACAGTGTTAAACATAAATATTAATCAGCCTTTTTGCAAATGATGTGGGTACGTTCAACTGTATTTTTACTATGATTATTTTGTCATCAAGCACAACATTTATAAAACTACAACTTTACCTCATCCATGAACGTGATATACGATTCCCATCGGACTGATTTAATTCAGCGGCGGAGTTCATAATTCAAGCTACTCCATTGTTGTTGTTGTTTTGATTGTACGCCCTCTAGTGGCCAAAATTTTTACATACTGTACCTTTAAAGTAATTTTCCCTTTGTGTTACCTCCCATTTCTCCTTTGAAACAGGAAGTCATGGCTTGACAATTCCATGTTCCTAGTCATCCAGGTGTGCTGAAAATGAATGATGGTTTACATCAGAGATATTTTACTCATAAGAATCCCACCCAACCCCAGGACAGTTTTTTTTTTGCGATTTTTTAAAATGAAAAATCACAAGGATAAACAACTATATTCATTTTATTTCATTTTTTGCTCAAATTTACAGAGAGGCCAATCATTCTGACCATATACTTTGTCTATGGTGTCGTGTCAGTTTTTAATGGATTTTCTGGCGTTGTGTTAGTCACCGTCTTTGTTAATACTCACTACGGTTACTGTATTACTGTACTGTTATCCAAGGCTGTAGCGAGAGTCTTGAATTATGTTGCATGCTGACAGTTTTTGAGCTGATTCTATAACCAGTCGTTTAAACAGGACAATCCAAGAGTCACACCACGAGGTTAGACCTCGGGGACAACAATAGTTTTTAAATTAATTTTGAGAATGAGGGTGGTTTTGGTTACATTTTTAAAGTTCACAAATTGTTGTGCATTTGATCTAGTTACTATAGAAAGATATGATGGGCTACAGTAAGCAAGATGCATTGGCTAATATTCTGGTGTATTCTGTCTGTGTTTTTGTGAACCTGGAGGTGAGGGTTGAATCTGGGGCAAATCTCTAATGGGTTTGCACTATGACAGTCATTAATTTTCTGTATTGTTAACCCTGTCAATGAGCACCTGTGAAATGGAAGCACAGGAGTATAATACATCCCTTCTCAGCCAGTATTATCAGATACACAGCGTTGCTAGTGCACCTCTAATTACAGGGGAGAGAGAGAGAGAGAGAGAGAGAGAGAGAGAGACTGTGGGTGAGACAGGAAAATCAAAAGCTATTATGACTCATTTGTCGCTATCATTTAGGTGACCAGATTCATCTGAAATTGTTGAAGAATAAATCCTTTTCAACCGTCAGAGATAAGAAAGAAAGACAGAACATGAAATGTCATATATTCATTTTATTCTCAGGACACTACACAATTTATTCTCTGATTTCTTTTTTGTTGTTGTTGTTGTTGTTGTTCAATTAAAAAGATGCTGTGTGTATATATATATATATATATATACTCAAAAATTCTTCATAGTGTAGACTACCAGAATGTCACGTCTAGTTTTGGCTTTCGTGTTCATGTTTTCATGTCTATTGTTTTCATTCATTTCATTCTTTGTCATGTGCTTCCCTTGTCTTCATGTGTTGTTGTCACTGGTCCATTGGTTAATTGTTCACAGTTGTTCCTGGTTGTTCATCAGTACTTGTGTGTTTAAGCCCTCATACCACGCATTGCCTATTGTCCCTGTAACCATGGTTAGTGAGTTTCATGTTGTTTATGTAGTCTGGCCATGTCAAATCTTTGTTTTATGTTGGATTTATGTTAGAACTGTACTTGGGTTCTCACTTCAACTTGCCTGCAGTGGATCCTGTTACAGTGAAACTGATAAAAATTTGGAAGCAAATAATTTAGACACTTTGACCTGACTATATTTTGCTTATGTGTTATCTGACATGATTAAGATTATTTTTTTCTGATAGTTTAACTTGGAGATTTTGTCCTATTTTATATTACAATAATAAAAAAATACATATTCATGAATGAAATATTCAAGTGTCTGAATACATTTTGGTTTGACTATGTATCTCTGTACAACAATTGGTTAATAAATCCAATTGTATGGAGTTGCAATATTACTTGATGTATGAAGACAAATTTATTTCAGCAGAGACCTTTAATCCAACACTTCCCTTTCCATTTGAACACTATGATGTGTGGGCCGGGTTAGGTTTAATTTGGGATTGTGTTTTCTGGCAGGTAGCTTTTTGGAATAAGAACCTGGGTGTCTGAATAAACAGCCATTTTCACTGCTTTAAAGTGGCAAAGCTTGGAATGGAAGAGGGTTTACCTTTTCTTTTTTTTTTTTAAATTATAATGCTTTTGAAAATGGGTCTGTGAAAGTGTAGTTGTGCCCAGTTTCTTGATATGTCTCAGGATAGTACATGTGCTACTGTGCTTTATGATGGAAGTCATTTTCTGCTCAATTGGAGGTGCCACATGTCACACATCGTACTTGCACACAACACATACTTTTGTGTGTCTATACATAATTATTAGTCGAGTTAATTCATGTATATCAGCACTGGAGAAAACAGTGACATAATAGTCCGGCTCAGCTCAGTTCGCAAACAACGGCGCCAATGCAGGCATATCAAAAACACTGCTGAATATCAAGCAAGTGTCAAGGACAATGAAGTGTAATTGTAAGACATGATGTGGAAACCCTTGAATGCACTTTTTTTTAAAGAAAGCTAAAAAACCATCCACTAACATTGCCAAATGATTGTTAATTTTATTCCTATTAAATTCAAGCAGTCAAGAAGCTTCTTAATTGTGGAAGTCCAAGTGCCAGTTGTGTGGTTTGACTGGTGAGTAGTTGTTGCACATGCAGAGTCTTGGTAGGTATTAACAAAATGGAATGGCTCTGCTTTCAAATGTCCATAAATCACATATCAAACATGCCAAACTCGTGTTTGAATTGAAACAAAAGATCCGTAAAGCTTTGAAGCAGTGTGTTGAAATCGGCCATCACTAGATATTGTTGAAAAGTCATTATTTTGTGTCTTTGGTGAACAAAAAGTATTTTCATCGCTTTATAACATTAAGGTTGAACTACTGTAATCTCATGAACCTTTCAATGCCCAGAAAGCTACTAAAAACATTTAAAAGTGTTAATTGTCTTGCCGGCTATGGAGGCCTCACTGAGCGACTGGATTTCATCAAAAATATCTTAATTTGTGTTCTGAAGATGAATGAAGGTCTCCTTTTTGGGTGAACTAACCATTTAAGATACTGAGATACTGCAAGCCAAAATAAGCCAGTATACTAAAGATCTTTTTCGTTCCTTGTTCGGGAGTAAAAAAAATAAAAAATACCTGAGCAGTGGTACTCCCAATGCCAACCACACTGCTGGAAGTGGCATTTCCTCTCAAGTGCTGAGCTCTTTCCTCTCAACAACAAAAAAACAAGCAACAAAAACAACAGTGGTGAGAAAACAGCAGTTAAGAAAGCTTCTGATCATTGAGCCATGGAAATATGTTTGCACCAGCTCTGCAATCTGGCACTCCAGTCAAGAAAAGTCACGTCACAATTATTTATATAGCGTATAGAATTACATATAAAGCAGCTTTTCAGTGTCTCATGCATCTATGTGCATTTGACCTTGATGAACTGAACAGAAAAAATGAGACATAGAAGATTGCCTACATATTACGAACCAATGGTAGTTTACCAGCCAGAGCGACTTTTCAGGGAAAGTTTGCTTTAGCAAGGTCATCCAAACTCCTGAAATGAACTCCAAATGAACTTTGTTAAGGCCCGATTTTGTTTGCAATTACGTCACACCAGTTTGTTCTGCAATTTAGCTTGATTGTGCCCTTTATGAAAAGCGTTTAAAAAAACGGAAGCATCTTTTTCCATTGGCTGCTATAGAAAAAGTAGCCACATTTTCTGATACATTTGTGCAAATTACATATAAATGTAATCTTTTATGGCATGAAAATTTGTAAATGATTTATAGAATGAAATTAAAGCATAAAATTGATTTTTATTTTCCATTGTTTGCTGTCTTTGACATCACAGCTCAGGATAGTCTCTAGTGAGGGATTTGGAACTGTGTATCTTCTTGTAGCGTCATCTGCCAGTTGTCATTATGTAATTTTCCTGCGGCGCAACAGTGGTTAGTCACATTTACAGAACTAAGCATCCAAAAATAAATAAATAAAAGGAAGGACGTATATTGGATTTTTGTTTACCGGTGAAAGACCCTTCCGATTGACAAATTATTGAATTGCCCTTTACAAAATTAAATTCTCTGTACATGGATCACAAGTCCCAAACAAGTTTTGTTGCAGTATGTCAAATAGCAGCGCTTAAGACCAGAGAGCAGAATTCTCTGTTCAGAAACAGCAATGCAATAAACCAATCAGAGTCTCATCTTCCATTCCCTTTAAAGGCCAGTTGCTCTTGCACCATGGCGGATTTGCTATTTACACGGCAGAAAATATTCACTCTCAACATCTCAAGAGTTTAAATACATTTTTAATATGTGGCATGTTTGTGTGCTGCGTGTCCGTGTGCGAGTAACAAGAGTGTCTATCTATCTATCTATCTATCGAATTTGAACTTTTATTTAGCAAGGATGCATTAAATTGAACAAAAGTTACAGTAAAAACATTTATAAAAAAAGTATTAATCAGGGTTTCCACAAAAATATTAATCAGCAAAACTGTTTTCAACATTGATAATAATAGGAAATGTTTCTTTAGCAACAAATCATATGATTACAGCAGGATCATGTCACTGAATGGATTGATGGCTACTGAAAATTTAGCTTTGAAATGTGGAACATATTTTTATATTTTAGTATAATAGATTTTAAAATAGAAAATAGCAGTCTTGGCTAGCAGAAGACTACTCAGACAAAGCTATCGCATGGGTTCAGAAGACATGGAATATATCACATATTCATTTGGACTTCATACTTTTATGGTGTTTTTATATCTTTTTGAAAGCTATTATCAAAGTCTTCAAAATTGTGTGGCAAAAAGCAATTAGCACAATATCTCCTTTTGTTTTGCATAGAAGAAAATAAGTTAGGTTTCAAATAAAAGGTTGAGTAAATTACTGTCACTGCTATTCCAATGAAAGGTTTTTCACACTAAAATCTCTTTCTGATGAATCATCTCATAAATAAGGTCATGTTTGCAGACTACACTCACAATTCCACTGAATAATTTAATGTGTTTTCAGAATTGTAGCATGTGCTTTGCAATACCTGGAAAATGTTGACAGATTAGTGACGTCATTGATGAAACGTCCAATTCTGAAAAACAATACTCGGAGAACAAAAAAGGTCAGCTCAGAACATCAACCGACTTTTGTAACATCAAAGTGTTACCAAAAAAAAAAAACTGCTATGCTTCAGCTGAAACATGAACATGATGCATTGGGTCTTTATATATAAACCACTCATGACAAGAGCACATGGGTTACTGCTCTGCTTTCTCCTGTGCTTGAGGAATGGAAACAAAGGTTGAAATGAACAGATATTTCTAGTTGCCTGGTTTTCAAAGAGCATTCTTCCATGATGGTAGAGTGTTTCTGTGATCTTCTAAGTGCCCCGACCGTGTCGCTGTATACTCATATCTCAGCCTGGAGCGAATTGATTGTCATGCCTGAGTACTTCTTCTCAAGGTCCAGGTTCCCTGCACCATTTTTTCCCCTATCACTTTCATTTTGTTGACCATCTTATCGATTTAATATCCGTCCAGTTTATGCCATGGGACTGGATTCATTTCAAACTTATTATAGGTGATGGAAAAATTGACAAATAAAAAGCCAGCAGAAGAGCTCAGTATCTTCATGATATTTCCTCAACACGACAATAATAAGTTCTTGAAACTAGACTCTATATATTTTTTTAATTAAGGATTCATTTTTTTTTAGTTGATTAGTTTTAGTGTTAGCACTTTATAATAAGCATACGGAAATAAAGTACTTACAAATCATTAACAAACTATTAGTTAGTTAATTCATAGTTAATGTATTGTAGTATGGTGTCTCTTTAATGTGTCGTGACAAATCGTCGCAGCTCCTTCAATCGGCTCGTGAACCAATCATATCTTCATTCTAGTTCATTTATAGCATCAAATAAAAATTTGGCCAAAAATTGACGTCAGAAGGAATGTTGTTTCAACCACGGAAAGACGCGAGTACACACAATTTTTCAAATTCAAGTTCGTCAACGTTAATCTTCTATCTCCCGACTATTTTGTCAAATAAAATGGCGGATTCGGGTTTATGATTGGTTAGATCGCCTGTCAATCAAGCTGTTTGCGAAGGGTCAATTGGTTATTACCAATAGTATTACAAATAGATTTGGTCACGGAAAATGTCATTAATTTAGTGTTTTAAATCCAACACACACACACATGTTGGCGTATGTTCTTTACGGGAACTCTCCATATGCATTTTATATAAATATATATATTAGCGTTCAAAGAGCGTTCTTCCACGATGGTAGAGTGTTTCTGTGATCTTCTAAGTACCACGACCGCTCGCTGTGAACTCATATCTCAGCCTAGAGAGCATGCATATGCCGAGCCACTTCTAACAGGAGGACATATGGGTATATAAGCTTGTAAGCAACTCATTCAGGTTTATGTTGATGTGCTGAGTCAGGGATCCCGACCATTCATTGGTGGTTCAGAGCCAATAATCATGAAGAAATCTGCTCTTTTGCGCCGAGGAGTAAATCGCTGCATTTAATGCAATGTTCTTGTAGAATAGTGAAACACTGCTTGATTTCACCCTTTCACCAACAGAGAGTTCTCCTCTCAAAGGCAAGCTCTTTTAGTTGGGAAATAAAGCTCTTTTAATCAGGAACAAACTCTTTTGTGAGTGATCACAAAGCAAATCTCCGAATGAGTGAGTTGCTGGCTGGCTTATATACCCGAATGTCAGGGGGAGAGTGGCTCGGCATGCAAATCTCACTAGCCAATATTCATTGGCCCGTTTTCTTACTACTCCAAAAACGGAGACCCCAATACATAAGTAACAACATAACGTCGAATGTGACTGACTGAATGGGAACTATTTGCAGTTAATAAGTTAACAAAGCATAAAAAAATGGTCTAACTCTTAAGCAAACAACTCTTGTTAAAAACAGTAATAATTTGGTTAATTACAGTGAACAAAGAACAAAGAATGAACAAGAACTCACTATTTGTATATAGCCTATTAATATATTAACACTGTAGAGACTACAGTGAAAGGGGTGCGTGACAACGCGGGTATAGATCCAAGTGCAGGCTTTAATTAAACAGGAGTAGTAACACGGGCAATGGTCAAACAACAGCAGACAGGTATGGAAGAGGATAGACAGAATCGTGGTCGGTGGGCAGGGAACAATGTCGAGGCAGGCAGCAAGTTAACACAGTCCAGTAAAACAAAGCAAACAGTCCAAAAGGCAGGCAGAGAACAATCATCAACGGCACAAAACAGACAGGATCATGACAAGACAGGTATAAATGCTCAGAATTGTGACTATAGGAAAACAAGACCTTGCCCAGCTGTGTATGTGCAGTGTGATTAAATAGCAGGTGTGACGCCGGGATGACAGGAGACGACAGTTTACAATAAACAAACAGGTTTATTCCAAGATGAAACGGACACGGACACGCCACAGTGCGCAAAGCACAAACAAACACCGACAAAGGAAGAACAGAACACAGACGGAACTAATGAACACAGGTGGAGGAAGTTAAACTAATCAGGGGCAAATGAAGAAAGGTGCAGACATGACGTAAACTAAAATATGACAGGACTGAAACACATGTGACAGCAGGTGTATGTGTAATCAGTGCTAGATCCGGGGCTTCTGGGAAATGTAGCATGTGTATTAAGTGAGGTCTTAGGTTGTTAAGGGCACTCCAGCGGATAACCCTGACAACAATATACTAATACTATGACTTAACTATAAACTAATAGTTGTCAAATGATTTGTATGCACTTTATTACTGTATACTTATAATGACTTGTTATTTAGTCAATTTAAACTAAAGTAAATGAGAAACTAGCAAAAATAAAATTAGTTAATTTTTTTTTATATTTGACTTCTTTACTATATTTTTCAAAAAATAAACTAAAACTTGTGTTACAACAGGAATGAAAATGAGGTTGTGAGTACAATACAGTGAATTTGTGCTGTGGTTTAACAACTGTTCAACTTTCCAAAAAACTTTCAGTAAACAAAAACTGCAATAAAACGTTTTTGAAAATTGCATGTGATCTAAGGACCTTATTACCGTGCATTCCATTGTAATTATCCTTCGCAGCCTTCTTTTCATGCTCTCGAAATTAAATATCTACCTTGACGGAGGTCTATTTACCTCAATGCACGCCATAATCATGTACCATTATCAAGGTCCCAGTGTTACTGGATCGAATATCAAAACTCTTGGAAAACCGCTCAACCAATTGGATTTGAATAAACGGTAGTATAATGTAAAATATTGGCGCAAAAACACTTATGATTGTCACACTGTTATTTTGCAAGCAATTCAAATATGGTACACTGTAAAATCCAATAGTGATTTTTAACTCACTTTTTTTTTAAATTTTTTTTATATGTTACTTTAACTTAAAAAAAAAATCTGTAATCTGGGGGACTATTCACATACTATGTTTTACTCATAAATCCAATAAAAGATAAAGATTAATTGATGAGTACCACATAGTCAAGCAAAAAAAAAAAAAAAAAAAAAAAAAAAAAGTGGTTCTTTTCTTTTCTTACTCTCTTCTTCCCCATTTCCTTCTCCACGTCTCTTCTCTCTCTCTCTTTATTTCACTGATGATGAAAAAATGTTTAATTAAATTAATTGTCAATTCAACTGAATAATTTGAGAGAGAATACACAAGCTAACTTCTTAATTGACATGATTTTTTTACTTTTTTTTTTTTTTTTTTTTTTGGATGGACCATTATGGTGGAACTTGGTTTGGTTTTTTTTGTTTTTTAATTTTATATATATATTTATTATTCTTTATATCTGCATTATATCTGTATGCAGATTCAATTCATATATTCACATATATTCATAGGAATATATAATTTATATATTCATATTATATTATTATATATTATTATATTATTAATTATTATTATTCATATATATGAATATATATGATATAACATATAATTTGATTCCATTTGAATCAATTTTAATTTTACAAAGTTTATAAATATAATATTATAAAATAACACTGAAACAAACAGGTGGTTGAAACAGTGGGTGAAACTTTTAAGTGGGTTGATTATTGAATGACTATTTGTGACATATTGTGTCAATTGTCTCACATTTGTCATCACACACAACACACATCACACAACAGCATGCTAAACTAAACTAAAAAACAAAAATATTAAGTTATTTTTTACAGTTCTTCAAATCTACGTAAGTTTCACGTACTAATTAACAGTCTTTTTAGAACAACTACACTTATTAAGCTTTTTCACTTTACTTAGTTTTTTTTTTTACTTTACTTTTTTTTTTTTTTTCGGTTTCCTAATAATAATAATTTAATGTGAACACTAATAGATAATAAAGTTAACACAAAAAACAATGTGATTAACAATTAACTATACTTATTTAAATTTTGTACAACAAATTGTTCTAATTATTGTGTCTTAACTTTTAACTAATAATTAATTCTTACTTACTTACTTTCTTTTCAAAGTTAAGTCAACTCCTTTTAATTTTACTTAAAGTACATAACCAGAAAAAAAGATTTGTGAAGAGCTGTGAGTCATCATCCGAGGGCAGTTAAACTCATGTGGAGGAAATAGCTGTCAGGACTGTAGTGGTTGTTGGTCTTCACCAGATGTATTTGAACAGTATTGAACTGTTACTGTGTGGGCGACATGCTGCTGTCCCTGCTGTCACTACAAACAAAGCTGTAAATCATCAGTGGAGCACAACCGTACGAGACTATTAAAGGTAAAATACGATTAGACCTGACCAATAAGCATAAGAGAGATATTGATTTCTTAAAAACATTGTTTAAATTGCTAAGGTGATTTCCATTGATTAATGTTAAATGTTTTGAAACCTCTTACTGTAAGTAAAGTTGTGTTTGTCCCTTTAGGAATTGTTTTGATCAATTCTGTCTTTGCAGTTTTGTCTCAGAGCACAATAGATTGTCTCTCACTTTTAAAGTAGAAAGCAACTTGTTCTGTCACGATCACCTAGATAGCCTCTGGAACAGCTTTGCTGGGTTGCGGCTGTGCTTTTTCAGAACAATAATAAGAAATAATGTGGTAACTAGTTATTTGTACACTGTGCACTTTGTATCATTCAAGATGTTTTGCCTTGGCTTATTTTTTTATTATTATATATATATATAAAAAAAAGAATAAAATGGACTATTCACTTTTATGTATCACCCAGCGGTAATAAAAGCAACTGCCATTGATAATGGTCATTTAATTGTAAGGTCCGTAAACACTTTACATTCCAGGCAATAGGGAGGAACCAAATATGATGCCTGCCATGATGTCCATCATCTAAGAACTATGGCTGTTAACATCAGAACAGCGTGAAGTCAGTTAAACAGTTAGTTCACTCACTCTCATGTCACTCCAAAACTGTCTTTCTGCAGAGCACAAAAGAATATACTTTGAAAAGTGTTGAATAAATAAATATAAGTAAAAACACTGAGACATTTCTCAAAAAATCTTTTTGCCAAGCATGATGAAGATTTCAAGTGTGGAAAGTGTGCTTTTTTGTGGCTCTCATTTAAAAAAAACAAAACAACAACACTATTTTAGAGGAGAAAAATGGTAAACCATGCCATTAAATGTTTAAAATACCGATGTGTGATTTTGCTAATGAATACACTTGAGTGTCGTACAGGAGGGTAATGTGAGAATGTTGCGGGTAATATATATAGATGCACTTTTACTTCTTAATTTCACTGTATATATACCCTCTATATACCATATTCAAATACAATATTCAAGAGCAGGGAACCAGCAAAGTCTAACTGCCTGCATTGCAGCCTTCATTAAAAGTTAAACCTAAGTTTCAAAAGCTTTAATGTGCCAAGTACTCCATTTGAATACATTTAAAGTATAAGATTCAAAGACAAATTCCCACTGCATATCTGATGAAAAGCATTTTGCAGATGAAGAGTTGAAGCAAGCATCATTATGACGTGAGATCAGAGTTGAGAGTTCATGGCTTGATGGAGGGATTCAGCAACATAGTCCAGGTTTCGGCTGTTAATGGCACTAATGTTTAGACACCCGTTGGGTAACAAGTAGATGTGTTTTCTACGAATCAGAAACTCCACCTGCTGAGCTGGTAGACAACATTAAATTCATTACTCTATTACAGTGTTTTAAGCATACACTTAAGTAGTATTGAGCTCCCCTTGTAATATTAGCGTTAGTTATAGGGAACTGCTAGCTCAAAAATACAAGTAGTGCTCCAAGCAGAGCATAATAACCTCCAGCTCCACCTTTCTGGAGCTCAAGGGTGGAGCTTAACTTGTTTAATGGGTGGAGAAATAGGCTTACGGGAAGGGTTAGGGTGTGGTTGGCGGATGAAGCTCCACCCATCATGCCCACAGTATGTCCAGAGAGGGGGAGCTGGAGGTTATGGCTCTGCAATGTACCACTCACCGTTTAGTCCAAAACAGCAATAAAGTCCTCCATGTTTTATGATGTGATCCCAACGCCCAGGACCACCTAAAAGCCTCAGTCTCTCACGCAGACGTTCTCGGATTAGCATGCAGCGTTCAGCAATGGCCTTCACACCTTCCTGCCTGAGAAAAACTTCAGACTCATTTGTTGAATAATAAAAAGTACAATGTTTGCATGAAGAATAGAAAGCCTTGGGCATTTGTTCATCTCAAAATCATTATACGTGTTCACAAAGTGTGATGTTCAGATCAGGATGTTCTTAATCTGAAATGGCAATTTCAGGATTGAATGATTTCACGTTCACTTTTGAACATTAAGCATACATGTATTGGTTATAGTCAGAATCAAACTAATCTATCAGAATTAGTTTGAAATAAAGAGATGGTGAGCGGCAATCAGATGTTCTAATACTGTACACATGCACATAAAACATGTTTAGAGACATAAGCCACACTTAAAATGTATGAATCTCTTTGCATTATTTGCTAAAATGTCGAACCAAATGGCATTATGCAGAGATAATAGATTTTTTAATGCAAATCATTCCACAAAAATACATGTTTTAAATGATAAAACTACAGATAAAACTAACACAAAGTATGAATAATATTCATAAATGTAATGTGATGAACTACACATTATAATAGGATACCTGTGTGAACTTGAGGATAACTGAATTCGTACATCCACTAAAAATGGCCTTGAAAGCATCTTGATAAGAAAATGAAATTGAAGTTACTTCTGAGAAAAAGCATCTAGCTGCATCTCGGCTTGATATTTTGTATGGACTGTCATTCAGTGGCATTCATGTATTTTTTGTGACTTAAGCATCCACATACTTTACGAAGACATTATAACGTAACAAAATGCTGTGACAAAAAGAGCATTCATGCATTTCACATATGCTAAGCAAATTACAATAGAGAAACTCTGCTCCTCGCAGAGCCTACAATATTCAGAATTCAAAAATACCAGGGCCCAGTTGCATAAACTTAACCGCTATGGTAAGACTGTAGTCTCAAATAACACACTATGCACTGAACCATGTAGTGTATGAATTTTCTAAATTTATTTTACCCTTCAACATCTGAGTCTGATAGCCCCTCCCCCTCCGCTATGTAATTAAAGCTGCAACATTTGAGTCCACAAAGTGTCCAACATTCCACATGTCGTTTTTTTCGGTTAATTAAGTGCATTGTCCGGGTATTTAAAGTTTACATTTTCTATTTGATCAACTAGCAAGACAAGAGGTAATCAGTCTTAATTTCCTGATTAAAATTAGACCAATATACCTTATTTAACTCCTTACCAGACACCCACCATTTTTGCAATGGGGCATAAATGACATGCCTACAATTGACCCTTCACAAAGACCCGCCCCCTTTAGTTACTGTTGCTATGTCCGTCAAGCCATGCACTCTACATCGCGGAGTAAAGAGGACACTGACAATGCGTTGACAGACAAAACAGAGCAGATTACTTTTGATATGAAACAGTTTCATATTTAAAATATTGTCATTTTTAAAAGAAGTTTAAACAATAAATACTGTATAGTGGCTCTGTGTTGTGACAGATCGCTGTAGCTTCTTTGTTCAAGTGGCTTGTGAACCAACCATGTCTTTATACTAGTTCAATTATAGCGTCAAATAAACATGAATGGACATCAGAAAGTATACCCTGACTGCTTTGTCGGACAAAATGGCGGATTTGGGGTTATGGTTGGTCAAATCACCTGTCAATCAAACTGCCGGTAAAGGTCAATTAAAAGGCTACTGCTCATAAGTCATTCTGAATAGACACATAACCATCACATCTGGAAAGCCAACACTTGAGTTTATAGTTCAAAACTCAGAATGTTATTAATATGGAGTTAAATAAGCTCAAACATAAAAACAAACAAAGAAAATATTTTTAAAAGTATGAAAATATAATGTGAATGTAGTATAAGAACTTATAACCACAAGTAAAGCGAAGCCATAAGCGTGTTCATGCTTTATTTCAAATCTGAGGAAAATTATGCATTCTACGAAGCATTCTAGTTTTTATTTTTTTTAATTTTTTATCAAGGCTGATAAGATGCTAACCATTATGTCATTGCCCTGTAAACACCTACTTGCATTCTACTACCTAATGTCTGGTGAGGAGGACTGCTCATGCTCTATTGTTGAACCTTTCACACATCTGTCATGAATTAGACTTAATCGTTTTTATTCTTTTATGGTTATTCATTGTTTGTATTCAGCCATTATAGCCTTTATTCTGGCTTTATGACTTGCCCATCAACACCACATTCATCCCGCATTACATTAAATCCACCAATAATCTGAACTCTTTCTAGAAAACAAACAAGTCATATAATGATGTTGAAATATGTTATATTTAGCATTTTATATGCAGCTGTAAACTTTCTTCATTCATATGAAAATAGACCAAATCGCATGAAAATCACACACAAACCATATACCATCGTAATCGTGCATGTTTGGCTATGTTTATCACAGAGCACAGAATGAAGAAATGTACAAGGAAGCATGAAGCCGAAGGGCAGGGAATTTGGTCACATTGACTCGTGTAAGACAGTTGTCATCAACTGACAGGAAAAAGAGACACAGAGTGTGCCCTTTCAGCTCTTCAGATTGCATAATTCAGTGAGAAATCAATAGAAATGGTATTCTGTGTGATGAAATATTTTGCAAACATGCGATAAATCAGTATTTCTCCAAATTTGCACACCTTTGAACTAAGAGCCCTAACGGACGCTGTCTATAGTGCATGTATGTGAACACAAAAAAACTGGAGAAGACGTGACTAACTTCATATGAGTGTTGATATCCTATTCAAAAATATCATTACAGATTTACCCAGTTTTATCATAAACAGTGGTCAAATATCGAAGCTGGAGTCTTTAATCTTTCTAATGATACACAGTTTGTCCAGATCAAATCGTGTGATGTTTTAACCAGCAGTGATAAAGTTCTGTGGCCATCGACGCTGAGGGATTAACTGACTTTAAAAAATTAGAACCATTCTTGAAGAAAAAAAATAATAAGTAAGTAATAGATGACTAATGTTTAGTCTAAGCAGTTTATGCAACTGGTCAGAGGTTTATTAGACAGCTAGACAAGGAAACAAGCTAGGGCAAAAGTGAAATGCAAAGAATGTATGAACATTAAAGGAGACAAAATATGATGACATGAGAAATCAAATTTGCCTTGATCTTTTGACATATAAGAGGTCTTTGTGCAATTAAAATATGCTGCAATTTTCAAAATTTAAAGGGGTCCTATCATGAAAATCTGACTTTTTCTGTGTTGAAGTGCTATAATTGGGTCCCTGGTGCATCTGCCATCCCAGAAAATGTGAGAAAAGACAACTCAAAAACTTTTGTTTTGGTAAGCCTTTCTCTGAAAACCTAGTGACGTAGGAAGGGCATCTTATTATCATATTATTGCCCCTTAATCTGCATGTTTCCACCCACGGCACCACCATTTTCTTTTCTTTTTTTTTTCTTTTTTTTACAAGCAAGGCAAAGTCTTTTTTCCCCCGTGTACTTTCCCTTAGCCTCCATACGTTTTATTATTTTATGCAAGCACAAACAGAAGTTGTGTTTGACAGAAATGTATATACTATTACTTATGACTCACACACAAAACAACTTAGACTACTAATGCGATGTTATTTTACGCCCGACTGCTTCACAAACAAGTGTCAATTCAATACTGGATTTGCACAAAACATTAACATGATGGCACATGCAAGTCGATGAGCTGAATCAACTTCCTGTGTCTCTCCATCAGTATCCGACTTTTTGAACAATGTCTGAACACCGGTACTGACAATTTGGCTGCGTGAGATTCTCCAGCCTTGTTGTTGTTGAGCAACTGAAGTGTGAGATGTTAAAGCTCCGTCCTCTTTTGGAAAGCAGGCCGGGAGCAGCAGCTCATTTGCATTTGAAGGAATAATTAATAATAAATAATCTGTGGGGTATTTTGACTTCACCAGAGACTTAAATTTGCATGTGACTTTCTCCGGAGAAGAAACATCAAATAATTGTTACACATTATCGCACCACATTTTTAGAATTTTTTTTCTTTTTTGCATTATAAACCTCAAGGAACATTGAAATAATAACAAATCCATGGCATGACCCCTTTAAATAAACATTTTAATCATGTTTAATGCATTAATGACTTACCACTCAACTAAATGGGCAGGATTACTTAGTATAGTGGCAACCACCCTGGCCCCTTCCATCGGTGGGCAGGACCAAAGTGTCTGAACGAGTTTCTCAGCTTGAGATTGCACGGCCAGCATGTTCTGCTTCAACACGCAGAGAAGATGGCCCACTCGCTCGCCTGCCAATGTCATTAGCCAGAATAATTCTATTAGTTTAACATTTAGACCCGGTTTTTAGAAATTTAAACTCAACAATTTCAAATGGTACAGTAAACACACCATAGAGGCCAAAGCTGTGAGAAAAAGATTGAGCGCAGAGCAGTTCAAGCCCCAAAGACCCGCAATGACGAACAGCCCAGGTGTCTTCCTCAAGGGAACCACTGCACAAGCCTTGGGCGGACATCAAGAAGAATGGAAACAACTGGCGCTTCTAATCAACATACAGAGAGAGAAAGGGATTGAAAGACTGACCAACTCTGTGGCCATTAGTGGTAAAAGCTTGAATTGTGTATGCTACATATGCAATAATCATGAAGTGATCAAAGTATGTATTAACCAGAAGTATTTGATTGCTTTTTTTTAATGCGAGTAGACACTAACTTGATTTATGGATCAGAAAACATTAAAGTGTTTAAAAATTCTCTCATTTTCATGTTGTGTTTAGTGAGGCTGAAGTATATTCAATCTTACCCTAAGGGTCTAACTGGCCTTACACACATGGTAATAAACTTTCTAAATAACTGAACTTCAAGGGGAAAAAAAATATCAAGGGAAAGATTGCTTGATTTCTTGTTTCATTCTAGGTCGTACCACCATGACCTCAGCTACACGTTTCCAGTCCTCTTGTGAGAGTTTAGCACCAGTGGGACGGTGACCTGAAGCAAACAAAACCACTACACAACGTTCCGGAGCGTTCTCCAAGTCATGCACCATGTTTTCCACACACACTTCATTGGATTCTGCATCCCAGTAGCGATAATGTCGCACATCCTCGATCCCTGCTGCCTTAAAGATGCCTGTCAGTGAGTCTTGTAAGAAACAACAGAGAAATTACCATTGCATTTTCAAATCTCAGTATACTTGTTCAGTTTCTGGTCTAAAATGACTGAACATTAGAATTTAATTTTTACATGAAAGAAAAAAAAATCTACATTATGGCATATGCAAATGTTGTACCCACCATCGCAGGGAGAGGAGAGCAGGATGGGACCGCTCCAGGAAGAACTTGAACGGTACCAGGATCTCAGTAACTCAGCGCCAAGGCGCACTGCTCCAGTACATCCAATTGTTTGGACGCCAAACACCTTCCGCATTTCCAAACACATTTCAAATTTAATTAGGTGATTTGGCAACTAAATCTACTTCACAACGTCAACGTATCCCAACTCTTTTTTTTTTTCATAGTATGTACCCCCTCAACAAGGCTCAATTACGCTTTTGCCAAACCAGAATGTATTTGATGTAATTTTAAAAGAACAACAAAAAAACATCTAATAATGTGTACAGGGACATCATGCAATACATTTTTGGATGGGCACCAGTGGAAGTCCCTTTGTGCGAGATATTTTAAGGAACCATTTTAAAGCCCAATTCATTCTGTACCAACCAATAGAAACAAACCGCAACGGAAACTTTTGTCGGACCAGTGTGTTACCCCTGTTGGTGTTAGTCGATGCTTGTTTTCACCAACTGAACATCGTTGTAGAATGTCTGAGAATTAATGCACTGTAATCTGGTGATTATCCCCATTGGTCGCCATCTGTCGGTACAGTGTGAATTGGCCTTAAAAACACAAGACAGTGAAATGAAGAAAAAAAAAAAAAGCCCAAGATCTACATACATTTCTTTTAAAGTTTAAATATCTAGTTCAGTCATGAGACTCTAGATGGCATAGGCTGAAAGGTCCTTAAATGCAATCAGCTATCAATCACATCATTTACTACAGTGCTTCTCAACCCTGTTTCTGGAGGCACACCAACATTTTCGAACTCTTCGCAAACACGCCTGATTCAACCCATCAGCTCATTAGTAAAGCCTCCAAGACCAGAAATTGATAGGTCAGATAGGGGAGACATCCAAAATGTGCACTATTGGTGTAGGAACAGGTTTGGAAAAGAGTTATTGACTACATGGCTCAACATGTAAATAGCCTGATTCCGTGCTCACTGTAAGCTGGTCCTGCAGTTCTTCTGGAACCCTCCACCTCCCTTGCTCCACATGTCTAGATCTGCTACGGGACTTTTAAACTAAGTAGTGGCATGGTAGACATTTTATTTAGCTTGCAAGGAGACTCAGATTGAAAACTAAACATACAATTATTATTATTTTATTAACCAAGAAAAATTGGATTTGATCGTTTCAGTCATGATCACCATTTATGTTCATCGTGCAAATGACATTTTCAGTTTGAGAGTGATTTTTGTCCATTTTAAACACAATCATCCATACTAATCATGATTTTTAATTATCACAGATGTGATATTTTGGAGGTTGCATTCAAAACCACTTCAACTCAATCATTGGATACATGTTGTCTCTCTGAACTCTGCATGACACTCCAGACTGTATGTGAAAAACAGACTCACCACAATAAGACACTTGAGTTTGTTTGTCTGTCACACATTTTGACAGTTCTGGGGGACAATCAAGGAGAAACCAATGGTCGAATTTATTTATAAAAGAAACAAAAAGTAGAAATTTCTGTTTTATAGGTTCAGCAACCTTAAGTTCCCACACATGACCCCTGGTAGGGAATCATTGTTCTACATTATCAGTGACGTCATATTCCTCCTTTAAATCTGTTTTAAATGCTTAAAGTACGGTGGCCCAGTAGTGCACAACACAACAAAATTTAAAAAGCAAACATAAGTTCACAACACAACGGAAATGAGCCACAACACAACGAAATAAAATCACAACACAATGGAAACAAGCCGCAACACAACGGAAACGAGCCACAACACAACGGAAATAAAGCCGCAACACAACGGAAACGAGCCACAACACAACGGAAATAAAGCCACAACACAACGAAATAAAGCCACAACACAACAGAAATAAAGTCACAACACAACGAAATAAAGTCACAACACAACAGAAATAAAGCCACAACACAACGAAATAAAGCCACAACACAACAGAAATAAAGTCACAACACAACGAAATAAAGCCACAACACAACCAAATGAAGCCATAACACAACGGAAATAAAGTCACAACACAGCGGAAATAAAGCCACAACACAAAGAAATAAAGCCACAACACAACCAAATGAAGCCATAACACAACGGAAATAAAGTCACAACACAGCGGAAATAAAGCCACAACACAACAAAATAAAGCCACAACACAACAGAAATAAAGCCACAACACAACGAAATAAAGCCACAACACAAAGAAATAAAGCCACAACACAACCAAATGAAGCCATAACACAACGGAAATAAAGTCACAACACAGCGGAAATAAAGCCACAACACAACAAAATAAAGCCACAACACAACAGAAATAAAGCCACAACACAACGAAATGAAGCCACAACACAACAAAATAAAGCCACAACACAACCAAATGAAGCCATAACACAACGGAAACGAGCCACAACACAACGGAAATAAAGCCACAACATAACGAAATAAAGCCACAACACAAAGAAATAAAGCCTCAACACAACGAAATAAAGCCACAACACAACGAAATAAAGCCACAACACAACAGAAATAAAGCCACAACACAACGAAATAAAGCAGCCACAACACAACGAAATGAAGCCATAACACAACGGAAACGAGCCACAACACAACGGAAATAAAGCCACAACATAACGGAAACGCTCTCGGTGCTCGGTAAAGTTTGATTTCCTTGCCACTGTTCTAAGAGTCCAGAGTCTTACCATGATTAGTTTTAAATATGTAAACATTGTATATCGACATGAAATATTAATTCAAAATCACATTCGTGCACAATACCTTCATATTTATTCCTGTGAATGATTTGAAGCGCTACCACGGCGCATGATGAAGGGAACATCTGCCAATCCCACTAAGTGGTTAAAACGAGTACTTTTTATTCATTACAATGACTTTGTTTTAACATTTAAAAACAGACATGTTCAAATTCCAAAGCTTGTTAGTTCCTGTTGGTAAGACTGACTCACTACAGGTGACATTTGTCAATACCTCCCTTCATGTACTTACATTAAACAATTATTTACAGGAAACAATCACAGTAATTCTCAAAAAAGTTTGTTTGTTGTTGTTAAATATATATAATTATATATATAATTTATTTATTTATTTTTAGTGTAATTCACTCACTTAAAGGTTTTTTCATGTTCCAATGCTTGTAGTAGTTTCCTATTAGTACGACTGACTTACTGCAGGTGAAATAATATGGAGGACCAGGAGTGCCACATAAAAATAAAATGAAGAATCAATTAATTCATTTAATAATTCACACATAAAAATGCATATAAATAAATCACTTTTATATGGGCAAATAAATAGACATATTTAAAGTTGTTAATTTAATTCATTTTTTTAAATGTAGATTAATAGACCAATAATACAATAAATTAAAAAAATCTTTTTTTAATGTATAAATAAATAGACATATTTAAAGTTGTTTATTTAATTCACTTTTTAAAACGTAGATTAATAAAATAATAAATAGTACATTATTAAATCATTTTAAATGCGCATTTTTTAAATTTATTATTTTTTAAATGGCTTTTTAAAAAAGAATTTGGCAAATGCTTTTCTAGAATGCCATTGGACAGTACAGACGTGGGAGCAACCAATCAGCTTTCACCTCAATGTGAATAGCCGACTCTCTAAAGACAGTTCGAGAAACGCGTTCACGCAAAATGTCAGGCGAAGCTAAGCGTGTTTTTAGAGGTATTGTAGAGGATTTGTTAGCTTTAGCTGATTTTTGCGAAAGAAATTCTCCTCTCGGTTATCATTTTATATGTAAAAGAGTTTTTCAGTTGAGGGAAGACGCGTCTAACGCCGCGGATAATTGTGGTTATACTATAAATGGACGGATTTGGGTTCAGTTTGAGGTCATTCAGCGACTCCGTGGCCCTCACGCTATGGTTGAACTTCCAAGCGTTCTCGAACAACACCAGTCGTTGATGTACCGGCAGAAGAGACAGCAGGATGTACTGTTGTGTTGCTGAGGACAGTCCGACGAAAACCATTATAACCTCTCCAAACACGTTCAGATTCGCCTGACACTTTGCGGGATCGCGTTGCTCGAAGTCTTCTAGAGAGGGGCGGCTCTTCAAATTGAGGCGAAAGCTGATTGGTTGCTCCCAAGTGTGTACTGTCCGATAGCATTTTAGCACTCGATTGACAAATGGATAAAGAAAAGCATTTGGAAAATCCTTTTTTAAAAAGCCATTTAAAAAGCCATTTAAAATGATTTAAAATTTATTTTTTATTGTTCTATTAATCTACGTTTAAAAACAGGAATTAAATAAACAACTTTAAATATGTCTATATATTTGCCTATATAAAAGTGATTTATTTATATACATTTTCATATGTGAATTATTAAATGAATTAATTGATTCTTCGTTTTATTTTTATGTGGCACTCCTGGTCCTCCATAAAATAATGCCTCTCTGTATGTATTGTCAAAATAGTGAGTCAGTCTCACCAATAGAAACCTAGGACAAGCTTTGGAATTTGAACATGTCTGATTTTAAATGCTAAAAGAAATTTAATGAATAAAATTATCTGTTTTAACCACTTGGTGGAATTGGCAGACGTTCCCTTCATCATGCGCCGTGGTAGAGCGTCAAATCATTCACAGGAATAAATATGAAGGTGTTGTGCACAAATGTGATTTTGAATTAATATTTCATGTCGATATACAATGTTTACATATTTAAAACTAATCATGGTAAGACTCTGGACTCTTAGAACAGTGGCAAGGAAATCAAACTTTACCGAGCACCGGGAGCATTTCCGTTGTGGCTTTATTTCCTTTGTGTTGCGGCTCGTTTCCGTTGTGTTGTGAACTTATGTTTGCTTTTTAAATTTCGTTGTGTTGTGCACTACTGGGCCACCGTATTGAAGGGATAGTTCGTCCTAAAATGAAAATTAAGTCATCATTTACTCACCTTTGTGTTGTTCTAATGTAGTATGACTTTCTTTCTTTTATGGACCACAAAAGGAGAATTTAAGAAAAAATGTCCCGCTCGAACAACCAGCATCAAGCTTTTTTTAAAAGATGCAAAAGTAACACAGAATGATTCCATGCATCAAATGACATATATTACAAGTGTTCTCGGGGTATATGATAGAGTTTGTTGAAAATCAGCCCAAAAATGACCTTGGCTGGTGGTCTTCTCTGCATTGCTGCACAATGTGCACATGCGTGAGACTCTAAACGCACAGCAGTTCACTGTCACCCAGAAAAAGCACACAAGTTGTTAGAAATCAAGATGAACAAAAACGTGACATAAAATTTTTTTAAATGTCTTGAAGAGAAGCCCAACACAAGATTTTTTTTTTAATAATACAAAAACTTCTTGTTTGTTTTTCAACAAAACCTATCTTATACCCCCAAAACAGTTGTAATATATGGCATATCCCTCATATACTTTTGCATCTTTTTTTAAAAAAGCTTGATGCTGGTCACTATTCACCGCCATTATATGAACGAGCGTGAGTAAGACATTTTTTAAAAAGGCATTAAAACATCTTCAGGGTGAGTAAATTATGACTTAATTTTCATTTTAGGACCATCCTTTAAGGTTGTCAGAAATCTAAAGTCTGGGTTTTTGTTTTAAAGGGTTAGTTCACCCAAAAATGAAAATTCTGTCATTAATTACTCATGCCGTTCCTAACCTGTAAAACTAGACTATATGAATTGAGCGGTCGATCACTTTATATGATGAACAGATTTAATTTAGGTTTTTATTCACATATAAACATTCATCAATGCACAGTTGTGGTAAACAGAAGCTTAAGCATGTTTTCTTGACGTGTGAGAACCAATGAGGTTCATTCTCGTGTGTTACGCAGCACTTTTGAGCTTCTGCAAGAACCAATGAGGTTTGTACTCGCACGTCATGCAGGCTCAGTTGAGCTTCTGTTCATGTTCGCTGATGAGTGTTTATATGTGAATAAAAGCCTAAATTAAATCTGTTCGACCAAGCCTCTTCAGAAAATTTGGACTAAACCGCTCAATTCATATGGATTAGTTTTATGATCTCTTTATGTACTTTTTGAAGCATCAAATTGGTAGTTGCACAGCCGTCTGTGGAGGGACAGAAAGCGCTCAGATTTCAAAAAGATCTTCATTTGTGTTCTGAAGATGAACGAAAGTCTTACGGTTTGGAGGGTGAGTAAATGATAACAGAATTTTTAGGAGAACTATCCCTTTAATCTGCATATGAACAATAAAGTATTGTTAATCAGTTCAAAAATAGTTCAAAAAATGTTCAGTGGAGGTTATTTTCTATTCAGCACCAATGTCTGACGTGGGTGACTTGCCCATTTGCGTCACATCTTCTCCGTAGTTCAATTATCAAAAGCTATATGCAGTTTACAGCTTGTACTGCCATTTCACGATAGTGTTGAAGATGACCAGCTTTACACCCTCTACAAACAAACTACACATTGGAAATGTACCAAGCCTCTACGGTGCTATCAGTGTATTCAGCTTGCGAGTCGCTGTTGATCACACGCGAGATCGGGGATTAAAGTGAACGTTCAACAATTGTGGGAACATATTTTAAAGACGGTTGTCTACAGTGTGACATCAGTTACTGAAAGTAATGAAAGGCTATTACCCTGCTTTCAACAATGGCGGGGCTATCTTTGCCCAATGCAAGCTCGGTTGCCCTCCTGGTGAATTCTGGGACGCCAAGGATTGGTGGGTACTCTGGGTTTATAGTCGGGTCTGTGGCAATTTGCTGCTTAATTTTTCGCACAAGAGGAAGCCATGTGGTGTGTCCATGCTCTCCAACATACTCTGGTCATTGAGAAAAATGTAGCCACGTTTCACGATAAACAGGCAGTGTAGTGTGTGTATTAGAAGAAAGTGAGATGTAAATGGCAGAGTTATTTGTTTTGTGTATGAACTATTCCTTTATATTACCTGAATCATTTAAGAATGGCAAAATGCTACTGCTCATGAAAAGCATGTGGTATTACTACTAGTGCAAAATGCGTCAGTTGTATGTTTGGTCCATTTTTCCTGTATATATGACATGTTAGGAGTACACGAGCGTATAAATGATCTAAAATTCAATTTTGATTTCATAGGGTCTTTTGATTTTATAGTAGTCCATGTCCAGTCTGAGGCAGAGGTAGTAAAATCACTCACCCCTACCGGCGAGATGCACTTTATCAGGGTGCGTGTCTCGCTTGAAATCCTCTGTAAGCTTCATCTCGGATGACACGAAGACCGCGCCGTCAAACGCAGAGTTAGTAGACATCTCGTGCTGGTGCATTAAGTTCTTTTCCCACTGTAAACACGAGTCTCCAGCTCTGTCAATGACACGGTTTGTTTACGGTCTGTTGCTTAGATGCGTGACTGTTTCCTAGCAACAGCTCATTAATGCTATTCTGTCAAAAAGTCGTGATGTCAATACCATCGAGCTGGTTCATCGGCCACTGCAAAGTAAACAAACAAATGATTTTACAATTAACACCGTTCTGTCAAAAGAGGGAGTAATAAGTTCACAAACGGTCGCATGGCATATTATACTTTATTTCTCACTTCAAGTCAGTTGTGTCTTTATTTAACATTTTGTGTTCATATCTCAGTTTACAAATGGGGGAAAATACATCATAAAATTGTGGTATTATTTACACTCAAATTTTATTATTTTACAATACTTGATGTTTTTCCGTTAGCATTAAAATACTTGAAGTTAATTTTATTTGATGATCACTGTGATGCTTTAGAAACAAATAGTGAGAGGGTGCAATACTGCTGTCACACAAGACCCATGGTTTAGACTGTCAAAATAAACATTTAACCATCTTCATCCTCCTCCTCTTCATCATCCTCCTCCTCTTCTCTTTCAATCATTTCAATGGGATTCACTGTAAAAACGAAGAAAGTAATATTTAGCATGGCTACAGTGTGCAACAGTGCTGGTTCTCAAAGTATTTTTTCCCCATTAATTAGGTTTAAAAAAATAAACAAAATTAAAGAGTTATAAGCCATGAACCAAGCCAATCAGCTACAAGGTGAATTGCCACAGTACAAACTTTGATTTGAAGCAAAAAAGTATTTGAAAATTGGACAAGACTGTGCACGCTTTAATGAGGGAAGGAACTACAATCCCATGATGAAACATTGTGAACAGCATTACTGAATTAAAAACAATGGAAGTATAAAAGTAGTTATTTACAAATGTTGACTGTATATGTAAAAACAATGTTTATTGCAAAATATGCATATGTATGCCAACATTTAAGTATTTTAGACCATCCAAACGATTTATGGGAGAGGGCGGGGCCAAAGAGCCATCTGTTGCTTTTTCGACTCTCTGATTGGTGTAATATTCTGTACCACAGCATGGGTAATACAGTTACAAGAATTCGCCTCTAAATGCGAATATTTAAAAAAAATAAGCCGAAATAATGCAGAAGCAAATATCATAGAATAACAACCTCATAGCTGACAGCAAGTCTACCTTTAAAAATTTATAATGTAAACGTTCAAAATCTTTTTCTTTCTTAAAAAAAAAACAAGATTTACTTGCAGAATTCAACTGTTAAACTGTAACTTAGTGAATTTAAATTGATATAAAGAGCATGCATAATTTTAATTAAAATTTGGATTTAATATCTATTTAAATATTACAGCACCAAAAATCATTTTCGTATATGTGGAGCATTATGGAAAATTACAATATCATCCATTTCACCAATAAATTTAAGGTCAATATTCATTTTTATAAAGTTATCTGAAAATTAATTGAAGGATACCCTGTAGGCAAAATTAAAATTTGCATTATTTCAACTTAAAATAAATGTAAATTATTTTAAACTGTAGTAAAACGCAATCAACTTTATGTTAAAATGTAATTATTTTTTTGTGTCAAAACTTGTGTTGGCCTAAGGAAACTCCTTATGTGTGACCATGTTGAATTTCTTTAAATTGCAGTTCAGTGCAGTCTTTGTCATTCCACTTCACATTTCCATTCAACGACCAACGTTTCCACACTTGTGAATTGACAGGGACTCTAAAACTCTAAAACAGTGAGTTTTGTCCAACTTTTGAGACCAAAGAAAATAGAATACAAGTATTCCAATGCAAACTCTTACATGTGATATGCTGAGCGGAGATGAACACAGGTCCTCTACCAGAGCATAGTTTAAATGTGACCGGTGGTATAAGCTCCAAACCAGGAAAACTGATCTGCAACATATGACAAAATATTCACTCATGTACAATTAAGATTAGCATTTTCTTAATTCAATCCATCATCCAAAATGATAAATTCACCATTGGCATGCAGTGGCGGAGGGTGGCAATGGGCAACGGTTTGAAACCTCCGACCCTGTCACAGACGGCCACAATATGCATCTCATCTCTTGCCTCCTCACTAAGACATATCTGTAAAAACAGAAATCACGCCATTTTAAGAGTAATAATAAAAATAAAAATAAAAACTGTGGATTGGTGTGTATCAGGCCCACTCATAAACTTTATCAAGACCATTTTGATATTTCATTCAAAAATTCAAGTCATTAATTACTCACCCTCAAGTACCCAAATGTTAATGACCCGTAAATAAAAGGTAAATTAAGTCTTTTAAAGTGAAAATGGACTGGTACTCTGTCAAGCTACAAAATGACAATGCATCATAAAAGTTTTAAACTTCTATAAAGTAGTTCCAGGCCCTGGAATTATTTCAAACCATATTATTTATATACAAATACACACACATATACATACATACATATATATATATATATATATAGGGTTTGGGAGTAACGAAATACAAGTAACTTAGTTACGCATTTAAAATACAAAATTTGAGTAAACGCATTTCGTTACAGTTCCATCTGAAAAGTGTTTTAGATTACCAAAGTGATTACTTTGAGTTTTAATGTCATTTAAACAGCGATTGGTGATTCTCTGACTCTGACCGTCTGAAAAAGTGGAGTTAAGTTTCATCAACATTTTAATACTTTTAAGAGGGATCATAAAAATTGTTATTTTTATTTAGTACTGTCCTAAACAAGACAAAACGACCCAACAAAATTGCCCAACAGTCAACTGAACTGTTCTGTCATGACCTGATGATCCACAAATGTTTTCATGTTTTGTGATGGTTGTTTGAGAGTCATTTTATAATTCACTCGTCACTGCAACTTTTTTTTTCCCCTCACAATTGTGAGTTTGCATTTCACAATTCTGACTTCTTTTTCTCAGAATTGCAAGATTTAAACTGACAATTGCAAGTTATAAAGTCAGAATTGGGAGATGCAATACTGACTTTTTTTCTTGCAATTGTGAATTTAGTATGTGAGTTTATATCTCATAATTCTGACTTTTCTCAATATTGTGAGTTTATATCTCGTAGTTCTGATTTTTCTCAATATTGTGAGTTTATATCTCATAATTCTGACTTTATAACTCGCAATTGCAGCTTTATATCACACAATTCTGAGCAAAAAAGTCTTTGTGAGATAAAAACTTGCAATGACCTTTTTTGTGTTTTTTCCACACTTATTAGTATTCCAAAGTATTCTAAAGTATTTAGAATAAGTTACTAAACTTGAGTAATGTAACAAAATATGTTACAAATGACTTTTTAAAGCATGTATTTTGTAATCTGTAGTGAAATACATTTTAAAAGTAACCCACCCAGCCCTGTACGGATGTATACATGCATGTATGTGTATATAAATATGGCTCCATTTGTGTTTATGCGCAATGTTCGATCCATGAATGAAAAGAATGAGAAGAAGAACGATTCACTGAATCGGACTTGCTCAATTGATCCAGTCACAACGATTAACGGCTCACTGGAGGAGGAAGAGCTGTATATGCCACAGAAAAAAAAGAAGAAGAAGGAAGTCAATAGGAGTTTGTAACGACATGAGGGTGAGTAAATGTTGACAGTTTTCATGTTGGGGTGGACATATGCGGCCCAAAACTGGGTTTGGGAGAAGAACTGGTTGATTTGTTACCGTTTTGATGAAAAACTGATTCTCCAGAAGATCATTTTCTGCTTCAAAGACAGCTGTGGTCTCAGAGCCACTGAGTACACAACCTTTCAGGAAAGAAAGTTCAAGTTAAAGCAGGTCTGGCACTGTAGGCAGTCGAAATGGCTCGTTGCACGGGAGGGAATTGATCTTACCCCAGTGAACACAGGTTCTGTCAGACACAGATGATGAGCTGGGTAATTCAGACAGACTGATTGAAGCTGCACAGTCATTTTCGACAAAGCAGTTTGTCATTTCAGCCAGCACAAACGCTGTTCAGGTGAATGGCGTTGGAGGAGAGTCTGCACCCTCAACAATGAACAATTCAGCACGACCCTAATCGTAAATGTATATTTACAAATGGGCGGACTTTCGTGAGAATACAGTCAAGATCAATTTTTCAGGTAGTATTTACCCTGGCACAAGGATTAAACAGCTATATATATATATATTTTTAAATATATGAATAGTGCTGTTCACATCGACGCATGCATGTAAACAGCGAGAAAAAAACCCTGCACGCAGATCACTGATCAAATGGATCTGTTGGTGATGAACTTCAGGTGTTTTTGTCTGAGCGCGTGAGACGCTTCATCAGACACCAGAGGGCGCTCGATGGCTTCTTATCAGGTTTGTTTGCCTGAGGCTGTTGTGGAAAGTTTATCCTACAGTAAGTTGTTAGTTATTTCTTTAATGCAACCTTTTATTAACTTAAAGTTTGCTTAAATATATGCGCTGTGCATTGTATTTCTTTAATCCTAGGAGAAAGGAAATCAACCCTTAAGAATTTAGCTTTGAAATGTTGACTCAAACAACATGTTGGCAGTCATAACCTGTCAATTAAATTTAATCAAGTGTGAGCACATGCATATGAAAAAGCTAAATGGCTGTTTAAAATGTATGATTTTATTTTTATAAAACAAATTATGACGGTAAAACTGTCTGTAGGTTTTTCGCTTTTGTCTTTTTATAGTTTTGCTCAGGGGGAAAAATCGTCGAGATCACAGCTGTGGAGTTATTAACATATGTATGTTCCTGGGGGGTCATTCCCACAGAGAGATTCACTCTCTATGATATATATGTACATTTTTGTTTCACACATCATCTTATGCTCTCTGCTTGCAATCATTTTTTTTTTTTTTTTTTTTTTTTTTTTTTTTTTCTAAGGCAAGCTATTACTTTTTCTTACTCAACCTCTTTTCTAGATCTTTGATTTTAGTTTAGCATTTGTTAGATTTCTTTAGATAAAATAAAAAAAAAAAAAAATAAAAAAAAATTGGATAAAAATAAAAAAAAAAAAAGTTTGTCACACCTTTTTATTTATTTATTTATATATATTTTATATTATATTATACTTTTGCATTGTTTATGGCCTTCTAAGAGTTTATTGCATGCAGAAGTACCTTTTTTTCTTCTACCTTTGTTCGTTTCTGTATAATATAAATAGGAACTTTTTCTATATTGTATTGCTGTACCTGGAAATGTCACATATATAGATAGAGTTCCTATGTCATATTCTTGAGTTTCTACCTTTTTTTCCTGAACATAAAAGTGCCCTCTGATTCATACTGGAACCCTGGTAAAGATGTACTTGATTAATTTCTTGTGCATTGTTTAGCCACAATCAGATTTACAGTAGTGTTTTGTTTTTTTGAAAGAAATCTCTTATGCTGCTCACTAAATACATTAAAAACATAATGAAGTGAAATATTATTACAATTTAAAATAACTGTTTTCTTTTGTAATATGTTTTAAAATGTTATTTAGTATTCTTTTTAAATAGAAAGTTTTAAAAAAACTGCATTTATTTGAAATAGAATCTTTTTTTTAACATTAAAATTGTTTTTACTGTGACCTTTGATCAATTTAGTGCATCCTCACGGAATAAAATTCTTAATTTCTTAAAAAAAAAATCGTACTGATTCCAAACTATCTATAGTTAATCTCTTTAAAATGTGTGCTTTCTTCAAGATGTTTTTACATTTCTTTCTCTGTCAGTACTTGTATATCATTGAAAAAGAAGGGGAAAAAAGAGGTCTGAACTTTAGGTAACCTCTTATAATTTTTATTGTCCTATGATCTACACGTATGCCTCACTGATGTTGCATGGTGAAATTCTTGTACACATTGTTTTGGCAGGTGAGTCCGACTTGGCTGTGCTGCTTATCAGATGGCTAACCAATATATCCTGCTCTATGACATTTTTACCTCTTCTTTTCCGAGGAATTCTCTACATTCTCTTTTTTAGTAAGTACAAATAGTACATGCCCACTCGCTCCACACTCATCTCACCCTTGTTATCTCCGATGTCCCTGTTATCTTGGCATCGGAACCCTGTCCAGACCTGCAGTTTATTTGAGGAACACATAAATGAGCACACCATTACTTAGAATTATGAAGGAAACAGGAATTATGTTGAATTATGTTGCACAAATACTCTTGTGAAATGGAGTTGTTTGCTTTGATACTATTTTAAGTCAATGAAGCAAAATATTCAAATATTTTTAAACTTGGTAGAACATGAATAGAAAAGATCACATTTATTACAGTAATTTCTTTCACCATCTAAAAATATAACATATAAAGGTATAAACCATGGAAACACCAAAGATGCTTTAATACATTACATGATTTATTTGAAAAGGAGACAACTGTTTGGTTACATTTATAGACAGAAAACTAATTATTGTAACATAGCTCAACACGTTTAGTCTTATTGTTTAAATCTAGATTTTCTTGATTTTCTGAGAGTACCATGCTTTTACCATGCCTCAGAGAAAAACAATATTTTGTCAAGTACTAACATAGCATAATCAGATGCAGCTTTATTTTTAGTAACAGTGATACAGCATTTTCTCCATCTTACAGTATATTTTAAAATTAATTGCATGCCATTTATCAACACAAGTCACCCACCATTTCTATGATATTCTAAAATCGATCTAGGTTACTGCAGTGCGCAACAAGTATCTCACGGCAGCTGCCGGGCGAACTCACAGAGTTATAACATCATGTTCAACATGGTCAAGTCAAGTCAAGTCACCTTTATTTATATAGCGCTTTTTACAATGCAAATTGTTGCAAAGCAGCTTTACATTAATAATTGGCAAATAATTTTTGGCTGCACTGCATCTCCCAAAGAAAATGGTGTCATTGTCCAGCTTATTCTATATATTATTGATTCATTCTGTTGCAAAGATCAATAGTTATTAGTCTAGTTAATTTATGTATATCAACACTGGAGAAAACAGTGACGTAATCGTCCGGCTCAGCTCAGTTCACATACAACGGTGCCAATGCAGGCATATCAAAAACACTGCTGAATATCAAGCAAGTGTCCCCAACTTAAGCAAGCCAAAGGCAACAGCGGTAAGAAACCAAAACTCCAAAATGGAGAAAAAAACCTTGGGAGAAAGCAGGCGCAGTCGGGGGGCCAGTTCTCCTCTGGCCAACAGTGAACACTTGTCCGATACTCAGGCAGAGTTACGGGTCATTAAACCGATTTGGAATCGCAACAGTCAAAATATTTTATCCAGTTCCATCTAGTTTAAGATCTTTTTAACCACGCCGGTATGGACGGCGTAACAAAGTTCGTAAATATGGGAAGAAGGAGGCGGGAACCGGCGAACATTCAACATATTTAATAAACAAATAAACTTACAATAAAACCAAAAAGTATAAGGGTGGCAGTTCCTCACGGCGACTGCCGCCCACACAAACAAAATAAACCACAACATAAAATCCCAGGCCTGGTCCTCTCTCGTCCTTCACTGTCGTCGCTCCTCCTTTATGCTTCCAGAGCTCCTCCGTGGGGGACTCGAGACCGGTGCACCGAGCACCTGAAGCTCGTTAACACTCGCGTCACCGGCCTCGCGCCATTCCCCCACGGCTCTCGCCCGCCCTGCTCGTCACAGACGGTTTGTTGGGGATATGTGTAAGGCCTTCACAAAGGATGAGCTAGTTCACACAGTCTCCGCCGACACCCCAGGGCCACGCTGCTGCCGCACACAGGCACAGGTTCCCCATCCGACCCGGACACGGCCCGGATCCAGCCAATCGCATTAATTGGTAAACCTCAGGATAAGCAGAGAGACAAAAATTAGCGAAGATGCCAATTAGCGTAAATAGATGTTTTTTTTAGTCTAGATTTAAACTGACAGAGTGTGTCTGCTTCCTGAACAATGCTAGGAAGATTGTTCTAGAGTTGAGATGCCAAATAGGAAAAGAATCTACCGCCTGCAGTTGATTTTGATATTCTAGGTATTAACAACTGGCCAGAATTCTGAGATCGTAATAGACGCGAAGGACTATATTGCATTAAGAGCTCACTCAGGTACTAGGGAGCTAAGCCATTTAGTGCTTTGTAAGTAATTAGCAAGATTTTAAAAACTATACGATGTTTAATAGGGAGCCAGTGCAGTTTTGACAGAACCGGGCTAATATGGTCAGAATTATTGGTTCTAGTTAGGAAAGTTGGGGACACTTGCTTGATATTCAGCTGTGTTTTTGATATGCCTGCATTGGCGCCGTTGTATACAAACTGAGCTGAGCCGGACGATTACGTCACTGTTTTCTGCAGTGCTGCTATACCTAAATTAACTAGACTAATAACTATTGATATTTGCAACGGAATGAATCAATAATATATAGAATAAGCTGCACAATGACACCATTTTCTTATTAATGTAAAGCTGCTTTGCCACAATTTGCATTGTAAAAAGCGCTATATAAATAAAGATGACTTGACTTGACTTGACTCTTGCAGCTGCGTTTTGGACCAGCTGTAATTTGTTTATCACACGAGCAAGGCAACCACCCAGTAGAGCATTACAGTAATCTAGTCTCGAGGTCATAAACGCATGAACTAGCTGTTCCGCATTTGTCATTAAGAGCATATGTCGTAATTTAGATATATTTTTAAGATGGAAGAATGCTACAGTAACTTCATCCATGAACTTGATTTCTGCACGAGTCCCGTCCCGATTCCTTTCCACTGGCTGTGAGGTGTAGACGACATCTCCCAAGATTCCATGCTCAATCTCGGCGTCATTGCGGGGATGGGAGTGGGAGACAAGCTCCCCACTCCTCTAGAAATGCTCCATATGGCTTGCGTCTCTGATTGCCTCTGTCAGCTATAATCCAGCTCCTGGCCTTCGCGAGTGACTTCTAAGTCCGGTGGACCATGTTTCCACTGACAGGAGAAGGGGTGAAGGCGGACAACTGGTGCCTTAACCAGTCACTTCGGGTAGATGGGGCTCGTAAACCTTGGATGGTGGCTCATCTAGGAGAAGAAAAACTCTGATCTTAAACCTCCACTGCCTTGTGGCTATACCCACTCACGGGAAAGCTAAGGGAGTAAATCCCGACAGAAAATCCGGAGACGGAGTCTACCCAGGCTTTGTAGCTCCACTGGAGAGGACACTCCAGCGTCGTCATACGGTGTCGGCACAACACGGGAAGCAGCAGTCTACCGGTTATAAGCCGTAGCCTGGGGTTGCTTTCGACGGTGGGAGAGATTGTTTGTCTCATCTCAACAAGCAGACCACAAACTTCGTACCAGGTAAGACACAGAGAAAAAACACGAAGACTCCAGCTCTTCGTTTCGCAAGCTGGAACGGCAGGACCTTGTGTCCTGGACTCACCACCGACCTGCAGCAGATCGACAATGCACGGAAGACTGCTGTCATTGACAGGGAACTCTCCCGACTAAATGTGAACATTGCCTGTCTTCAGGAGACCCGACTGGCCGACAGCGGCATCATCAGGGAAGCCAACTACTCCTTCTTCTGGCAAGGGAAGCCCTCGGATGAACCTAGGCAGCACAGTGTCAGCTTCGCTGTAAAGAACACACTCCTCGCCTTCATTGAGCCTCCATCATCAGGCAATGAGAGGATCCTGGCCCTCTGGCTGTCAACATCCTCAGGCCCAGCCAACGTCTTCAGCGTGTATGCCCAAGACCTCTGCTCAAACCTAGAAGAGAAAGACAAGTTCTGCGAGGCTCTAGATCAAGCAATATCCAAATCCCCAGTACCGAGGACCTCTGCCTACTAGGAGTCTTCAATGCTTGAGTGAGAGCTGACTATGAGGCTTGGTCCACCTGTCTCGGCTTGCACGGAAGGGGCAGGATCAACGAGAATGGTCAGCGACTTCTGGAGATGTGCTGCTCCCACAACCTATGTGTGACCAACACTTTCTTCAAATGCAAGGAGATCCATCAGGTGTCACGCAGACACCCAGGTTCCCGCCATTGGCACCAGTTAGATCTCGTCATCACCGGGCGTGTGGAACTAGCCAGTGTCCTCCTCACCCGCAGCTACCATAGTGCAGACCACTCCCTTGTGGCCAGCAAGGTGCGAATAATACCCAAGAAACTGCACCACGCCACGCATATCAACATCTGCTGTGCAAGCAACCAGGAGAAGACACAGCAGTTCATCTGCAAACTTCAGGAGGCCCTCACCAAAGAGACACCTGATGACACCATTGACTCCAAGTGGTCCCACCTCCGAGATTCTGTGTACAATTCAGCCATTACTGCCTATGGGAAGGAGCTTAAAACACTGACTGGTATGAGGCCAACTGGGAGGAGATGGAGCCTGTGACTGAGGCAAAGTGGAAAGCCCTCTTGGGTGACAAGGCTGCGCCTAGCCCTGGTACACTACAAGCCCTCAGGACTACTAGGAAAAATGCCCAGCAGACCGCCCGTCACTGCGCTAACACCAACTGGCTGAATTTGTTCACCAGTATACAAAATCCAGTATCCAGCTGCTGAAATCAGGGATGCAAGGGGCATGTACGAGGATATCAAGAAGGCAAGACCTACCTCCAAGATCACCTCACTCAAGGCCATGACTGGCGAAGTCATCAAAGACCAGGGGAGTCATCAAAGAGCTGTAATTTTTAGCCTCTTTGTCACCATCTCTGTCTGAAACCTGCAACTGCAGTTCTTTGCGGAATTATCATCTTTACGTGGGTTGTGCATCAGCATAGTTCCTCAGCGCGGCTGAATCTAATGTTTGCTGTCAGTCACCACACCTGTGTGGATACTGTACTTCGAAATCATATATTCTGTCTTGGAAGTACGACCAAAATAAGAATTTTTTCTGGAAAATGTCATCTGAACAAATAACAATTTTGTTTTGACCAACTGAGAAAAAAAGCATTACAAATTCAATAGCCACTCCATAGTCCGAAGTCTTTTGCTTTTGACTGTGGGTGAATCTCCAGTTGTCACTGATGATTGTCATTTAGACCTTTCTGGATTACAGTCCGCCATCAAAATAAGTTTAATTATTCTAGCTGCTTTGAGAAAAAAATCCATGAAAATCCACCTTGAGCAGCATCCTCACATGCCATATAGTCCACTAGCTGGGACTCCTTCATGCAAACAGGCGTGACGTAATGGCGCAAAGACAAACGACTGCATGCTCGAATTTCCTGCAGAAATCCACTGATTTTAATTTAAAACATTATTATAAGCTTAACATTGTGAATCAGGCTAAGGCAATAGTTTTGAACACTGGCTTATGTACTTGCCCCAAAATTGATAATTTGAATAATTTTTAACCAAAAAAAGTTAGACTGCAATTTTAATAGTTATTAAACTAATAACTTTTCATAAAAAAAAACACTCTGTGAACTGTTTTTTTTTTTCTTCTTTGTACTGTATTAGTCATAAAACTAAATTTTGAACTACTTTTAACTGTTCATTAGAATTCTGACATAGTGCCCGTATTTTCATTTAGTTAAAGCACATCTGTAACAGTTTGATTGTGGCCATTGATTCCTTAGTTGAATCTTGAATTCCCTTCATTCCAACATTTATTTGTTTTAGAGATTCTGAGCAGCTCCGTTCATCTTCAACCATGATCTGATATACCTCTTTAGGAAAATTCATCTTCCCTCCTGACATGATGCTGTTTATTATGGCTTTGAGCTGCATGGGAGGTTTGAAGATCGGTATCTCCTGAGATGATTTTTTTTTTCCAGTACTTAGGTCGGTCTTAGTGGAGGTCATTGACCGAAAGGAGGCACAGTGGTGGCGTTGAAGTATTGTCAAATCCCTGGTGCCAGTCTAAATGCCAGTTCTGACGTTTTTCCTTTTGTAAATGCTTTAAGGATATTGTTTTGCCTTGCCCTGTATCCACATGTTTTTGTTGTCAGCTCATCTTGTGCATGGTGAATGGAGGTTCTCCTTTAATTGTTTCCATCCAGTACAGCTGGAGCAGTAAGGGTGTTGTTACATCCTGGGTTGTTCCAATGCCGAATTCACCAACACTCATGCACGCATACTCTATATCTGTCTGGTGAGCTGTATATAACTTTTTATGGTGCAACTCATGTCTTCGCTGAGTCATATGTATTATACTGACACTTACAATTATATTTATTCATTTAGCTGACACTTTTTACACATGAGGAATACAAACAAGCAATTCGGCTTAAGAAGACAATAAACACGAGATGTGCTCGTAATACAAAGTTTCAGACATTGTTCAGAGTAGTACAAGCTAGAACGGGGATAAAGGAATTGTAAAAGATGAAGGCGATTATTGTGTTTGTTTTTCCAGCAGGGTGCAGTTAAGTGCTCACAGAAGATATGAGTTTTCAGCTGTTTTATGAATATTGTCAGGGATACAGCTGTCCCGGTAGGGTTGGGAAGATCATACCATCAGCAAGCAACGGTGAACAAAAACATTCTAGAAAGTGATTTTTGTGCCTCTCTGTGATGATACCAGAAGGGGCAGCTCACTTACCGACGACAGGCTTCTGAAGGGGATGTAGACTAGAAGGAGTGAGTGGAGGTGGGAGGGTGCTGATCAGTTTGCGATATATAATGCGAGTATGTCTTTTCAGCACCTTTGTGAAGTTCACTTAATTTGTATAATTTTGTTTCAATTTTACTTTAGCTCTGTGCTTAATCTGACTCCCTTTTAAATGGTTATTTGTTTATTTATATTGTGTTTTTAACTATTGGTTATGTATTAATTTAGATCTCTGAATATTCTGGGTATCCCGTACTTTCGATTATTCATTCATTTGGGACCCAATGCCGCATAGAGTCATGCTCCCTGGATTTGCGTTGGACTCACGGACGCATGTGATCTTCGTCAACAGATGTAGGGTTTGTAGTCAGTTGCCTACTGCCTACTCGTACAAAAAGTGTAATTTATTTCGCCACTTCCATACATACTTGCTAAATCATTGATAGACAGAAATCAGACAGTCTTCAGATGACGTGCCTACTGCTCCATTCATGAGTCTTCAGTTTGACCTATCCTGAACAAAGATTTCCGGTAGTACCAGCCCCCTTTTAATCTACTGGTCATGATGATTTCAAAAGAAATATATTTGACATTTTATTTGTCAGGTGAGAATATATCATTGCCAACTACATAATTAAACAATTAGAAGCCAATTCAGAAATAATAAATACATAACATCAATTACTCAAAGATAACTCTGAGAGTAAGAAATGCATGCACACAGTAGTGGGTGAATGTTTTCAAGAGACATTGGGGGTTCTGGCAACAGAAGGTTCCCAATGGCTGCTCTGCATTTTCACTCAAATACCCAGAACAGGACAAAATGATTGGAAATATTTACTACGCCAACACCTGGTTCCGGGGGAGAAGGTTATCAGATATCTTGAAGAGACACCACCCAAAAGGAGAACAGAATTCTCCTGAGTTTTTAATCTTTTTCATAAGTGGCTGCTGTGAATTTGAGACCATTTTACCAATTGACATTTGAAATGATAGAAAACTTGAAAGTGAAAAAACAATAAATTCACAGGATGATTCATGAGTAGTACATATGCATTCTTTGAGACCTTTCAGTGACTTGAGCCAGGGGGAAAGGAGTGGTGGGGGGTGGGGGTTGTCCCATTTCTTTGAGAGCTTCTCTCCAGAGGAGTTTTATTGCTTTATTGCAGGGTGCTTGATCTCAGCTTTTGTCTTAGCAGGAAAATCAAGTCTTACACTAAGCAATGTATGAAACTTGTAGTGTGAGCTCTTGTGTCTATTGCCACATCATAATGATTCGCTCGTTGTATTCCTCATTTGTATGTCGCTTTGGATAAAAGCATCTGCAAAATGAATGAGTAAATGTAAATGTAATGGTAATAGGACACTAAATTTACATTCTTACAATGAAATGAAAATGGATTACAGTTTACATATCCACCGATCAGGCATAAAATTATGACCACTTATAGGTGAAGTGAATAACACCAATTATCTCTTCATCACGACACCATATATTAGGCAGCAAGTGAACATTTTGTCCTCAAAATTGATGTGTTAGAAGCAGGACAAATGGGCCAGCATTAGGATTTGAGCGAGTTTGACAGGAGTCAAATTGTGATGGCTAGACGACTGGGTCAGTGCATCTCCAAAACCGTAGCTCTTGTGGGGTGTTCCTGGCCTGCAGTGGTCAGTATCTTTCAAAAGTGGTCCAAGGAAGGAACAGTGGTGAACCGGCGAAAGGGTCATGGGTGGCCAAGGCTCATTGATGCATGTGAGGAGCGAAGGCTGGCCCGTGTGGTCCGATCCAGCAGACGAGCTACTGTAGCTCAAATTGCTTAAGAAGACGGTTTCGATAAAAAGGTGTCAGAATACACAGTGCGTCAGAGTTTGTTGCGTATGGAGCGGCATAGCCACAGATCATTCAGGGAGCCCATGCTAACCACTGTCCACAGATGAAAGCACCAACAGTGGGCATGTGAGCATCAGAACTGGACCACGGAGACACATACCACGTGCATTGTTGCAGACCATGTACACCCTTTCATGGAAACGGTATTACCTGGTGGCTGTGGCCTGTTTCGACACAAAGCAAGGGGACATCATCCTGGCCATTAACATTATTGTTAATGTTATTATTGTCTGCAAGTGCATTTGTTTTAAAATATAAGGTTACACTTTATTTTGATTATTCACTTTACTAACTTTCTACTAATGATAGATAAATCACTTTGCATTTACATGTCAACTATCTCTCAATAACATATTAGTAGAGTGTTAGTACACTGTTAGGTTAAGGTTGGGGGTTTGGGTTAGAAGAATAAGTTAACATAGGCTATTAGATGCAGTTGCAGAGTTACTTATAGTCAGTAGAATGTCTGTTGGGGGAGCATTAACTTAAAGTTAGTCACATGTAGTTGCAAAATGATTTATAGTTCGTAGAAAAAATTCACATTCAATACAATTAAGTGCACTTCTTTTTACAAGGGATGAATGGCGTCTTCATGTGGGAGTGTACATGTCTTTAAACTTTTTTTAAAAACTCTTTTTTAAAGAGTAAAAAGCTACCAAGTGCACATTTATTCCTAAATCTGTGATGAACACGATGAATTTAAAGTTAAACCATCTATCTCATACTTCCTCACACTCATTCACATAATGGATGTAATATGTTCAAGATTTTTTATTTTTATTTCATAATTTGAGCGCAAACATTCTTTTACCCCACGTACATACAAATACACACAATTTTATATACAGAGTTTGTAAGGTAGACTGATGTGCTTGTTTAAAATATATTTAATATCAATTAGAATTCATCTGACAGTTCATTTTTTGTTTCCCTTTGTAATCTCACTTAAATAATACATTTATCTCTACCACTGTACCTGATCAATAACCTGAAAAAAAAAAAAAAAAAAAAAAAAAAAAACGACAACGAATGTACCTAAAATCCTCTTCTCATATTTGTCCTGTTAACATAACATCAAAACTCCATCATTGGACATTATCTGTGCTAAAGTTGCCATAACTGTCTAATCCTTGTCAGAAATGCTTTTTAAACTGTGAAGGAGGAGGTGGTCTGTTTCAACTTGGTATGAGATGGCATTGTGATCTGTGCAAACAGGAAAAATTCAAAAACTATATTTTTGGCAAGTATCACATTAAGCATAGAAAGTGATATTATACAACAAATAGGTGAATGTGTTCCCTATGTCAAAAATACATTCTAGAATATGAGGTTCTGGTGCTTGCTTATCTTGTAAGCCAACTATATATATATATATATATATATATATATAATATATATATATATAAAAATAATGATAATTGTGCGTAGAGTCCTGTATATTGCAATGGTCGGTGGAGTGTAAAGCTATTTTTCTTTCCTTTTTTTCTTTTTTTTTTCTGAATTTCTGAAATAAACTAAAAAAATAGCAGCATTGAGCATGAGCCAGCAAAACAAATCAATCTGATGAGGGTCAAAGTTAAAAATGATTTTTTTTAGCGGGTATGTATGATATATCGATTATCTAATGATATTAGATGTTTATATTTTTAAATTAGTTTCCTTCCATATTAGACATATAATTGCGTATACATTGCCGTCATCTAAAACTCATTAAAGGTCTTTAAATACAGTAACAATTTAATAAGACAGCAATTTAATCTTTAGAAAATCTCAAAATGAATATTGATTTTCCATATATTTTATCATTTTTTTTTAAGTTTTTATTTATTTACACAAAACAGTGTAGAATTCAAATTTTAACAGGCTATGCTTGCTCTCCTCTTTTTATAACAGTTTACACTGTTACACATCAACCATATTTGAACAATCCCATCCAAGCTGTCTACGCACTCTCATCGTTCTTGGGACAGTTCGGGTTTGCTTGCAGTGTAGATGGGGGTTAGAGCGGGAAATCTTGTAGCTTATTTTCAGGTGGCTGGACTGGGAAAAATCAGTGGACTACTGAACCTGTACAACACACAAATAGTAATGTAGCAGGCATTTTACACATTCACAGCTAAAATGTGGGGAGTAAAATAAATAGTAATAATTTAGTATAGGATATTGTACAAAATCTAAACTTTTCATATAAAACAAAACAAACAAACAAACAAAAACCCACACACACTGTGCTTGGAAAGTCTATTCAGAGTTATTGTGTCCATGTATCTTGAAGGAGTCCATACTCAGAACATAGCATTGAAACACATGTTGGAGGACCTACAGGTCTGATTTGTTTTTTGCCTAACAAACTGGACCAAACCAGGCTGAAGTGGATCGCTCCATTCCTCCATGAGCCGTACCAGTTCATTCGTTCTCTCCATAGACGGGCTATTTGTGAGAGAGTTCTCTCAGCGCTTGTCTCTATGGTTATATCTTTGCACTCTTCTGTCTTTCATTTTTGGAGCAGGCTCCCCTGATGGCTTCGTGGATGTTTTGCTGGGCCCTTGTGGTCTCTGCAGGGGAAGTCCTGCCAACTGTGATGTAAGTCAGTCCTTTTCCCTGTTTCTTCCTCAGTGTCCTTTCATTTCAGCCATGCTAGAGACGCTTAGCCATCCTGCTCCTCGAGATTCGAGCTGGAGGAAATAAATTAGAAGAAAATAGATCAGATAATGTTTGTAACTTTTTAAAAACTTTATCTTACTCTAGCTGAATACATAGCACCAGCAAATGGTTGTTGTTGTTGTTTCTATCAAATATTGTTTGATACAGAAACATTAGAAGAACCAACATTGGGGTGGTATTATCTGTTTCTGACCAATAATGTATGGGGGAGTGTTCTGTTTGGAAAAAAAAGTCATTTTTTTGGTGATTATAGAAATTACACACTTCACCTTTAAGGGTTACAAAACTTGTACAAAACAACATGTTTGGACAGGTGTGAAAAAGGTCAGCAGCCTGATATTACATTTAAAGGGATAGTTCACCCCAAAATGAAAATTCTTTCATTAGTTTCTCACCCTCATAAAACTTTTGTTCATCTTTGGAACACAAGTGAAGAGAGCTTTCCGTCCCTCGGTTAACAGACGCTTCATAGACTGAGCTCGTAAAACGAATCCACACGAATTGAACGGTTTAGTCCAAATTTTCTGCATCTCGATCGCTTTATTTGATAAACGGATTTAATATTGGCTTTATTCACATATAAACATTGATCAGCGAACATAAACCGAAGCTAAAACCAAACCTGCTTGATGTGCGAGAACAAACCTCAAAGGTTCTCGCACGTCAAGCAAACATGCTTAAGCTTCCGTTTATCACAACTGATGTGTGAGTTGATGAAGGTTTACATGTGAATAAAAGCCTACTTTCAATCTGTTCATCATATAAAGCCATCGAGTCTCTTGAGAAAATGTGGACTAAACCGCTCAATTCATATGGATTAGTTTTTCGTTCTTTTTATGAAGTTTTTGAAGTGTCAGTTGAGTAGCTGTCAATGGTAATTAATGGCAGAATTTTAATTTTTGGGTGAACTATGCCTTTTAGTGCTAAGATATTACTGGTCGAAGCTGTCCACACTGTTAAAGTCAGTATGAATGGTGACATTGGCAAATACACTAGCTGCATGTCTAAATGCAAATCTTATTCTGGCAGTCACTTTCTTGTAAAAGGCATTAACTTGTCAAATGCTATTTGAATGGACTAGTACCCCCTTCCCCTGTTGCATGCCAGTTCCCAAATTCATGGTTTCTTAGCTTCAAAAATGCGCTGGATATGGCAGATTCCTTCCACTCAAACCGAGGGGACACAGATATTCCTAAACCGCTATGGCATCCTAATGCATGCTGCTCACTGATTATTAAAGTCAATCACAAAACGACCATTAGAAAAAAAAATCATTAAATAGATCAAAAGTGACAGCAATGACTTTTACTTTGTTGCAAAACATTTTTATTTCAAATAAATAATGTCCTTTTATGCTCATAAAAATAATCCTGAAAACAAAGTATTGTGGTTTCTTGAGCACCAAACCAGCATATTAGCATGTTTTCCGAACATTCACGTGATACTAAAGACTGGAATAATGATGCTGAAAATTCAGCTTTGCCGTCACAGTAATAAATTATATTTTAAATGATAAGAAAAACAGTCACTATAAATCCCACAATATTACTGCTGTTAATGTATTTTATTTCTATTTAAGAAATGCAGCCTTGGTGAGCATAAGAGACAACTTTCAAAAACATTAAAACTATCACCAACCCAAACTTTTGAATGTTAGTGTATGTCAGAATTTGAACCTGGTGTCACCTTTCAGTTTTTAGGTCATGTCTCATCTTGCCCCGGGCAGCAAATGAGCTAGGACTGCAAACTGGTGCACCTTCATAAAAATATGTGTATGACGCTTCAGTTTGGTGGTTAATCTGTAGCAGATGGTAGACATTCTGCTAATTAGAATGGACTTGATGATTGGATCTGTGGGCGCAGCAGTTTTAGTGCACAGATTACGTGACTTAAGGTTTTAGACCCTTCTATGACATATCTCAATCTCATTCCATTGTTAATCTCCTCTGCCTCTGTCTAATGAAGACTGGCTGGTCGAGTGGTACTTTTGCCAATAATATTGTCAGTTAAGCATCCCTCATTCCACAGCACCCGCTCGTTAACCTCGTCACACTGCTGTGAGCCCTACCTCTTCTTCTCCACTGTTTTCTTTCGTTTTAAATGCCTGAGATTCTGATCCTATCTCGGCTACTGTACATGTCTCCACAGGAACACATAAACAATACCGAGCATTTATGTGCTATCTGAGGAAGAGGAAAAAACAAAATGAGAAATGTTCTGAGAGTGCCCGGCCCACCGCTCGATCCTCAGGGGGGCAGCGTGATGGAATATAAGATGAGCGGATACATTTCCTAGGTACAGGTTCTTGGTTTACAGTTTTTTACAATCACTTTGCTTCTATTTTCAGAACCTTGATGTCATTTTTCAAAACTCTAGACACAAAACTCAAACGGTTATCACTTGTAACACAGGCTGTCTAATGTTCAAAACAGTGCGTTCACATCTTTAAAGAAATCTTGCACTTGCACAATCATTGGTTCAAAACATAAATTTACTGTGAAATACCATTGAAACATAACTATAGATCACCCACACACAAGCAACCGATAGTTTCACTGTGTCATTGTTCGTACAATCCTTAAATATTGTAGAACAAAATAGGAGATACAGGTTTCATTATGGTACTACATGTACAATGAACACATCTGTGTAAAAGTACTGCAGTAGTAGAGAGAATACTACAGACAGTGGAATCATTGAACAAAGTTTGTAATATATTGATGCAAAACACTACAGTACAATCACAACATAGGTTTATTCAAATCAAAGCAAAAAATAATTAGCTATGAAATAGAAAAGAAAAGTCAGTACTGTAAAACATCAACACTCAACTCGCTTGCTTGTACTGTAAGAAACAAAACAGGCATGATTACTGTACTTCTACATTGTCATCAACTCTGTGTTGTGGATTTGGCCACAGGTTCTCATCTACATCACAATGGATGGTTTCCAAAAAACCTTGGGCATGGCGTGATGTCATACTTGGATATTGTAGTCTAATTGGTTCTTGCTCCACGCTATTGGGTGACAATAAATCTCGTTATCTTGAAACTTTCATGATTTACAGTAAACATGGAAGATTGTTTGTCTGTTTCCATACAACTATGCATTAAGAGTAATGCAACAGTTACTCATCATTTTGAGCAGTTGTATCAGTTGATAGTTAGATCAATATAAGGAAATGTAATGTAATGTGTGAATTCCCCTTTGAAACAGTAGAACTTTGATGTTAAATTGTGTCATTTTGAACAGGTGATTTTTGTTGAATGAACAAATGATCTAAGTTTTATGTGTATTGTATCCAAGCAATTGAGAAAAGGGTTAGAGTTTTGAAAAATGTGCCTTTTGATCATTGGTTGTGAGTTTTGTGTCTAGAGTTGTGAAAAATGACATCAAGGTTCTGAAAATAGTAGCAAAGTGATTGTAAAAAACTGTAATAAATAGTCAAAACACAACATTTTCCATGTACATACATGTCAGGTAATTACCTTGTGTAATCACTCTTTTACCTGTATGTAAAACATAATTACGTACTGTAAAATAAAGTGATGTTGTCTTCTAACCCTCGACATGCACCGATTGACATCCTAATGTGATCCGTGATATTTGTGTTTATGTACATATTGCTTTTCATAGACACTCAGACAAGGCTAATGTTTCACTGAGTTCCAAAATGGAGTAATCTCCATGATGCATTGTCCATACTGCTATATTAAACAATACATAGCCCCGTCCTTGGCCACCGTTTGCCTCAAGAGCCGGAAGTACACTCCTCCCTTTCAGGTTAGTCTGCGAAAGGCTGTTAAGTGTGAAACACTGGGATATTTTCCCAACTTTTCAAAAACTGTATATTTAGTTTAAAATATCTTTTTCTGAGTAAAGGTAGATGGTTATGTTGGCCATTTCCAGCTCTATATTGGACAACGCTTTATTTGGGAAAATGGTCCAGTGAAATGTCAGATGTAAAACATGGTGAACTTCAATGATTGATGAGCTGAAAATATTTTAATCACGTCTGGCCTTGCTGCCATGCCCAGAAAGGCCACCTGGAACAGGTTTTGAATTTCTTCGTTTGCGATCTCGCTAACTCAGCTCGAGCTGTTCACTCCTGTCATGCTTCCACGGCTGTTTTTCTTACAAAACTCTTCATTAAACCAGAGAGGTTTGGGAGTTACCTGACACTGTGGGGGTCAAAGGGGTTTGTTATGTTATAATTTCAAATTAGGGGTGTACTATTCCCAGGGTAATTATTCCTATTAATCATCGAATGCATAACATGACATGAATGCACATTTTTCCATTTCAATATTCATATCCACTCTATTATTACATCCAGTTGGCTGTGTTCGCTTATCGGAATAGTTTTATGGTGGCACCCAAATCATTCATCTCGTTCATCTCTCTCACTCTGTAATGGATTCATTTCTGATTGCCTCATAAAGAATCAAAGGACCAAGGGGTATTTTTAACCTTTAGTTTCTAATGCTCTAAGAGTATGCGCAGCATCTGTTTGTCTGCCGCCATCTATATCCATGTGAGGACAGTGAGAAGAAGACCGCAGAGTCTTAGCCAGAATTTCATTTCCATTACAGTGTTGATTAGAAGGTTGTTGAAGAATGTTGATCACCAGACGGCCATTGACTTCCATAGTATTTGTTTTTTTTTTCGTACTACGGAAGTCAATGGCTACCGTCAACTGTCGTTACCAGGATTCTTCAAAATATATTCTTTTTAGTTCAACAGAAGAAAGAAACTCATACAGATTTGGAACAACGTAAGGATGAATAAATGATGACAGAATTTTCATTTGTGAGTGAATGTGGTTATGTTAATCCATGCATTTTCCAATCCGCGTGTCATATGTAAGGTTGTGGGGTTGTTGTTAGTTCATGATAATGCATTAACTAATCAACTAATCAGTTAATTGAACCATACTGTCAATCATGCATACAGCATCTCAGCATAGAATTTTGTGGCACAATTTGAAATGTAGAAAAACTTGTTTTCCCCCATCCGACGTATGCATTCACTGTTTGTATTTTTTATGCTTGAATACGAACTCCAGCATGTTCTCGCGGTTATGTGCTCACTAAAAATTAAAACATACTAAAAATAGCCACTCTGACCACACCTATAAAAAAAAATAGTTTATAAAGCATAACTAAGTCACATATGCACTCTCATATCTTACTCTCCTTTGAGTTTCACCTTGATTTACTGCAGTTAGCCCTCCCTGGCCATAGTGTTTCCATTTTAGATGAATCGCAGTCATTTATTTAGTACAATACCTGTCACACACAGTGCCTGAGGGGAAATGAGGTTGCCATTGTAATAAAATGTAGACCAGGAGTGGAAAGCATGATTTATATCAGGCTAAATAGAAAAGTTTAGCTTGTACTCTAGGTGGAATATCAGTATCCTGTTTAGCTTTAGCCCATTTATCAAATCCGTCTTTGAATGTCCAGAAGGCCTTTCACGTACAGTATAAGGAATTCTTCTCATAGATGCCATACAAGTGTAAGAAACCTCAACCTCCATTTATAATTTTTTCACTCTTTGGTTTCTCATGAGAAAAACGTCTATGTTTGCTGTCAAGTATTGACGATTGACATAGTCCAGTATTGGAGGAAAAGGCTTTCCACAAATATCAAAGAAGTGAGTGCTGCACTCACTGGGAACCAAGTCTTGACAGGACTGGGTGACACGTTTCTTGAGCATTCCATCCAGATACGGCCTTCTCCAAAAAACCCCTACATGATCCAATCTCAGCTTGTTGGCCCTAGTTCAGCTTCAATCGCATTTGTTTGCTTTTTGTCAGACACATCCATCTCCTTTGTCAAGGAAATTTGGTGTCATTAAATGTGTACATAAATGTTTGTCCAGTCATTTTGAGTAATAAGACGTTGTGTTCCGATTATGTGCTTCCATGCATGTTGCTTTGTCTCATCATTCAGCAAAATGGAGCTCTTCCAAGGCTGATTTCATGCTCCAGTGCCAGCTGTACCAAACCGTTACTTGACCAAAAAGCCTTTTAGATCCAAGAGCATCATAATGTGCCTGTTGTCCATCTAATTTACACAGTTTAATCGTAAATGAACTGTTAAGCCTTGAGGTTAGAGTTCAGAACTTTGATATAATTTCAGCCATTTAGTCAAACCGCAGTATTGGCATGGTTGAGAAGTTGACCTCACGATCAACAAATGTTCTCACAAGTTTTATTCGCTTTTACACTTAATCTATTACAGGCCTGTGTAAGAATGGCTTCACAAACCATTTTCACATCAACAAATGCTCGATAGTTTGTTCCTAGGAAGCATTTGATAACTGAAAGTCAGCCATTATTTTTTAAGAATTGTGTATTTGCACATATTTGATCATCAAGAGTTCACCTAAATTTCTTCATGCTGATCCAAACCTGAGTGACTTACATTCTACTGTGGATCACAAAAGAAGATTTTGAAAGTTAAGTACTTATATGATTAAAGTCAAAGGTTGTTTTGGACACTTTGACTTTCATTGCATGAACCAAAACCACTGAAATATTTCCCCAAAAAGAGAGAAAGTCTTATAGGCTTGGAATGAGAGCAAGTAAATTATAACAGAATTCAAATTTGGGGTGAACTATCCCTTTCAGTTTGTTCTGAACAAATATTTCTAAAAGACGTTCTTCCTGGTCCAAGCCCGTCAAATGGTATTTAATATTTTTGTAGAGCTGACACAAAGCTGTTTGAACATCGGTAGCTGAATGACAACAGTTTGAACAAATATTTCCACTCGGCCCATCTGCCAATCCAGTTTCTATGGTAATTACTCAATTTTTATTACATCGTAGCATAGCAGAACCACAGAGCTGCTCTTTGACCTCCAGTGCTTATCCTACAGAGGCATTCTGCATTTTTTTCCCCAAGTTCCTTTTCTGAACTGAATGAGCCTTAACTGATTTGATATACTCTATACCTCTGAGACATTAATCACAGGCAAAACATTAAAAACAGACTGGAAGCCCCACAGAGCAGAACATCGAGGTTCTCACCCGCTGGTTTTCAGTTCTGCAATGTACAATCACAAAAACAACCTTGCTGGTACATGTTTTGATGAGTGTTTGTGATCGGCAGTGCATGACGAATGAAAGTCATCAGCTTTCGCTCTAAAATCATATCATGGGGTAGTGTTTAGCCAATTTTTCGGCAACATCAGTAATATGATTTTACAGCGAACATCAAGTATTCGGTCATTTGCCATGCAACACCGATAGCACACTTATCAACACATGTACCAGCAAGGTTTTCTTGTGTATTTTGCTGATACACGTTTTGTTGAATGTGCAATCAGCATTGCATGGCGAATGACTGAATTGTCAGTGTTCCTAAATCATACCATGGGGCAGTTTTTGCCAACTTTTGCTTATGAACAAATATGAATCAATAAGGCTCAAGATTTTAAGCAAATCATACTTAAATTGTTCGATTTTCAAAAGCTATGCCAATTAATAGTATCCAACATGTTAGCCACCAGTAATACAGACATTTGGCGAACTCCCGCAATAAAATCTAGGTCAGCGTGAGTGAGGCTTCGGTGTGAATGTCATCACCTCATAAACGGACTATAATCTGCACGGCTGCTGGCCACTGACTCAAAAATCACACTATCATAACCGTAATAAAATGTGGCAAAGTGGTCTGCAGCTGCTCCTCTTTACTTTTGATGTGAAAAATTTGCTCTTAACTCTTCATGAAGAATTTTCAAATGCAGAGCTATTGACTTCATTACGCAGATATTTTGGCAGAATGAGAGAGTGGAGCACAGCTGAGAAAGAAGTAGAAAGATCATCCGCAACCGGCTATGCAAATCATATCACCAAAGATTGAATTAAACTCTGAGCCAATGACAGCTTAAACTAATTTTGGTGAGTTTATTTGCTGTCCCACAGGAGATTAAGTATCGCTCTCATGCACAATATCTCTATGCTTTAGACCCAAGGCAAGAATCACCACAAAAAGTGACCCAAACCAACAGATATACATATTATTATCATTTGTCTTTTTAGAGTAAAAATATCTAAACGTTACTTAAATTAATTTGCTTCATAAGCACAATTGTATGAGATGTCAAATTTGTTTTCAGAGAATTTATCTTGAATTATAGGGAAGGGAGGATTGATCTTTTAATACTGAAATGGCTATTAATAACCACTCATCACCGTAATTTCCATTTTATAGATGCTTTTGTCATACTGGACAATAATGGCTTTGATGGTATTTTTGAAACCTTCTGAAAAGGTGGGTTGAAATGTAAAATATGAGTTTAAATGAAGTTTTGATATTTGTTGTGGAAAAACAAGACAAAGAGTCTTGCGTTGAGGTTAAGTTATTGAGTTAATAAGAGTAAAGCAGAATAAATTACCCATAATCATCTGCATAGTGTCACCTCCCCTGAAGATAATACCTTTCTGGTTCAGTTAATGTGACAACTTCCTTTATATCTCATGAGATATTTTATATATTTTTTTCTTCAAAGATGTTGTTTAGTGACCAACGATTAGTGATGTGCCTTATACAAAGTGGCCTTGTCTGCATCTGCGCACCAACATATTGGAATTGGAATTTCCTTTTAGCTGTCATAAGTCTTTTTGAGGCTAGAAAAAGAGGTCTGTTTGTCGCAACTGAACCATGGGAAACATTTACTCCACTGCCCCCACTCCCCTCGCCTGCTGTATACGTGACAGCTTTGCAAAGCATGTTACGGTGTTGATATGGGTAAAGAAAAATCTCTCCAGGTAGACTATTACTCTCTTAGACACTGCTTTTACACTACCTGAGGGTTTAAAAGTACTGCATGTTCGATTCGATAACAGAATGGGATGTTCGCGGCTGTCTGGGTTATTATTCTCCTGGTGTTTAAAAGACCTCTCCATCTTACCTGCACGAGGAAAACTCTGATCTCAGCACGACATCCAAAACAAGCAAAACATCTTTTTTGTCACTCTGCAAATCCCTTTTAAACAATCTTTATCCTTTTAACCCAGTGACCTCCCTCTTTTTTTATTCTCTAGTTCGAATATCACAATTTTCATCCTCCGATTTCAACAAATGACTGTTCACAAAGGCAGTGCGGAAAGTTTCAGATAACTTTTCTCTGATGCTTTTCATGTAATAAGCTTTAATTGGATCTATAATGTGATCTCCAATTCAGTCGTCCGCTACGAGTTCATCGAGTTCAGTGTCAAATCAAAAGTGCATGTTTGCTTTCCAAAAACAAGATGCCAGTGCATTATTAAATTATTACAAAGACATTAAGGTGAGATTCTGATGATGTCATATGTAAGTACAGTCACATTGCTATTGGTATTAATTCATATATATATATATATATATATACACACACACAGTGGGTACGGAAAATATTCAGACCCCCTTAAATTTTTCACTCTTTGTTATATTGCAGCCATTTGCTAAAATCATTTAAGTTATTTTTTTTTCATTAATGTACACACAACAAAAAGAAAAACTGAAATGTGACATGGTCCTAAGTATTCAGACCCTTTGCTGTGACACTCACTGTCCACTTCTTCTGATCATCCATGATATGGTTCTACACCTTCATTTGAGTCCAGCTGTGATTATACTGATTGGACTTGATTAAGAAAGCCACACATCTGTCTATATAAGACCTTACAGCTCACAGTGAATGTCAGAGCAAATGAGAATCATGAGGTCAAAGGAACTGCCTGAAAAGCTCAGAGACAGAATTGTGGCAAGGCACAGATCTGGCCAAGGTTACAAAAAAAATTCTGCTGCACTTAAGGTTCCTAAAAGCAGAGTGGCCACCATAATCCTTTAATGAAAGACATTTGAGACGACCAGAACCCTTCCTAGAGCTGGCCATCCGGCCAAACTGAGCTATAGGGGGCGAAGAGCCTTGGTGAGAGAGGTAAAGAAGAACCCAAAGATCACTGTGGCTGAGCTCCAGAGATGCAGTCGGGAGATGGGAGAAAGTTGTAGAAAGTCAACCATCACTGCAGCCCTCCACCAGTCGGGGCTTTATGGCAGAGTGGCCCCACAGAAGCCTCTCCTCAGTGCAAGACAAATGAAAGCCCACATGGGGTTTGCTAAAAAACACCTGAAGGACTCCAAGATGGTGAGAAATAAGATTCTCTGGTCTTATAAGACCAAGATAGAACTTTTTGGCCTTAATTCTAAGCGGTATGTGTGGAAAAAACCAGGCACTGCTCATCATCTGTCCAATACAGCTCCAACAGTGAAGCATGGTGGTGGCAGCATCATGCTGTGGGGGTGTTTTTCAGCTGCAGGGACAGGACGACTGGTTACAATCGAGGGAAAGATGAATGCGGCCAAGTACAGGGATATCCTGGACGAAAACCTTCTCCAGAGTGCTCAGGACCTCAGGCTTACCTTCCAACAAGACAATGACCATAAGCACACAGCTAAAATAATGAAGCAGTGGCTTCACAACAACTGTGACTGTTCTTGAATGGCCCAGCCAGAGCCCTGACTTAAACCCAATTGAGCATCTCTGGAGAGACCTAAAACTGTCTGTCCACCAACGTTTACCATCCAACCTGACAGAACTGGAGAGGATCTGCAAGGCAGAATGGCAGAGGATCCCCAAATTCAGGTGTGAAGAACTTGTTGCATCTTTCCTAAAAAGTCTCGTGGCTGTATTAGATCAAAAGGTGCTTCTACTAAATACTGAGCAAAGGGTCTGAATACTTAGGACCATGTGATATTTCAGTTTTTCTTTTTTAATAAATCTGCAAAAATGTCAACAAATCTATGTGTTTTTTTTTTGTCAATATGGGGTGCTGTGTGTACATTAATGAGGAAAGACAATGAACTTAAATGATTTTAGCAAATGGCAGAAATAAAACAAAGAGTGAAAAATTTAAGGGGGTCTGAATACTTTCCGTACCCACCGTGTGTATATGTGTATATATATATATATATATATATATATATATTATATATATATATACACACACACACACACAGTATATCTTATATTTTATAGCTTATCATTTTATATCTCCACTGAGCAGCACTGGACAAAGATACGAGGAAATTTTCTTGATTCAATGAGTATGCAGAAAATTGATATGCAAATATGGCATTTTTATTATTATTAAAGTCCTTTGTCAACATAATGCTCCCATTGTCTTTTGGGGAGAGACAACAAGACCATTTTAACAATTTAATATTCATAATATATTGTAATATAAATATAAATCTCTCTTACTGGTGTACACTGTCGAGAGAGACTCACACTATTGCTTTAGTTTGATTTGTTTTATTATATTATATTATATCTTTCAATAATGTGTTTTTGCTGGAGCCAACGTGACCCCAATCTCTTAAAAATAAAGGTCCCAAAAGAGGTGCCATATAACCATTATTTTGGGTTCCCCAAATAACCTTTTAGTGAAAAGTTCTTAAAAGAATAGAATAAGAACATTTTAACAATCTGAAGAAACGTTTTCCACTATAAAGGACCTTTTGTGCATTAGAAAGGTTCTATGGATGTTAAAGGTTCTTCATGGAAGTATTTATGCCAATAAACCTTTATTTTTAAGAGTGCAAGAAGTAGTTATGTTACTACAATAGTACCGGTCACATTTCTGAAATTTGATGTCTAATTTGTGTTAAAACTGAGAAATAACACTGCGACATTTAAAAATGTATAACATTACATTACATTATACATACTTATTCAAATAATCTCAAGGTAAATCCCAACAATAAAAGATTAAACAACATTACTATTATTATTTCGACTACCAAAAATATAACTTTTACCCTATAAACTAAACGGATGCCACAGCCTCTGTTGATAAAGAGTTATATGCTTAGACTCAGAAAGGGATCATCTCCTGAAATGAGAATAATGGTGAATCATCTCATACTAGGCAGATATAGGGATTGCTAGATCTTGCTGATTTGCTCTATATTGTGGCTAAAAGAGCTCTTTTCCATATTGAGTTCATATCCTGTTGCAGAGAATTACCTCATTGCTTATTCTGTCTGCACTTTTTTTCTGCCATTCTTTCTTTTGCTCCAGCTATTTTTTTATTTTTTTCACTGAGAATGATCAATTTGAAGGCATGCGTGCGCTGATGTACAACATATGGCTCAATGCACACATGCAGAGGGTGTTATCCGGAAACCAAAGGCCATCTGCGCTTATTCATTGATTAGATATTAATGGTCATTTCACTTTTGTTATATATGTGTATACACTTCAAAGGAATAGCTCATTCAAAATATAAAATTATTACAATTATAATTATATAATTTCCAATAATCACAATTTCAAGGCAATTTATGGTGGTTATTTTTACTGCCATTATTTACAAACCCCAAAGCACAACACAAATGATAAACTCATACGGTAGATGTGTTACTAGCATTTTAATCTACTCGCGTCAAATGCAAAGCACATTTCTATGAACATTTATTTTAACATAACATTTATATTTTGCATTTAAAGACTGATAATATCACACTTTACTAATATAGAGATTAAAACACATTTTAGGCTTAATAAAAAGGGTTAGTTCACCCAATATTGACATTTCTGTCATTAATTACTCATCCTCATGTCATTCCACACCTGTAAGAACTTCATTCGTCTTTGGAAGACAAAGATATTTTTGATAAAATCCAAGGGTTTTTATCCCTCATAGAACGCAATGTAATTACCATCATTTAAGGTCCAGAAAGGTATTAAAGACATCGTTGATATAGTCCACGTGACTACAGTGATTCAACCTTAATGTTATGAAGCATAGAGAACACTTTTTGTGCGAAAAAACAAAACAAAAATAACAACACATAGTTGTACATAGTAGACAGAGGGAACGCAGTTCAGTGCTTCCGTGTTTATATCCGAACGCCTCCAGCGGCTTCTGGATCATACACATGCGCTGTGCCGCTCACGTGAACGGGCATCGGCCAATACTGAGTCGGCATTCTGACGTAGGGCTGCAACGAAAATAGCATAGGAGAATGACAGGGGGGAGACAAATTTGTTGAATAAAGGTGTTATTTTTTTTTTATTATATTTGCTCACAAAAAGTATTCTTGTCACTTTCATACATTAAGGGTTGAACCACTGTAGTCACTTTGACTATTTTAACAATGTTTTTGCTACTTTTTTTTTACTTTTCTTTCATTGTTTTCTATTGAGGATAAAACAAAAAAAAATAGAAAAAATGTGTTACAAAGTTGAGACGAGTTTGGAACGGCACGAGGGGTGAGCTTTAATATTTGGGTGAACTAACCCTATAAAGGGGACCTATTATGCAGAATTCACTTTTATAAGGTGCTTGAACACCTTTGACACACAAATGGTGTGTTTTTGCTCAGACCCAAATGGGGGCAAATTTGACTAGCTATAATTAATGATCTGTGGGGTATTTTGAGCTGAAATGTCACAGACACATTCTGGGGACACCTGAGATTTGTATTACATCTTGTGAAAAGGGGCATAATAAGTCCCCTTTAATAAATGTGCATTGTCCAATAAAGAAGAACCCCAAATAAAGTTGAATTCTAATAGCAGTAAATCTCAAGCATTATGTCAGTGAATATGTTAATAGAATACTGTACTTAGTATGAAATAAATCAATTTGAAATACATTTTTGTATAGGTTTCTTTCCCTTGGGTTAATCCAATTTTGGTTTCTGTGATTATAAACTTAATCACATCAATTTCATCGAAGTATCGTATTTGCATGAGAATTATAATAGTAATCTCTAATAATTATAATCTCTTTTTGCATTCAACGGAAGGAACAAGTGATGTGCATTTGGAATGACGGCTGAGTAAATCTGGCTGAAGTATCTCTTTAAATGGAACCGAGAAAAAAAAACTCCCCCTGCTCTGCCGCTCCTTCATTTGAGATCTCAAACCGAAACCTGTTGTGCCACTCAGTTATTTATCAATCAAGAGCCAATCTTAGCTACCCTTTCTTGTAAAGATCAACAGTAGCCAGAGAGCGATACCAGTAGCTGATGGTGGCGATAAACCTCTGATCTGTGGAAACATGGTCCCCCACTGTTACAGCGATGAAGGCGATGAGAGCAGATAAGCCACTATACCAGCCTCGGCTTGTCAGCTGTATTGTGCTCTTCCTCATAAACCTATTCAGTGATTAAGCACCTGTTTGTAAAGTCAGGCTCCAGGAAAATACGCACACAGGTGTCAGACAGCCGTACAGCCCGATTCGCAAATGGTTTTTAAATCAGTAGAGTCATGATCAGATGGAACCGGCATCCTAATTTGTAGAATGTCATGACGCAAATTTTTTAATGCAGCGAATGGAAATTTCCAGGCTTGCTCATGATGAAAGAATATAACCTGTTCCATTTTTTTTTTTTTTTTTTAAGTAAACCTATGGAGTAATGCAGAGAGAATGCTCTGCAGCGTAGATCATTTTTGCTCAGTCTAGTCTCCTGCATTAACTCCTTTGATTATTTTCCCAACAAAACTTTACTTTTGATGTGTCAATCTAACTTGCACTTTGCGTGGATAGGTGAACGCAATTTATTTCTTTTGGCCAAATATCAGCAAAGAACAACTGGACGTGCTCCACTCAAAACAGTCTTTGACTTTAGTATGCAAATGTGTTGGAGGAGTAAGGTCTGCGTTCACGGCTATGTTTACTGACCTTTGATACTTGCAGATAATATACCAAAATGAAGCACAAACCAACACTATAATGCAAAAACATTGAACTCAGACCAAATCAATCAGGGGCTCCGGATTGCAACTAAAGTAGTTGCGACAGTGACAAAAATAAAAAATCTCAATAATATTTGAACTTTGTGTGCATTCATATTAGGTTGGTTTCATTAAAGATCATCCTGATAGCATGCATGACTATGTTTTTTTGCATGCAATGACAAACAGCGCAAGCTATGAAGTCTGATTCACAAGATTACTTTTGAATACGATTTTTGAAACAGCTGATCAGTTAATCATTCATAGTGGACAGTGAGTCATATATGTCTGATGCTTATATATGACTATCGTCATTAGATTTTCACTGAATCTTTTTACAGACTAATTAAAAATAGATATTTGATAAATTAACAATGGTATTTTATAATAAAATAAATTGTTATTGTAAATTTTATATTATCATATAATCTGCATTCTTATTTAAATGATATTATTATATAATAACCATCTAAATTGAGTGATCATGTAATTTGTCAGTTATTTGTATCAAAAATTATTTTTCATTTTAGAAGCCATTGACTCTCCCGTCATTTTTTTTCTCGGCCCCTAATCTTGGGTTAGTTGAGCAATTATTTGTTTGTTTGTTTGTTTTTTTCATAAAGATTGTAAAATCCTGACAAAGAACAAACAATTTATCTCTCATTTCCATGAAGAAATTGACGTTTTCTGTCAAGTCTTTGCTTACTATCTTGCCTTCGCTTTGAGCATTGGCTGTGCTTGCTCTGTTTAGGTCGTAAACAGCTTCTCCTCAAAGGCGGAAGTGTTGCATTTCAGTGATAAAGTTTATCAGCTCCTGGGGGTGTTAGAGAAGCAACAGAGGGGCCCTAAAACTTGCCAAAAAAACACTACAGAAACCACCTCATTCTCACCCATACAAGTTATGGACCACAATAAATCCATATTTAGCTTCTACAGCAGTAATATGCAATTGACGCACGTTTGTTTGCAAAAAAAAAAAAAGGGAGGGAGAGGGAGGGGGGGGGGCACAAGTGTCCTCATGAAGTTCTTTCTCACGCAGGGTTTCAACTCTTTCTCATTGCGCTCACTGAAACACAAAGCAATCATTATGGCTTCGTTTGCATGTTTCTGCCGTCAACACATAATGTACCCATCAGCAGCACAGAGCAGCAAAATGTTGACTTCCCGTTAAACAAAACACAGTGCCATTATCTTCCATCTGTCATTATTTGAATGTCTGCAAGGGCAACATTTGTAATACACTGCACTAAAAATACTCAAAATGCTCATTTTGTCTTATTACATTTTGCTGGACATAATGTTCAAGCTGCCCCCGTGTTAAATAAAACTCACTGGAGACCTGGTCACGGTGTACGAAAAACGTAGTACACAGTTTACATTAAATGGCTTCAGACATCAGTGCTGATCAAATTTTAGTCGATGTACTCGTAAGTTGGTGAGCTATACGCTGAATAATGTGATTTTGTTTGTGGAAATGGGCTACCTGACACCAGTGAACTCACTGCTTCAAGCATTTGGAGATTGAAGTCCCTCAGAATGACTTTAAGTTGTTCCTTTCTCTACGCTTTTACCTTGTAGTCTCCACCACAAAATTTTTGCTCCTCACATGAAGTCTGGTTTTAGCTACTTGTACTTTATGTCCTCGAGAGAAAAATTAGCTTCACATTTGTGATATCAAATTAATTGACCCTTCATAAAATAGAAGTCAAGTCAAGTCACCTTTATTTATATAGCGCTTTTTACAGTACAAATTGTGGCAAAGCAGCTTTACATTAATAATTTTTGGCTGCACAGCAGCTCCCAAAGAAAATGGTGTCATTGTCCAGCTTATTCTATATATTTTTATTGATTCATTCCGTTGCGAAGATCAATAGTTATTAGTCTAGTTAATTTATGTATATCAGCACTGCAGAAAACAGTGACGTAATCGTCCGGCTCAGCTCAGTTCACATACAACGGCGCCAATGCAGGCATATCAAAAACACTGCTGAATATCCAGCAAGTGTCTCCAACCAAGCAAGCCAAAGGCAAGAGCAACAAGGAACCAAAACTCCAACAAAATGCAGGAAAAAAAAACCTTGGAAGAAAGCAGGCTTAGTCGGGGGGCCAGTTCTCCTCTGGCCAACAGTGAACACTTGTCAGATACTGAGGCAGAGTTACAGGTCATAAGTCTGATCAAAATATTATATAACAGTCAAAATATTTAATCCAGTTCCATCTAGTTTAAGATCTTTTTCATCACATTCATGGGACATGAGATAGAATATATATATATATATATATATGTATATGTATATATGTGTGTGTGTATGTGTCTGTGGATACAGTTTCATCAAGACTCTCACACTGTAATTTGAAACTATATATAAAGAGCTAGAAATAATGCGTAATGCTATGATGAAAAAAATGGAATGCACAACAAGTGCCTCAATTAGATAGTGGGACTATTATTTCCTCAAAACTCAAAATTTAAAAAAAAAAACAACAACTAAGATTTCTCTCCTGTGGTGTCTGGTGTACATGACTGTGTTTAAATGTGAGATGCGTATGCATGTGCATTGTTTCCACTTCATTGTGGCTAGGAAATGTCTCCAGGGCTTGCCCACCCAGCCCCCTGTAACAGCTGCAGTAAACCCTGTGCTGTGACAGTGTGTCTCCCCCTTCTAGGAAAAGTATTTCCTGAAAAGCCTCTATATACAAAGCAAAATCGATTCCAGTATTCAATTCCCATTTTTAGTTAATTAAAAATCCTATTTTGAATTTTTTGGTCACACTTTAGAATGGTGTTGAATTCTCACTATTAACTAACCATTGACTTTTACCTCAATACACTCCTAATTACTACTTAATAATAGTTAGTAAGGTAGTTATTATGTATTGGGAAGAATTAAAGGGATGTAGAATATTGTCATGCAGAGAAAAAGGCATTAATATGTGCTTTATAAGTACTAATAAACAGCCAATATCCAAGTATTAATGATACTAATAAGCAAGTAGTTAATAGCAAGATTTGAAGATTTGATTTGACTATGAAATGTTTATTCAGAGCACTGACATTTTTTTAAATTGAAAGTAAATAGGAAATTTTTAATGTAGGTTACTAAATGTATTTGTTTCCTGTGTTGCTGCATTTGTACAAATGAAAACCCACAAAAAAAACAACAACAACCAAAAAATTGGCCTCTTCAGTGAGTCATTATAGTAACTACCACATGTTCTGGATAAAGCCCTATAATTATCTGATATACTATTTAGGTTGTAAATCTGACAGACTAGAAAATTGTCAAAATGCAAATGTGTTCTAAAACAAAACAAAACTAAAGTGTTTGTATATCTTTGTGGAACTGTTAATTATCTTTTTGGCATGGATGAAGATCTGTAATGAAATAAGTGATAAATATTAAAAGCTGTGTTGGGATGGGGTTAAATCAACATTTGTATAAACTTTACATGGGATCTTTTTTTTCTTGCTCCCATTTTTAATTGATAGGAAATGCACATTTATTCTTGCTGTTATTCATCGAGGTGACACTCAAAAGATTTTCTCAAAAAGAAAATATGTAGTAGTATCATGACCGTTTCATGATCATAATTTTTAGTTTCTGTTTTTTATATTTGTACAAGACACTATTTTATATAAATAAGTTAATCATGATCAACAATTTAGCGTTCAACCACAATAAGCAAAAGGGCAAATCTGCCTCTTTTAAGAGAAAGAGCTAGATTTAGAGCACATATTTTCTCTTTCATATCAGACCTTGTGTCATGTTCTATTTCTCATACCTTTCTGCTGACATGTGTTCTTTTAAAGATAATGCCAAAATGTTGAAACCAGAGCAAAAATTCTTCCTCATGCCAGTTTTGCTCATGAACATTAAGTGTTGTAGCTCCCAAGAGGAGCCTATATCTGCATGAGGTTTAACTGGCCCTCTTGTTTGTGTATTCCAGCTATAAACACAAGCAATTATAAGGATAAACTTTGTATCCCCCCCCCCCCCACACACACACAAACTTCACCTGGCTGTTTTACATTCCACCGTAAGCAGTACCATAACAAGTCGTTCATTTTTGTGTGAAATGGTGTACACATCCAATCGCTCTGTAATCCGAGTCAGCTTCAACATTGCCCTGCTCAACCTTGACGCACTTCTCACAGGGTCTTTATACCCCCGAGAAAAGTCGCCACAAGCGCATTCACAACTTTAGGTCACCTGATTACAGCAAGTTTAAAATTCACTGGACATGTGATATTGAGCAATCTGCCCCTACTGACATTGATTCTGGGAAATTGATTTCAGTCATTCATCAATACATACCTAATACTGACGTACAAAACCAAGAAGTAAATACAGTTTTGCTCTTCTGAACTTCTTGGAAAATTGATCAGACACATTGTGAACACTAAAATAAATCTCAACTAGGTAAAGTATAAAGGAAAGTGTAAAACTCTTTATCTTTGTGCACCTGACAGCGCAGACGTAAGAAGAGAACGAGACTCACAACTCTGTCTCCGGTTCGGAGAAGTCACTGAAGAACATGCTGCCATTGGAGTGCGGTGGTCCCGGTGACGGCTCTTCGCTCCTGTAGCTGCTCTGGCTGCTCCCTTCCCCTGGCAGTGTCCCTGCTGATGTGGGGGGCTTCTGGAACGATCCAGGCATTCCTGGCTCCGCAGAACCCAGGAAGCAGGGACATCGAATCCGAAGCTCTTTGTAAAGGAAGTTCATTCTCAGCGAGGGTATCCAGGGACAGCCGAGAAGGTTCTTGAAGGCTGCGCGAAACTCTCGGCTTCGGCAGTAGATGACGGGATTGAGGCCGGAGTTAATGTAGCCTAACCAGTTTAAGAAACGAAACACTTCCATGTAACTTCCAAACACATTTGAAGCAGAGACTTTGATGATGTTCGCGACAAAGAAAGGCAGCCAGCACAGTGTGAAGATGCCCATGATGATGCCCAGCGTCTTGAGGGCCTTGTGCTCCTTCACAACGGTTAATCTCGACGGTCGCCTGCGGGAACTTTTCCGCCTTGCAGTCATCCCTCCGGCGTTAGTGCACATCGAAGGCAAATTGTTGTTGCCGTGAATCGCCGTCTGTACCTGATTTCCCATCCACTCATTTTGGAACCTCAGACGGTTCTTGTCAATTAGCCGTACCTGTCTCGTGGCAATGAGAAAGACACGTGCATAGACAAAAATCATGATGAGTAGTGGGATGTAGAACGAAACCACTGATGAAATTATAGCATAGGGCATGTTTGATTCAAAATCACATCTCTTTGCTTTTTCCACCTGATTTTTCTCTTTTGTATTATTTTGTCCCAAATAATTCACATTTTCAACATGCCAATGGTTCATAATGGGGACGAAGGAGATAAGAGCCGAGACCAGCCACACGACACAAACGATAATTCGAGCCCTGCACTTATTCAGGAGCACTTTGTACCGCAGTGGCCGCGTGATCGCAATATACCGATCCAACGCGATGATGCAAAGGGTCTCTATACTGGCGGTGACACATAAAACATCAACCGATGTCCATAAATCGCACCAAGTTTTAGTAAGTTGCCATTTCCCTGTCACAGCAATCGTGGCACCCAGTGGCACCACCAGCACCCCCATTATGAGGTCAGCACATGCCAACGACATGATGAAGATATTGGTCGTTGTCTGCAGCTGGGAGGTGCGCGCTATGGCGATGATGACCAGAAGGTTACCCACGACGATAATTGTGATGATGAAGATCATCAGGACCATGATGACCAGATGAAACTCCTGAGGATGTTCACTTGTTGTGCTGTTATAGTATTATCCATGTTTCAGAATTCAGAGATCAAGGTAATTTTTCAAACTTGATATCAGAAATAAGCAGCAGCAAAGAGACATAGCTAGGTGCTCGACTTCTATTCAGTCTTCAAAGAAGTGATTTGAGATACAATGACGATGATGTGTTTAATCTTGCATTTTATACCACCGTATCTCCAAATCTTGAACAACAGCATCAATTCCTTTTCATAGTCTTCAGTCTGAAAAAACGTGCATATCCAGCTGTCCTGTAGCATTTGAAGCAAACATATATGCCATGTTCAACACATCTGAACTGCAGATGTAGAAGGAAAGAAAACAAAATGTCCCTCTTATTCTGAGTTAAAACTAGTCCAAGAGAAATGGGGGGAAAAAACATTTGAACTTTTAGAAGAGCTCTTGAAACAACCAGAGAAAAGGCAGATAAGCAGCCATCCTGTTGAAGTTGTCCGCTGAAGTGGAGTTAGAGCTGAAGTGGAGGAGGTTCAGTCAGCGTGTTAGCGCCTCGTGTGTGTGTGGAGCAGGCGAGTGGACGTGCCTCTACTGCCAAAAGCTCAAAGGAGCAGTGACACTGCCGACAGTCAACAGTGGTTAAGCTTCTCCCTCTCAGATAATTCTCTCTCTCTCTCTCTCTCTCTCTCTCTCTCTCTTTCGGTGTTCAGCATGCTGTACTTGCAGTCACCCAAGAGGGGTGGAGTTGTAAAGAGTGCCTCACTCCCAATATTCACTCACACACACACACACTCTTTTCTATCTATCCAACAAGTACACAATCAAGAAACATAAAACACTTTTTATCTTGTCTGTCACAAATCAGAAATAGACATCAGGTCAATGTACATGCAATAATATATGCCCCAAAATAAGGAAGCACATACAATATTAATGCCTAAACTGAAGTTAATCTGTTACAGCATTGAAATAGTAACTGTAACAACATTAAAATAATAGCTACATTATAACTACATTACCAGGGATCTGTCAGTGAACCTATACAGAAAGGAAGCCTTTTAAAAAATGTTGATCATGTTTAATATTATATTTAAAGTATAATCGAATTAAAGTCTAAAATCATTTTGATTGAATTTGTTCATGTGGCAGACCGCTTTATCCAATTCAGCTTGTGGTGTATTTACAGTATACATTTTATTAGTATGTGCATTCTCTTGGGAACTGAACTTGATGTTGCAAGCGCAAACAATTAGTTTAATTCAATCAAGGGATAAATTAAGAGTAAAAGGATTTCAAAAATCTGATTTTAATCCTAAAGTTCAGGATAAATGTTCACTGTTGTCAACTGTTTTTTAAGTGATGAATTTGATCATGTTAATCCATTAACAGTTGCCAAGCGGGGATTACACCAAAAATGACAAGCATTCAGAATAACAGCACTTTTTATCGCGATGAATTTCTATATTGGTGTTGAACTAATAATGTGTAAAAAATAAAATCAATTTATATTACAGAAACAAAATGTTTCTTGGTCATGTCTTGTCTTGTCTTGGTCACTATCTAGTCACTGCAACCAGACAGGCCTGTTCAGACTGAGCTATATCTGTTCATACCCATCTTTACTGCACTCTCCTGGTGTTCAAAGAAACTCAAAAATGTTGTCATATGTTAAGAATTCAGTCACAAGGCTGAAACAAATGCTGTGCTCAGATTAGGTGGAGTCAAACTGATAGATGATAGCGCGTGTCTATAGGGGTATTATAACAGGGCTGTTATAGGGGTGTTACAATAATTGTATTTTCAAAAAAGTTCTAGTCCACACTATGTTTTAGTCACTAAGTTTTTTTGTTTTTTTTTACTAAGTTGGGATACATTCATAAATTGTTTTGCATTAGCTCATTTTAATGACCTACGTTCAACAAAAGCGCAAAGTCTTTGAAGTTTTCAGTCATCGCACTGATATCACAATCAACCTGTTGTTGAGTATCTTCTATTATCACATTCTACTACTGTGTTCTGTTGCAGTGTTTGTCGATATGAACAGGATACCAGCTCCCTTGAGGCCGTTGTTCAGCACTAAAAATAATAGATGCTTATCTGGCCTGCGACTCACGCCAACCCCGGCCACAACCAGGAAGAACAATCAAGACAAATGCCTGGCATGCCATTCAGCTGCGAAAATCTGGGCAGAGCAGTCACCAAGGTCTTTGTCATCAAGTACTTCCTTCCCTCTTCTGTCTTTTTCCTCCTTTCTGTCTGACATTATCTTATTTTGTTCACATCCCTCAACACATAAGCGTGTTTTGTTGGTTGCAAACCCTTGTGAAAAAGAAGTAGCCTACACTTCAGCCAAATATATATATTTCAAATATATATATATATATTATTGAAATACTGTACTTTAAAAAAAGTAAGTGCAAATTTAATGTTATGTTTTTAGACATCTAATTGCATGTTAATTGAAATTGAATGAAAATGTATTATAGTTTAATATTAAATTAAATAAATATAGTTTTTTGACCCACTTAAGTAGGACTTAAGAAGCATTTATGATAAACTAAAATATACTTTAATATCATTTATATGTATATGTCATTTGTAATTACATGGTTGTAATGTTTTAATGTTGATGTTGCAATTTAGTACATTTAAAATATATTAACATTGAAAAACACACAACGGTTAAAATTTTACTCAAGTACTTTACATTTTACTTACATGTGCTTTAGTCAACATGTAAAAAAAATATATATTTAAGATTTTAAGAGCACGTTTGATACAATTAAAATGGGGACCTGTGTCTTCCACAGGCTATGATTGTGTTTTGTAGCAGTTTTACATTTAGTGTGGACAGATAAACTGCTAGTCCCTGGAAAAAAAATTTGCATCGCACCTAGATAGATTGAATATTTAGACCAGTGTCACCCATGACACAGGTAACACTTTATTAGTCCACTTCAAGCATTTTACTGACTATAAATGACTTTGCAACTACATGTCAACTTATTCTCCTAACCCTAAACCTAACCTCAATGAGTGTGTATAGAAATTTCAAGACGGTCTACTAATACTCCAATAAGAGTTAGTTGACTCGTATTTGCAAAGTAACTAGACTGTCTAAAGTGGACATGTCCTGATTTTTCCAAGTTAGACGTGTTCCCGGGTGATCTTGGAATAACACTCCTGAATGAAAATTTTGTCCTAACCATATTCATACACCTAAACCTAACCCTAAGTTATCCCTAAAATCAGAGGATAATGATAGGTGAATAACACTGATGTAGAAGCCTAATTTTGACTTAAACCGTTAACTTGTCCTGTAGATCTGATTGGTTGAATGGAATCCCGCTCGAAAAAAAATAATTGTTGGATTCACTTAAAAGGCAGTTTAGAGTGGTTTCATGCAACTATATTGAGTAATTTGTACAAATAAAAATTGAGTTGTATGAACAAAAGAAATCGATACAATAATTGAACAAACTCAATTTAATTGAGAACAGGAATTCAAACCTATAAATGTAAATGAACAAAATTCATTATCAACAAATACATTATAGAAACTTCTCTAAATGTCCAACATAACTGAACAATAAACACTAACATAAACAAACAACATCTTTCCCTTTAGTGAAAAACACATAAAACAACACTTTAATCCCTAAATTTACTTTCCTAATGCAGTCCTTTGCAAGCCATGCTGGGAACAACGGATCCACTGCCTAGTTAGTTATATCAATAGTAATGTGTGTGTTTCACTCAGCAATGTTAAGTTGACTGAACACACACTTATTAAGTAAAGCTGACAATACTTTTTTTTTTATTTTTAGAAACAAATCAGTTAAATTAAGTTCATGTTTAAGTTTACAAGTAATGTGAACAAGGATGGTTTGAGTGAAACTAACAACAGTGAAAGTTATTTTTTTCTTTCTCTCTCTCTTTTTTTTTTTTGCAGGTTCTTCAAAGTGGACAACCACGTGTAACCTCATGTAACCTCCTCTTGTCTGGACCCATGACCACTACAAAATTTTAAACTATCCTGGAAGAAAAGTTTGTTTCTGAGAAAAAAAGATCCTATTTTCGAGATCCAATTTTCACTCTGATATTGAAAACAAGGTTCACAATTAGTTCTGGTCACATGGTGCTTATATGAATATAGATTAAAACCAAACTGTATTTCCTCTGTTTCCCTCAAAGAGTTGGGCAGCATTATTCTCTCTTCGGTTAAGTGTGGTTTCATTGCTTTTGTTGTTCTCCTGGGACCTTTAAGAAATGTAGTACTTGGCAAAATTGACAATCTAATACATTTTGTAAGAGTTTTCATTGACATGAAGATATTTTAAAATATCAAAGTTATCTAATGCAGCTAAAGGTCTACACTAGACTAAACTGAGATGACCCGAGGTGTATTGCGTCTCCATCTGAACATCTGAAAGTATGTCGGTGCTCATTACCTTCAGAGAAATTCTTCTGTAAACCCTGATGTGACTTTATTGCTTTATTAGATTTCAGAATGATCACTTACCCACAAGCTTCATGCCATTCTAAATGAGTTTGGGCTGAGGCTACATATAAACAGGTAAACACTCAGATATCCTCAGAACTAAGATATCCTTCATAGTTATTTTCAACTTCTACTGAAGCCTCTTTGTTTATTGCTCAGAGATATATCATTCAGACCTGCAGTCATAAGATTAAACATTATTCTTAATTAAATTCTGTCTGTTTGCATCAGTGTTATGTTAGTATCACTGACATAGGTTTTGTTAATATTTTGAATAAGATATTTTCATTTTAAATTTCAGTTACTTTGTAGTAATTTTGTTGAGTTTTTTTGTCATTTCATGATTTTTTTTTTTTTTTTTTAAATGTCTAAATAATTTTTAATTAAAGGTAGCTACACTGTAACGAATGTAATGAGTCAAAACATCATCAATCCTTCCAAAACATGTTTTTGTCTTGCTCTAACTCACTATAGGAAGCCTGTTATACGTTGCACCACAAAGTATTCACAGCGCTTCACTTTTTCCACATTTTTTGTGTTACAGAAAGTGTTTGTTAGAAAAGGAATTAAATTCATTATTTTCCTCAAAATTCTCCAAACAATACTACATAATGACAACATGAAAGAAAGTTTGCTTGAAATCTTTGGAAATGTATTAAAAGTCAAATACGAAAAACTCTCAAGTACATAAGTATTCGCAGCCTTTGCTCAATACTTTGTTGAAGCACCTTTGGCACCAATTACAGCCTCAAGTCTTTTTGAGTATGATGCTTCAAGCTTGGCACGCAAACACAGCCGTTTTCAGATCCCTCCAGAGATGTTCAAACGGGTTCAAGTGTGGACTCTGGCTGGGCCACTCGAGGACATTCAGAGAGTTGTCCCGTGCCCCCTCCTTTGCTATCTTGGCCTTAAGGTCGTTTTATCTGTATGCTTAGGGTTGTTGTCCTGTGCGAAGATGAACCTTCGCCTCAGGTCCAGAGTGTTCTAGAGCAGGTTTTCATCAAGGCTGTCTCTCTACATTGCTGCGTTCATCTTTCTCTCAATCCTGACTAGTCTCCCAGTTCCTGCCGCTGAAAAACATGGTCTCATGGTCTGAGAGTCCTCCAGGCAGACTGTCATGTGCCTTTTACCCAAGGAGTGGATTCTGTCTGTCCACTCCATACAGGTCTGATTGGTGGAGTGCTGCAGAGATGGCTGTTCTTCTGGAAGGTTCTCCTCTCACCACAGAGAAACGCTGGATCTCTGTCAGAGTGACCATCAAGTTATTGGTCACTTGCCTGATTAAGGCGTTTCTCCCCTCTTTGCTCAGTTCGGCCAGGCGGCCCTCTGGTGGTTCCAAACGTCTTCCATTTAAGGATTATGGAGGTCAGTGTGCTCATTGGGACCTTCAATGCTGCCGAATGTTTTCTGTACCCTTTGCCAGATCTGTGTCTTGATACAATCCTGTTTTGGAGGTCTACAGACAATTCCTTTGACTTCATGGCTTGGTTTGTGCTCTGACATGCACTGTTAACTGTGGGACCTTATATTTGTATTTCCAAATCATGTCCAATCAACTCAATTTACCACAGGTGGTCTCCATCAGTGTAAACAGGATGCAACGGAGCTCAATTTTTGAGTGTCGTGGCAAAGGCTGTGAATACTTATGTTTATGTGATTTTTTTCCCTTTATTTTGTTTTAATAAATTTGCAAAGATTTCAAACAAACTTCCTTCGCGGTGTCATTATGGTATAATGTTTGTAGATTTTTGAGGAAAATAATGAATTAAATCCCTTTTGGAATAAGGCTGTAACATAACAATTTGTGTACGTACGTCACTCGCCCATGTGTGTCTCGTCATAGCCATAAATAAAGTAAAGTTGCTATGGCTGCTTTGAACCTTGTATGGTGTGAGAGTGGCATAGGTTAGTTATCACAATGAGCGAGAAAGGTTGACATGGAGCATGCTAAATCTGGAACCTCAGGGGAATCACCCATTTTTAAAACACCGCAAACAGAGGAGACTGTGCAGGCTAAAATAGAACATGATAGAGCTTGTAATAAAACAAGAATCAACATATGTTTGGCTTTTCAGAGATGGTGAGAATTGAGGAATTCGAAATGTTGTAAAAGCTACATAGAAATGCCATTTTATTACTCTACAGGTTTATTGAACAGATTCATTGCCATATTAACAATTAATTTTGAAGCATTATCTATTGTGAAGGGTCATTTCATTATTGGCTGTTATAGTGTTGTGCTAGAATTTATTTTCAAGGAAGTATCGTGTCTATTAATGGGTTTAGTGACATCTTCAGCTAGTCAGCTTGAGGTCTTTTCCATGTAAACTAGTTTTAGTTTTAGTTTTATTTTGCTTTTTTTATATTTAAAATTTTATTTGTATTTATATTAGTTCAGTTAATGTTTATTTCATTTAAAGTAATTGTAATATTTTAATTGTTTTAGTTTTAGTTACTGATAATAACCCTGGTTTGCATTATAGTTGATTATGAAATTAAATGATTGCTCTGAAAAGTTTTTCCTCAATTTTTTTTTACCTCAATTACATTTGGGGTAAAAAAAAAAAAAAAAAAATACATTTACCCCTACACATTTTTTTAAAATGTTTAAATCATGTACACTGACATGAAGACCCTATAAAAAAATAAAATTAAAGTGTAATAATCTCCTTGTAAAAATGACTAGAATGGCTAGAATGTTTGGCATTCAAAATCAAACCAACAGTGATGACATCAATGCAATATTTGCATATTGAATCCTAAGCAAATGTGCCAAGTTAGTGATAAACATTTTGATTCGGATGTGAGTCATGCAAAACATTACAATATACAAGGAATTACACACAGATAACTGTTGGCCTCTAAATAAAGTTTTGTTTTATTATTATAATTATTATTATAAAATGGCCTACTATTATGTCTGTGTGCTATGCTCCTTGTTGAACTTACTTACACAAAAGTAATTTTAATCTACAAACTTTTTTCAGTATTTGGCGTGGACGTTCTGGCTTTTTGGCTGTTTTTGCAGAATTACACTGAAAAAAGCGGAATCAAAGTTTGTATATAACTTCGATATATATATATATACCTGTCCTCACATAATATTCACTATGTGGCACAGAGCATGTGGTTGTGAGTGGCCATTTCTGTCTCTGAGTCCATTAGCAAAGGGGGTGATGAATGTGTTGAGGAAGTAGAGTGACTCATTAGCGAGAGGCTCTTCTGAACTTGTTAAGAGCTTAATTGGATTAAGCAATAAAAGCTCTTTTACAGTCTCTTATTTTGATTGATTACAATGCATAGGTGCACCCCCTCCGTCTCTCTCGCTCTACTAGGTTTCTCTCTAGGTTTGATGGGATTTCAAATTGTATGGAGTGGTTATAGGCTGCGTTTAACTTTTAGACACATACTTGTGAACTTCCCTGAGCATTTCCCCTTGATGGAATCCCCGACACCACACTGAAGTGCATTCAACTTCATCAAGTGGGTGAGGGAAGTGTATTTGCACAGACCCTTGACCCTTCGATTGTGGGTCAAGCGAGTCTAGCCGATATGTACACTTCAGGCAGATCCATAGACCACAGTCCAAAGTGTTAGCCCATGTAATTTCATTAAACTCTTAATTGTCATTCTGCTCAATTGTTGCAGTCCTTTTCCACTGCAGTTTAGTGCCACTTCAAAGTGGCTGGAATTATAGACTGATTAGAGACCATTTCTTTTTTCAAGTTGAGTGTGACGGTTGTTTAAAGCAAGTCGTTTCGTGAACAAATGATACTGCGGTGGCTATTTAAATCCAGTGGGTTTGGTGTTTTGGGTTTCAAATCCAATGATGCTGGTAGTGACGATTGTTCTAACCAATCAATGATCTGCTTGAAACCTCCACCAAGGTGGTACTATTTAAGCGAGCTGTACCATTCCGTACCGAGCCGTCCCATGTAGTGCCATTAGAAAGCTTCTGTCAGCACTCTTTGCTCCCTTTTTTGGAGGACGGTGGACACTCCCTTTGAAGGAAACAGTGAAGTGAAAAGCCTTGATAAGGGGCAGGGCAGTATTTCTCAAATGGGAGTGTTTGAGGGGATATCCTCTGTGACTTCATGTAAGGAGCATTTTCATCAAATGTAGAAACAGTACATATTTGTAATTGCGTTCTCATGCGTCTAAATGTTTTCTTGTTCTGTGTGTGTATGTTTTAGGGTTGTCAATGGGAACTGCAGCAGTAAGTGTTGGAGCTGACAGACTTGGCAGGTGGTCATTAGTCTGTGCGTGAGAACGTGCCATAGCTGGCTGTGGTTGTAGTCCAGAGGGCTGGGGTGAACACTGGCACAGCTTGAGGTGTTGACGGCCAGTGGCCCTTTAAAAAGTTCACCTCTATGCTTTCTTGCCCAGATAAACTTTTAGAAGAGGTATGCTTGGCTTGTTAAATAACAGTCGATACATGGCTCACGACAGAGGATATAACCGAAATGACACTTTAACTTAGCAAGTCTTTGTCCTTTGATCAAATGAGCCTTTGATTAAGTCGGCTAAATTGAATTTTTGTTTCACACACGTCTGATGTGTTTTGAGGTACTGATTGATACAACTTGTTCATGATTGGATAACACTGACCAAATTAGTCCAGCCAGTAGTTACCATACTGGGTTTTATGGTTTCTGAGCCAATGACTGATATAAGCACAGTATCCATTGGAAACCAGAATATATTTACCTTATAATCTCTTGGCAAAGTATTCAAATTCCTTCACATTTATTGGTCATGGCAATTTAATGGTCATGGAATGTAGCCATTTTATTTATGCAATAGTTGTCCTATTCATTTTATTTATAGAAGTTGGATGCAGTTGTGAAATTCCTACCTTTTAGAATCTGTCATCCGCTAGAATGATTGTAATCTTTATTTTTCTATTTAAGTTTTTGTCATCAGAAACTACACCACATGATCAAAAGTAGTCTTTTAACTTGCCATTTGGCCGTTTTAGCATCAGTCTTTACTAACAAGCGTTCAGGAATGGGATTTGGAAGTAATGATTTACTCAGGAAAGAACTTTACTGGTCTGCACAAAGCCCAGACCTGAACGCATATTGATTACCTTTGGTATAAATTGTAACATTGACCTCAATGATGTTCTTGTATCAGAATGGGATCAAATCCCAATAAGTCACGTACCAACATCTAGTCTAAGTAGTAGTAAGGTAGAGTGATTATCTTTAATGAGAAAAATCGACAATGAATTTGATTATCGATTAGCCGCGTCTGCGCGCTATGCTCGGGAAACCATCAGCTAGCTACGTTGCCTTACCGTAGTGAATACACCCATTTCTTTGGACAAAAAAAGACACAGAGTGAGCTGAAAGGTACGTGATGCATTTTGTTAGAATCATGAGACCGCTTTATATTTATAAGCACTTAAAACAAAAGCATTAGCGTTTACGTCTTACCCTCTCGTGCTTTGACAGATGTTTGTGCTGTTTAATGGCTTTGATACGTTTTTCCTGAGCACATAACCAGATTTTATGGTTATATCTTCATTTTAAAATGTTACAAAGTCCTGCGAGTATTTCCATTTTGCATATTCTGACAACAAGCGTCTTGTTGAACTTTGGAGGCCTCAATGAACGAGTGCCGGTGAGCGCATGTGCGTCAAAAGGACGGAGCGCAATAATTCTGACTAAAATATATATTTTGCTACAATATTTTTCTTAGAAATGAAGTGTAGGTTTAAAATATACACGTAACACAAGTAATCATATTATTGGGACCACTAAAGGCTGTTTGTTTAGCCCATGAATGTAATATAAATAGGCTGTTCAGAAGAGTGAATGTGAAAAGTTAACAGTTGTTCCATTGTAGGTTTAGAATGTAATGTTTGTGTTTTTAACCCTTATTTGCTTATAATGTACAGCATGTAGATATGCCACTGAATACACTATATTTGTTTTCGTATCCTTTTTACAAGGCCTGCACATTGTCTGGAGGACAGCACTGGGCAGACTGTGGAATAACCTTTTTTACAATACATTTTTAATGTGTAAAAATTACATTTTTCATCTGATTTATGGAAAACATTACAGACCGGTTAATTATTTAGTTAGTTAGTTGCAGCCCTAGATTAATGAGAGCTTATTTTAAATCAGCTCATCATGTCTCTTCAGAAGATTTGGATTGAAAGGCTCAGATGAAACTATTAAATAAACTATTTATTAGTTTATCTTATGGACTTTTTGAAGCGTGAGCATGATGTACGTTCAGTGGAGACATAGAAATCACTTTTAGGTTCCATTAAAAGATATTCGTGCTTCGAGGACATGAGGGTAAGTGATGACAATTTTCATTTCCGTGTGAACTATCCTTTTAATTTTAATACTTTAGAAGTTAAAGCGACTTATTAATGCCAACGTTTTAAAAAAGAAAATGTTCAGCAAGTTAATTTCAGGTTTCAGAGCACGGTGTTAAAGTGCGGAGTCCAGGTGTCCTCGTGGTAATGACGGGAACACCTCAAGAGGTGTGTTAGATCATGGAGCTCCAATGAAAGCCCGTTTTAATTGTAATTCGACACTTGAACACCAGCAAAAAGGACCTTGATTATTAGTCGAGAAGCTTGAGCCCTTGAGAACCACCCTTCTAGAACATTCACATCATCCCAGTAATGACTCAGGAAAAGCTCTTTATCACTGCAGGCAAACTCAAAGCTATAATCTCCTCAGTATCCACATAGTCTCGATGCCTCGTAAATTTGTTTTGCTCCGTTTCCTTGACCCTTCCCACATCTGTCCGCCTGCAGCCTCTCTCAGCATTGCCTTAGAAGAGCCTAGCCGGATTGTAAGAAGTTTACAAGACTGCAACTCTTTCCTTCAAAGATTGGGAATGCCGTTTACAAAGAGCAGGCCTCCTTGAATGAGCTAGATGCTATCAAGCTCGGCCGTAAGTTATGAGCACAGTCAGAGTGCCTTAGCCTGCCTGTTTATCATACACCCGCCACCAATTTGTTTCGGGATTGTTTCATTAATTGCCATGGAAACATCTGCGTATGATGGGATCAAATTAGAGACGGAGCTCTTTGCGGAACAGCGACATGATCCCGTTCCTTGAGGGGGGAAAGCAGAGTGAGAAAAGTGGAATTAAGGATGAAAGGAAAGTCCAAATCCAATTTAGAGAGTGAGATTGCCTAACTTGAATGTGTGTCATGTGGTATTGGCCAAGAGAGGACAACTGAGAAGAAAGCACCGTCGAGTAGAATCTGCAAATGGGGTGAGATGGAAAAACAAGATGAAAGAAGGACGTGTCAGAGCATACATATTGCAGCTGACTATTCCCATTGGCCTCTTGGGCATGACTGGCATTTAGCCTCTCTGGGAATATAGCAGGAAAATCTCCACACTATGATCATATATGGCAAATGTAATGAAAACAGTGTCATATTTTACTAAAATATGTCAGTCAGGCGATCGCTCACAAAACCAATGAGCCGCATATTGCAAAGCAAACAGAAAAGAAAATATCATATAATCTGGAGAATTACGTCTCCGGTTCGAATCAAAAGAAACTTGGCGGCCGGTGATTTTCAAGCGTTTGTTTGCATAAAATCTTTCCTAATATTTCCACGTGTTGATCTTCTCAAAATCAATCGGATATAGTACCAAGAAAAATAATGTATATGAATCCGTGTCAAACATTAAGATGCTTTTATTAAAGACAATGTTTCCATATGTCCAAAGGAATGTCGGCTTGAAACGTTGCATGCTCTTTTTATATTTCTCTCTTTTTGCATGTCGTGACTAGCCTGTTTGTGTGTAATTTAGTGTTGCCCTGTCTCGGTTTGTTTGAGTGGCGTTTCTTAACACAGGAAATTCTCCATTAGCATGGGAGGCTAATCAAGAGCGCTGAAGGAAATAGGAAACGTTCAGAGCAAAACACTGCGTCCCTCCCACTCTGCAAAGGCTTTTTTCTTCTAACTTCTCTAAAGCTGGCCAGTCCAAAGACTAATAAGGGAATTTTAGTGTGTTGCTAAAACTTTAAATTACTTGTTTTAGTTGAAACATTTTACATCGCATGCACTACCAGTCAAAACATTTTCACAGACAATGAATTTTGTTAATTAATTTACTTATTTACTTGGTAACACTTTATAATTTGATAATCGATAGTCCGCTTTAGACATTCTACTGACTATAAGTTACTTTGCAACTACATGTCAACCTATTCTACTAACCCTAACCTAACAGTCTACTAATAGTCTAAGGTGAGTTAGTTGATATGTAGTTGTAAATAAATGAGAGTTAAGGGGCGGTCACACTACACTTTTTGTTTTATTGACTTTAATTCATACACATATATGAAGGCTGAAGACATGAATGCAAAGAAGTTTTGCATTTCTCTTTTCTGCGTTCCAAAGTTCAAGTTTGGTGAACTTTGACCTGCAAATCACTTGAAGTGTGACCAGTAGAGGATCGGTATGTGACAGCGTGTTCTCTTGGCTGAATTAAAAGAACGAAAAAATTTTGCAGGAAAGTAGAGTTGATCGTCGTATATTTTTCCATTTTGGATTTATTATTATTTGTTATAGGCCTATGTTAAAGGTATGTTTTTAAAAAAGACACCACAGGGTTTGATGTTGTATCACAACCATTGCATTTCTTATTATTATCAACATTTTTTTAAATTGCACTATTAAAATAAATTCAGACAGAAAGCAGTTTTTTTTATTTGTAATAATATTTTGTAAAATTAATATTTTTACTAAATGTTTTGATTAAATAAATGCAGCCTTAGTGAGCAGAAGGGACTTCTTTCAAAATATTAAAACATTTGAATGTTTCCAAACTTTTTTGTGTTGTATGGTAGGTATTGTACTTATATCTGTAGTTGGTTAATAATAATAATAATAATAATTATTATTAGTAATAATAATAATTATTATTATTATTATTGAGTAAGATTTTGTGAATGTTTTATCTTTAATCTTATGCTGACCAAGCCTGCATTTATTTAATTTAAAATCTAGTAAAAACAGTAATATTATGTTTTTAATGTTTTTTTAAATAGTATTAAAATTTAAATTAGTTTTTAAAAAAGTTTTTTTTTTTTTTTTTTTTTTTAATATTGTAATGTAATTTATTCTTGTGATGGCAAAGCTGAATTTTCAGCAGCCGGTACAATTTTCAGTCACATGATCCTTCAGAAAAAAAAAAAAAATTCTCATGCTGATTTGGTGCTCAAGAAACTTATTATCAGTTAAAAACAGTTGCTGTTTTTTAGATATATTAGAAATGTGTAGCAGCATAAATGAATTTTCAATCACTTTTGATCAATTTAAAGGTATAGTTCACCTAAAAATGAAATTTATCACATAAAATACTCATCCTCAAGCCTCTATATGATGATCTTCTTTCAGACAAACACAATCGAAGATATATTTAAATATATATTTCAATTTTTATCATTTTTTTTCCTAGCTTCATAATGTGGCCCTCATTCACAACCATTATAAAGCTTGGAGGAGCAAGGATATTTTTAATTATATTTATATTATATTTTATCTCTGATTGTGTTCATCTGAAAGAAGATAGTCTTATACACCTAGGCCATCCTAGGGTGAGTAAATCATGGGATCGTTTTCATTTTTGGGTGAACTATCCCTTTATTGCATCCTTGCTGAATAAAAGTATTCATTTCTTTTACAAAAACCTTACTGACCCGAAACTTTTGAATTATTATTATTATTATTATTATTAATCAATGAAAACTACATAATGAAAGCAATTAAGAAGTTCACCCATGAGTTGAAACAAATGTGGGAACAAATGCTTTGGTCACGAGGGCACGTAAAGTTAAAAGAGCACAGGCAAGTACGTGCTCCACGCTTATGAGACAGTTTGTTTCAGCCTTGTTTTGTAATGACAGATCCAACCAATGTAGCTTGGCAAGAGACAACTCAATGTGTCAAAGTTCAGGAGCATACCTCTCCCCTCATTGCATAATGGAGCTTTGGGAATGATGACCAAATAATCTATAAGTTCTCAAGCAAATCTATCCAGTAATTGCTCAGAGACGTGCTAGAGTCAAATCCACATGATTTGTAAAGCTCAGTTGGTCAATCTGTCTGCTCGTTTCAACACAGCAAGGAAAAATGCAATTTCAACACGAGTCAAATGAGTTTTTGTGGTTCACTCCTCAGAAAAGACCAAAATTTAACTGCGTAAACCAGTAGGTCATGTACAGCAACACTCCCCACTTAAAACAAGGAAACACATTGAGGAAAAATACCAAACCTTTCCAGTATTGATTGTACACACATTCAGATTTGAAAGAAAACCACACTATCATTCAGGACGTTAATTATGTAATTATTCACATTTTTCCTCATCTTTTGAAATTGAAAATGAAAAACGTGCAACATGAGGTGCGGCTACAGCTAGGGGGCAATGCCTGTAGATAACTGGAGAAAGCTCTCGGTTAACATAGCCATTCATCTCAGCGGGTACAGGACATTAATCTGCCATCTTTACTCATGGGCTTTCAGTTCTGCTGCCAGGATTTTTTTTTTTCTCAATGGCAAACAATAAGTGCAACCATAATCAAAGTACTCTATCAATATTCAAAGTGCAAATAGAGACCACATTTTTCTTCAAGGAATATTTAGCGCTAAGAGATGGTTGCAACTACACAGCCCTGCCTAAGATATTGTTCATATAGGGATGCATCAGCGAGCCACTTTCAAAATGTGGGGTATTGAAGTTGTGTTTGAATGTGCTTGTGTTTTTACTTGTGCAATCGTGCATACACTGTGAATACAGAGTGGCGGTGCTGACAACAAATCCTCGGCCATGGTCTTGTCAGTCACTTACTCTCGTCCGGTGTTGGGGAAAGTTACTTTTAAAAGTAATGCATTAAAACATTGTGTTACCCTCTAAAAAAGTAACTATTTGTGTTACTTAGTTACTTTTTAGGAAAAGTAATGCAATAAATTACTTTTCCGTTACTTTTTCTCACCTGGGCTGGGCTTGCTTGTTTGTTTTTATAATACCAACCAAAAAAATTCTATTGTTGGCAAATGTTAAGGCCCTTTGACACCACAAGCCTCAGGCTGAGGGAAATGCATATTTACGCCTGTACAGCTCAAACAAACCTTTCAGCAGTGCTGCCATTCTGGATTAAAGAAGAAATAAGATACAGGAGAAGGAAGTTCAACACTTGTATTTCTAAATGTAATCTAAAGTAATTTTTGCTTATTAGAATGGTTGAATTGGATCATTGAAGGTCGCCAGCAAAGACATTGGTTAATAAAGTGAGATTAAATACATAAAGTATGAGATTGCATTTCACTGTTATTATTCATTTTGATGAATGCTGAATGTTTTTGTGCAATGTTCACATTTAGTCTAGAACTACAATAACCATCGTGTTTTCCACAGCCACGCGCCTGTCAGCTGTCAGTCATGTGAAGATATTTTGTTGTAAATTGAAAAAGTAATGCGTTAATTTACCAGTTACTTGAAAAAGTAATCTGATTACGTAACTTGAGTTACTTTGTGATGCCTCGGACACCTCTCTCGTCACGTCATCAGTGAACTCCGATTCCTGCAGATGCTGCACTACGTCTGAGCTTGTGTTGGATGAGTTGGATGGATTTGAAGCAACCGCTATCCAACTGAATGAAATGGTTTTTATTTCTATAAAAAGCAGAATGGCAGTGGTGGAGTAATGTAAGTGTAGCAGTGACATTCTATCCCAGTTTCACCCTCACCTCGACAAGGTGGCACGCAATCTCATCACACCCCTACCAATCACCTGCACCATAAATGTTATGTGAATAATTGCTTTAGAGCCATAGGGAAAAAGGAAAACACTTGAAGAGCGTCCAAAAAAAAAAAAAAATCAGACACTGGAAAAAATCTGCTACAATACAATTAAATGTTTGTGATAAAGTTGAAAAGCCATCAATAGAGAGAGACATTTTTGCGTCCAGATGGTGTGGTTATATACCGTGGATGACACTTTTGCGAGCAACCTGGTTTGGGTCATTTCCTGATCCCATTCCCCTCATTGCCTCTCATGTTTCACTGTCTTCTCAATAAAACTGGTAAAAAACACACACACACACACACAGAAGGTTGCAAAATATATGACGGTGAAGCTTTTTTTTCTTAAAACAAGTTTTCTAGAATATGTTAAATTATTTTTAGTATTTTTCTAAACCCTATTGGCATTTTTATTATTTACTTGTTGTCTATGTAAAGCATAAATCTCACAATTTTGAGGTTAATGCTTTAAAAAAAAAAAAAAAAATGGTACAATTTACCAATGGAGTGCATGTTGTTTTTTTTAAGGATACAGCATATAAGAGTTATATTTGTACAGTATGCTTTCATAATTTTATGATCATATTCTTATGTAAGAAGTTCTTTAGTTCTTTTCATATTTTTGCCATTTGGGTCTCCTGAGCTCAAAGATGTTTTCTTCATCACATTTTTCTTGGATGTAAGATTATAATGTTTTGAAGGCTAAGCTCTGCTTCTTAACTCCCAGTTATGTCACCATTTAGAAAGTCAGTAACATAAAAATATGTAGAGAAACAGGGTGGAATCATCCTGTGAAAACCCAGCAGCGTTTCTTCTTGTCTGTAGAAGAAAGGATTAGATCATAAAGCAAATGTTTAACACATACTGTGTAGGTTGGAGCAGTGCAACTATCATTATGTGGGGGAAATCGCTGTCATTATACAAAGATTGGAAACAAATGCTTTATGCTGAGCTTTGCTTTGTCCCTTTTTTCCATAATCGCACTGATGAGCTCGTGTTGTTGTGAAAACCTAATGTGAGAGACAAAATTTCACTTGCATTGATAAATTCTTAAGTGACTTCATATGGTTCCTCTCTGCATGTTAAAAGCCCTTGAGTAGTGATAAGTTTCCCCCACACCTGAGTCTTGCCAAGAGGAAACGCTTCTAGAAATGAGGCCCTTTGCATATGTTCACTCAGTAAGTGCTGCTTGGTTTCATGTTTGCTTTCAGCTCATGAGTAGTTTCAAACAGGCTTAAAATCTGTCTTTATACGAAATACATCAAAAAATGCCATAGTTTATGTACTTAAATCCTCATAGTCATAGTTTATATGAAACAGCCCTTCATCACAGCACACAGAAGTGACTGTTGGTTAAAGGTACTGTAGAATGAGGAGCTGTGCACTCAATGAACTGAAGAGAAAAAAGAAAAACTCTTCCATATGTTAGCTGATACTAAAGCATAAAACAAAATGTAAAGGGTTAGTTCACCCGAAAAAGAACATTCTCTCAGTAATTACTCAACTTCTCGTCGTTCCAAACCCGTAAGACATCTGTTGGTCTTTGAAACACAAATTATGATCTTTTTAATAAAATTTGAGCTTTCTGTCCCTCCATTAACAGCCTACGCAACTAACACTTTCAAGACCCAGAGAGGTAGTAAAGACATCACTAAAGGTAACACCTGGTAACGCTTTAAAATAAGGTCATTACGTAACATTAGTTAACAATAATGAACTGCACTTGTATAGCATTTGTTAATCTTTGTTAATGTTCATTTCAACATTTACTAATATATTACTGAAATCTTGTTAACATTAATTAATTAACATGAACAAACAATGAACAACTGTATTTGTATTGGTGTAAACAAAGTGTCGCTTTATATAATTGTGGTTAAACCACTGGAGTCACATGGATTACTTTTGAAACTGGTAGTTGCTGTCAATAAAAGGACAGAAAGCTCTCAGATTTCATTAAAAAAAAAATCTTCATTTGTGCTCCGAAGAAGATCAGCGAATGTTTCAAGTGTTTGGAACGACATGACGCGAATTGAAGAGTAGTTCATGACAAAATTTTCATTTTTAAATGGGCTAAAGCTCTAATAATATATGCGTGTTTCTTCGAATATGGGTATCCCGTAGAATGTACTTCTCACACTAATTTGTCACTGACATGGCACTGGTGAATTCTGTATTTTTCTTTTTTGTTTAAAAAAATCATGAAAATTCAGACGACAGTCCTTGCAAAGGTCTGGCATGATGTGTATCCACACAATTTTTTTTTTTTTTTTTTTTGCGTAATTTAACATAAAAGCTTGATTTGAAATAGCATTAACATTAAACATTAAAAGTTTCATATTTACTCTGTTTTTAGTCAGTCTCCTTCGTAAACAAGTCCAGTAACTTAAATAACTTTATAAGTGGGAATGTAATTATCAACGCAGTCATCATTTTTTAAATAATTGAAAAAAATCACATTTTTTTGATAGATATTTATCGTTAAAAATACATAACATAACAGGGATTTGAAAAGCTGCATAAGATTGTTTATAGAAAAATAAATAAATAAATTCAACCCCTGCACATAAAAAGTGCCCAAAGTAGAGAAAACACCAACATATCCATGTTGATCTTGAAACCAAGTCAAGCGATTGTGATGTAAGCAATTAAAGATAAATAATTTGTTTGTCTTTAAGTTGTCTTTACACAGCCAAGATTTTGCTGCTTTGTGTCATTTACAAAGTTCTGTGTGAAGGCAGACTAAACTATGCCTGCTCTGACCCACCTCAACATGTGGTATCAAAGGCAGTTCTGATGCTGCTTTGGTTATTTGTAAATGGATTTCAGCTTCAAAGAAGACTTTTTTTGTTGTCGTGATAGAGCATATATTTTATGTTATAGTCTTAAACTAATCGAACAATACGCAAGTGTATTCGTTGTTTAAATGCATTCACGCAACCTATAAACGATTAAACTGTACGATAGTTCTTAAGATGCAGTTTAAAGATGCTTAAATGTTTCATTTAATCCCTTTTGTTTCCTAGCTGTTTTTGTAGTCTGAAGCCTTATTTTAATCCGGCTCGGAACATGGCACCTGCACACTTCAAGTGTGGGACAGAATGAGAGCTATTAAAATATCCGGTGTATGGAACTACCACCATCATCTTTGTGTGCGCATATGACCCTAATGTTTTGCATTTGGCCATATAACTGAAAGGCGGCAGTCTGTTTGATCAGTTCACATGGTGCAATGCGTTGGATTTGATTTCTTTAAGCAGTATTTATTTATGCAGCTTGCCTTCCCCTCAGCCCTCTAACAAGCTGATGGAGTGGAGTGTATTTATTAGTCCTGAATTCACAAGAATGTACAGCAGTGGCTTTGGGGACTAAACAGGTCAGTGGGGTATTTTCAGAATTGCTGTTATATTTCATCACTAGCAAACTTTTAAAGGCAGGAAACACAAACCAGCTTTACAAGCAAGACCTATTTTCACAGGCTGTGGCTGCATTTCTCAAAAGCATTGTAAGCCTGAATAGATCATAAAACCATTGGCAACAATGTTCCCTATGATCTACTTAGGCTTGCGACGTTTTGGGAAGCGAAGCCCAGATTGATTGCTCTTCTTTTGTAGTGGTTAAAGATATAGTTCACCCCAAAGTTAACATTATTTATTCCGAACTTATGAATGAAAGGGAAAGGTGACCACAGAGGTGACAATACCACTACCAACACCACTACTAATATATTTTTTATAAATGAATTTATTCAAATGAGTGGGTGGAGCATGCTGATCAGGTGACGATGGGTTATAATTGATCTGTGATGGTTGTGACAATAGGTGTGCATTTATAGTCAATTCATTCAAGCTTTGCAAATGAGTAAAAGTGTACAGCATATAAAATAAGAATAAAAATTAAAATCGCATAGCATATAATATATCGTGATGAGTGATTTAGGCTGTTAAGCTTATCTGATTTCATATGATGCAGTTGTGATGATGAAGGAAGTCCGAGATCTGAGATGTTTGCTTAAAATCTTCCCCTCTGCCATTTCTCTTAAATATCATATGGGTGATTTAGAATGTGCATCATATTACAATTTGATATGTGACAATCAACGCACAAGTAATACTGATGTTTTGATCACTGACCATCATTTGATCATTGACTTTAAACCTGACACGACTTGTCATGATATAGATATTTCAGTATGACATATCGCCCACTTTTATGATTCTTATATGCTGCTTTTTGTCATTTTTGGAGTTGACAGCCACTAGTCACTCTGGCCTTGACTTCCATAGAATGTAAAAGAGCACCATCAGCTTTCTGCTAAACTTGTGTCCCACAGAAGAAAGAAAGTCACATAGGTTTGGAACAATTAAATTGCACATTTGAGGAGAAGAGGTCTAACAAAACCATAAATGCCAAATCTTAGACCAGTGATTCTCAAATAGTCCCCTTGATGTTTGCTGAGGCCTCATAGTTAAGTGGCTCCAACAAACATCAAGGGGACTTTTTTTGGATTCAAAATAAGATAAAACAAGCATTAAAATAAGCTAAAAATAGAATAAAAAAGCGAGATCATTGCTTTATTTTTATTTATCATTGCCTCATTTATTTATTTTTCATGTGAGAGTAACATTCCCTGGTTCCCAGAAAATAGTGATTTCAAAGAGTGATTAGACCTGGTTATGTAAATTACTACTGTTATTTTCATTCAAAAAAAAAAAAAAAAAAAAAAAAAAAAAAAAAAAAATATATATATATATATTATATAATATATATATATATATATATATATATATATATATAATTTTTTTTTTACAAACTGGGAATGTCAAGGGGACAAATGTGGGCTATAAAGACAAAAAGGTTGTGAACCCCAGTCTTCAAATTATTATTTATTTATTTTTTAACCCAATAGGTTTCAAAAGCACACAAGGAGTGTGTAGCCTCTCTGCACTTCCTCTAAATGAGTGAATGTGTCACCGGTGGAGAGGAAACAGGGGTGCTGCTGCTGAGAATAATGCTGCGGTGTGGCATAGACTTGAGAATGAAAGTAAAATAGTGTGTGTAAAAACAAAGGGAAAAGGGTTGTTAGGGTAGAAAAAGGAGAGAGAAAAAAAAAACTTTAAAAAAAATTAAAACAGTTGAAGTTAATTTTAGTTAATATTAAATATAGTTAATATCAATGTGTTATATCGCACAGATACGAGTGTGAAATTGCATTTATACAACAGTTCGACAGCACAAGTGTGTAAATAAGAAAAAACAATAGAGTGTCTTTAAAATCCTTTGTTAAAAAAGAAAGCATTACGTCTGTCTGATATAATCTTCATTCTTCAGGTCGATGTCCACAACATTATGGACAATGCAGTCAAACGTACAAAAGCAGTGCTCTACATGATGTAAGTTCAATATAGCCTTAATAGTAAATTAATAAATATAACGTAGCTCAATTCGATTTACTCAGGAACAAATAATAGATTAATAAGACAAAAGACTATTGGTGTTATGTACCCAAAATTAAATATATCTCATGTTTAAACACTATAAGAAGCAGCAAATCCCTGAAGCACTGGACGCTGTTTTCGGCGGGTACACGAGCTCTGAATGGCTGCTGACGGCCTGCACTCGCATCTCAGAAAACTTCTGAACAAATTGTAAAATCGGTGCACTGATTAAATATGGAAATATGGGTCAAATATTTCAGGTTTAGCAAATACATTCTCAATATATATATATATATATATATATATATATATATATATATATATATATATATATATATATATATATATATATATATTACACACACACAACAGTTCTTTCTGGTTCTTGAATCTGATTGGCTGAGAGCCGTGTGATGTTCTAGTGATTACAGCACTCCTACCTTTTCACTGTTTGTATCACTCTGCTTAAAGCGACTGCCATGGCACACTTCTTCACTTGTGTTATAATAATAAATTATTAACAACAGTAGTTGTAGTAATAGTAGTAGTGGTATTGGTATTATTAAGAAATATATTTATTCAATTAATCAACAATTTTGAACAAATTTATTAGAATAATAATCATTATTATTGTTATTTAATAAAACTATTATTGTTGATTATTAAATAAACTATTATAACTATTAACTAGTATTGATATTTATGAATCAATTTATTAACAATTGGTGCATTCATTTCCCTTATTATATTATTTGTAGTCATGGGTGTGGATTTATAACTTCTTTGGACATGCCAATGTAACTTTTATATTAATATTATGAGAGTTTAGTACATTCTGGTACTAAGTAATCAAGGGATTTTCAATCTAGTGAAACATATTTTACAGTACGTGCACTTTCATGTACTTTCAGTGTACTAACCTAAGAAAGTACTGAATAACATAAGGTAACTACACGGGTTAAGGTTAGGTGTAGGTGTAGGTTCAGGGTTAGTACTGAGTTATTACCCATATTACAATTACTATAAGTACATAATATGTACATGGGGAACAGAATTGTACAATAGAGTGCTACCGTTTTCTTAAATATAATTTTTAATGCCATTATTTGGCATTAAATTATACCTTTTGTTTTCTTCAAAATCTTGAATTACAGGTTAAAGCACTCGTCACTTTGGGACATTTTGTGTGAGGAAGCAATTTAGAGGATAGCTGTTACGGTACATGGACAGGAGTTGCACATCGATGAGAGTCGTTTGAATCTCGGCCTCAACGAGCATCATGACGTAAATGTGGTCTCTCTGCAAACTGCGTTCAAGATGGTGGCAGCCCCATTCAAATTGAGCTCAAACAGAGGCTGAATAAAAGCAAAATGGTCACAGTGTATAAATGCTGGACCATGTTTAAAAAGTGAAAATTTGCTTTTTATTTGCTGCTTTTGTCTTTTTTCTCTGCATTTTAATGTCAGGCACTCCAACCATACCATATGCAAACTATTTATTTTTAGGTCGTGTGCATGTTTTTTGGTGGGATATTAAAGCCTTTTTTAGTTGTATACGGCATAATGTTTGTAATGACATATGTTAAAAGCCCCATGCAGGTTGTATTGCATTTTGGCTATTATGATTCTTGTTGATGATGATAAATTATGTGCTTGAGAATGCTTTGGATGGTAATGCGAGGAGTGTAGAATATGATTTCCTTATGTGATATGACCCTGCTGGAGCTGAAGTGAGGGTGCAGCTGGCTTTGTGATTAAAGTTGTTGTGGTCAGTGCATGTCCGCTCAAGGAGATCAGGTTTATTGGCTAGGATGGGACTGTGAAGTTCCTGCGGTGGCAAGTGGAGAAATATGTGGAAAAAGACATTGCCAAACAAAACCATATTAAGGAACAATCTTGACAAGTGTGTAGACGCCATCTATTCTTTGTATCACTGACACCTATTCTCAGCCTCAGATGGCCCTCTCACGGACTGATGCTGAGCAAGATAGAAGTACAGAGTCCATCAGTTAAATCCTCACTGACTGGTAACAACCTTTGGAAGTCATGGTTTCCCAGTGTTTTTATCAGTCCACATTCTCCACAACGTGGAGACGTTTGTAACATTTTATGCTATCATTTCAGTCATAACATAACATTCAGTCAGTCAAACATGTTCAGTCGGGTGAAAACAGACTCTGACCAACTCCAAAAAACGCCAACAGATGCCGACAGAGATATCGCACCGATCCCACAAACTCCAACAGACGTGTTTGTTGGCGTTTGTCGGTGTGGTGTGAATTGGCCTTTAGGCTCAACTGTTAAACTGTCAACTTGAGATTTGAATTCGTGGCGGAAGGAAGTATTTCCTCATAAAAGAGGGTTTTTAAGGACAATCCGTTTTTATTTACACACTCATGCCATCGAACTGTAGGCGTGCGATATGGCTGTACAGTCATGGCCAAAAGTTTTGAGAATTACATAAATATTAGTTTTCACAAAGTTTGCTGCTAAACTGCTTTTAGATCTTTGTTTCAGTTGTTTCTGTGATGTACTAAAATATAATTACAAGCACTTCAAACGTTTCAAAGGCTTTTATCGACAATTACATGACATTTATGCAAAGAGTCAGTATTTGCAGTGTTGGCCGTTCTTTTTCAGGACGTCTGCAATTCGACTGGGCATGATCTCAATCAACTTCTGGGCCAAATCCTGACTGATAGAAACCCATTCTTTCATAATCACTTCTTGGAGTTTGTCAGAATTAGTGGGTTTTTGTTTGTCCACCCGCCTCTTGAGGATTGACCACAAGTTCTCTATGGGATTAAGATCTGAGGAGTTTCCAGGCCATGGACCCAAAATTTCAACGTTCTGGTCCCCGAGCCACTTAGTTATCACTTTTGCCTTATGGCACGGTGCTCCATCGTGCTGGAAAATGCATTGTTCTTCACCAAACTGTTGTTGGATTGATGGAAGAAGTTGCTGTTGGAGGGTGTTTTGGTACCATTCTTTATTCATGGCTGTGTTTTTGGGCAGAATTGTGAGTGAGCCCACTGCCTTGGATGAGAAGCAACCCCACACATGAATGGTCTCAGGATGCTTTACTGTTGGCATGACACAGGACTGATGGTAGCGCTCACCTTTTCTTCTCCTGACAAGCCTTTTTCCAAATGCCCCAAACAATCGGAAAAGGGGCTTCATCTGAGAATATGACTTTGCCCCAGTCCTCAGCAGTCCATTCACGATACTTTCTGCAGAAGATCAATCTGTCCCTGATGTTTTTTTTTGGAGAGAAGTGGCTTCTTTGCTGCCCTTCTTGACACCAGGCCATCTTCCAAAAGTCTTGGCCTCACTGTGCGTGCAGATGCGCTCACACCTGCCTGCTGCCATTCCTGAGCAAGCTCTGCACTGGTGGCACTCCAATCCCACAGCTGAATCTTCTTTAGGAGACGATCCTGCCACTTGCTGGACTTTCTCACCTGAAGCCTTCTTTACAAGAATTGAACCTCTTTCCTTGAAGTTGCTGATGATCCTATAAATTGTTGATTTAGGTGCAATCTTAGTAGCCACAATATCCTTGCCTGTGAAGCCATTTTTTTGCGTTTCTTTTCACGCATTTCTTTGCAGGTCACCATGGTTAACAATGGAAGAACAATGATTTCAAGCATCACCCTCCTTTTAACATGTCAAGTCTGCCATTCTAACCCAATCAGCCTGACATGATGATCTCCAGCCTTGTGCTCATCAACATTCTCACCTGAGTTAACAAGACGATTACTGAAATGATCTCAGCAGGTCCTTTAATGACAGCAATGAAATGCAGTGGAAAGGTTTTTTTGGGATTAAGTTCATTTTCATGGCAAAGAAGGACTATGCAATTCATCTGATCACTCTTCATAACATTCTGGAGTATATGCAAATTGCTATTATAAAAACTTAAGCAGCAACTTTTCCAATTTCCAATATACATGTAATTCTCAAAACTTTTGTCCACGACTGTAGACAAAACTGAGGCTACGAGTGTGATATTGCTCATATATATATATATATGTATATATATATTAGAGATGGTCACCCCTTCTTTGCTGTTCACTTCTGCATCATGGCTGATTTGTAGATTGTAGATTGATTTCCTCTTTCCCATTAATGTGACATTTTTTGTGACTTCTTTTAACAATCACAAGCTCATTTTTGTGTGTTTACTCAATAAGTGCCCCAAAAGTCATGAAGTTTCATTCCATTCAGATGAAGTTACAATTTTTAAAATTTCAAAAGTTTTCAGCCTAACCAAGCTGATTTTCAGGTGGTTGACCAGCTTGACAAGTTCCCAACCCCCTCTAAAAACCCTCAAAAGATGCCAGCTGAACCACCTTAATCTGGTTTGTGCTGGTTCTAGGACCCGGCGAGTAAACAGCTCCTTTATTCTCTTCATTCATGCTACTGAAGTGCCTCCTTAATTTTAATTCCCTAAACACCCTAATTTGCGTGGAGTCCTGCTAATCAATCGAGGCACCATTCGTGTTGTGGAAAAAAAAAAAAGCAAGGAAGGACAAAATAATTCTTTCCATTTTATACTGACCTCTCAGCATTAGCTAACTCTCGGTAGCTGTTACAGTTGAAAAGTTTGATTGAAATTAACACCAAATATTTTTATTTTTACAGCCTTGGTGAGACTTTATGTACTGTCTGAGCTGTCAAAATGACCAGAATGTTTTTGCACAGGGCTTACTGGATGGCCTGTGCCCTGCTCTTTTTCATACTCCTCAGACGTTACCTAGGCTAGTGATCAAGGCTTGCATTAGGGAGTCGGGCTGGGATGGACAGAGTAGAAAGATGTGTTTACTTTCCAGTCTGCCGTCAAAACCCTGATGCCATCATCAGATGTGTCTGGCTTCTGCATCGTTCCTGTCCATCAGCCAGACCAACTCCACCCTTATTAGACTCATACACACATGTACACAAACTGTTTACCTCTGTCTCCGGCCCCTCACCTCCCACCCCTGTTTGTTTCTCTGAATTCATCCATGAGCCAGCCTTCAGATGTGATAAACTGTTAATAATGCATTTAGGTAACACAGACAAAGCATGCCTTTATTGGAAAAAGACAGAGGCTTCATTGATTGGCCAAACCCATGAAGGGTTTTTTTCAAATGTCCAGCCCTGTGGGACGGGAGGACGTGAGGTCCCTGTGAGTGGACAGAGGATGCTGTAATATGTATGTGTGTTGTGTGAGGGAGAGGTGGGGTGCGTTACTCCATCAAAGTGGTCTCTTTATGTCGTTAAGCAATGTGGACCCAACCTCGTCTACGGTCCACAAAGCAAGCACAAACATACGCTAGTGACATCCATTTGCCTAGATAGTTATTAATTGTGGCATTTATTAAACTAACATGACGTATTTAAATAACTCAAAGTGACTGAGCTAAAATGTCCTGTTGAAGGATCACATAAGGTGAAACCTCAGGTGACCGCAGTGTCACTGAAAGAGTGTGCAAGAGAGAAAAGTGTGTTTGCTGTGTACAGCGACTAACAAATTCATGAAAGATGCCTTTGATGCGGATTTGTAACAGAGCCGTGGACGGCCGATTTTTATTAAAAGTAACAGATTTAAACTTTTTCATCTTTTTGTTATATGATGGTCACATTAAGGCTGTCTTGGAAACTTTGACTCATGATTTCATCGTGTATTTTTGGTACTTTTAAAATGTCTTCTACTCTATGCAGCTCGAGAAATGTATACATATATACATTAAAGAAATGAATACTTTTATTCAGTAAGGATGCATTAAATTGATGAAAAGTGACAGTATAGACATTTATATAATGTTGCAAAAGCTTTATATTTCAGATTAATGCTGTTCTTTTGAAATTTCAATTCATCAAATAATCCTGGACAGTTCTGTTTTCAACATTGATAATAATGATAAATGTTTCTTGAGCAGCAGATCAGCATATTAGAATGATTTCTGAAGGATCATGTGGCACTGAAGACTGAAGTAATGATGCTGAAAATTCAGCTTTGCCATCACAGATATAAATTGCATTTTAAAATATATTGAAATAGAAAACATTTATTTTAAATTGTGAATTGTGTATTTCACAATGCTACTGTTTTTGATGTATTTTGGATCAAATAAATGAAGCCTGGTGAGCGGAAGAGACTTCTTTTAAATTTTTTTTTTTTTTTAAATCATGCCGTTCAAAAACTTCTGACCGGTCGTGTATGTATAGTTTGTATTTTGTTACCCTTGAGATGCAGAATTTTTATTTTTATTTTTATATTTTATTAGTTGATTTTTGTAATTTACCTCATTATCATTTCTATTACAGAATGATGCATGGGAAAGTTTGGGAACCCCTTGCAGAATGCAAGTGTGAAAAATGTGAATAATTTTAACAAAATGAGAGACATCACACAAAATGCATGTTATTTTTTTTATTTAGTACTGTCCTGAGTAAAATATTTTACATAAAAGATGTTTACATATAGTACACAAGACACAAAATAGCTGAATTAATTAAAATAACCCCCTTCAGTTTTCTTGTCGTTACCTGGATGATCCAGATTACTTGTTTTTGTTTTATGATGGTTGTTCTTCAGTCCCTTTTTTGTTCTGAGCAGTTAAACTGAAACTTTTCCATCATCTTTTGCATATTTGAACCCTGTCCAGCAGTTACTGTAAGATTTTGAGATCCGTCTTCTCACACTGAGGACAAATGAGGACTTCAAACTCAACTATTAAAAAAGGTTCAAACATTCACTGATGCTCCAGAGGGAAACACGATGCATTAAGATTTGGGGAGTGAAAACTTTTGAAAGGATGTCCAAATCTTTCTTATTTTCTGGAAATATATATATATTTTTTTCTTCTTCATTTAGTACTGCCCTTCGGAAGCAACAGAATGTACTTTCATGTTTTCAAGAAGACAAATTAAGTACCTTGATCTTCAAATTCAAAAGGTTTTCACCGCCTCGCTCTTAATGCATCGTGTTTCCTTCTGCAGCACCTGGAAAGGGTTCAAATATGCAAAACTGAATAATCTGCCGGACCTGGAGGATTTTTCTGGAAAACAGAGCTTAGTTTAACTGCTCGGAACAAACAAGGGACTGAAGAACAACCTTCACAAAACAAAAAACAATTTTAATAAATTCAGCTATTTTTTGTCTTCTGTACTATATGTAAACATCTTTTATGTCAAATATCTTACTCAGGACAGTACTAAATGAAAAAATAACATGTATTTTGTATGAGCTCACTTATTTATCTTCACATTTTCACAGATTCTGCAAGAGGTTCCCAAACATTCACATGTCACTGTATGTCGTGTTGATGACTATGTGAAATGTCAGTATGTCACATACAGATCTTGTAATCGTGATCTTGTAAATGAGGCACATGAAATGTAACCTATGTTAACTTGGGGTGGGGTGCTCTGGCATAGTGGCTAAAACTGGCAAATAGTTGGCTGGCTTGAGCTGGTTTGAAGGAGAAACCCATATCTGTCATGCATCTTATCACAATAAATGCTGTAGGGAGAGGAGGATGGTTGTAACAAGGGGTTCATTGTAACACCATCAGTTTAAACCAGTTAGAAATGAGCTGCACACGGGTGGGATTACGTGGGGATCATACGTTTAAGTAAATTCATTTTAACAAAAATGGTCAACCTCACCTACTGTTACTCACCCCAAGTATGGCAGATTAATCTACACAGTTTAGGGATAAGTTTACAATTTTAATTTGTTGCAGATAAATGAGGGGAAAGTATATGAATAATTGACCCTTCGCAAACAGTTTGATTGACAGGCGATCGAACCAATCCTAATCCCGAATCTGCCATTTTGTCCGACAAAGCAGTCAGGGCAGTTAGTAGATTAACGTTAGCGAACTTCAACTTGAAAAATTGTGTGTACTCCCGTCTTTCCACACTTGAAACAACATTCCTTCTGATGTCCATTCATGTTTATTTGATGCTATAAATGAACTAGAATGAAGAGATGGTTGTTCACGAGCCGCTTGAAGGAGCTACAGTGATCTGTTACGACTCATTAAAGAGCCACTATATGGTATGTATTGTTTAAACTTCTTTAAAAAATTATGATATATTAAATAGGAATCTGTTTCATGCGTTGTCAGTGTCCTCTTTGCTCTGCGATGTATTTTTCACTTCGTGAGAACATGATGTGTGGTGTTAGAGCGCATGGCTTGTCGGACACTGTAATGAATTACTGTAAAAATTACAGCATTATTTTACAGCGCTGGCTGTTTTTTAATAATACAGCATATTGCTGTAAACTGCAATGCATTCTGGGGTCACGTGTTGGTTTGACTCAAATTTACAGAATATTGCTGTAAATTGACCCTTCGTAATTTAAAAAAAAAATACAGTTATTTACTGTAATCAGAGAATACAGGGAAATTCTGTAATACTACTGTAAATATTACAGTAACTGGCTGGCAACCCTGCTGCCAGTATTATACTGTAAAATGTACAGTAATTTTTTAACAGTGGACATTGCAACAGTAACTGCTCGGGTCTTTGCGAAGGGTCAATTGAGATAAACAGTCCAAAAAAAAAAAAAAGCTACAGGTCTTAAAACCTCCTCTTTGTACTAAAGGAGAAAAATGCTGTTGTTTATTGCCAAGGCATTATTAGGTAAATAACCAAACTAGATTTGGATTTTCTTATCATATTATACTTGTAATTATAGGACTAGCTCTTATTGCAAATTATTTATTCTGAGTTTGGCAAAAATGCCTTTTTTCCCTATGCTCCAAGGCTATGGAATGAAATGAAGAATATTATAATGTTAAAGCACTCCAATTTTTAAATATTTTTAGAAACATTTTGGAGTCCTACCTGAAGGAAACACATAAAGTATTTTTCTTTTATTTGTCTGGTTTTATGTTTGTAATCCGTTTTATGTGGAACTTTCTGTGCTGCCATTTTGGCCAGGACTCCCAGGTAAAAGAGATTTATATCTCAATGGGATAATTCCTGGTAAAATAAAGGATAAATAAAGATAAAAACAAAAAGTGTTACAAAAATTCTGTTACAAGTTTGTCTGTTTAAAGCCCGATGTAAGAAAAATGTACGTTTTTCAATGGAACAATTTAGACAAAAATATTTTAAAAAGGTTTGTGTGTGTGTTTTTTGTTGAGATTTTTTGTTTTTTGCAGATTAATTACATAAAATGTAAATAAATATCACTTGCCACTCTATATCTCCCAATAATATGTCTTAGTAGGATATTTAATTGCTTAGTTTTATGATAAAGCAATACAGTAATGATTATTAAAAAAACAACAACAACAACAACAACAAAAAAAAAACAAATGTTCCTGAAAAGCCTGATTTGTCATATTTGATACTTACATTTTAACATGATTTTTATGTATGGATAATCTAAGTTGCTTCAGTACAGTAAATGTTCAACTTGAAATATTACCAACAATATAAAAATCAGTAAATATTTCAAAGCAAAAACCCAGAGCCTGAAGACCTTTTAATTTACTTTTTTACTTAAAAAAAATCAGTCGGACGACAGAAGGCATGTAGAATATTGTCAGCTTTTTCAGCAAACTTTTGATCATGTTAATAATTTAGATGCCTAAGAAATGTGCACATCACGGTAGGCTTTTTAGAGTTTGTCACACAGACCTTCTTTACTTGGCTTAACAGCCTCCAGCGAGTAATTACTATAATTCTCCTCAGATGTTTTCTTCTACACTGCTGTAAAGTACTGTTGAAGATAGGTAGGTTAACCGAGGCAAGTGGTGTGGGTATTCCCTTGTGATGGAGGCCCTGTAGAAGGGCACAGCGCTCTTATCTCTGTCTGTGTGGGAGGCGATTAGCTGCGTGCCTGACAGCTTGTCGGGTTCTCCGGGCTCCAACTCCGCCAGTGGTTCAGCTGTGATAATTATCCACCAAATGAGACCAAACCAGCATGTCCACCTCAGTGTGTCGACTGCGTCTCATTGCAGTATTTGTTAGTGTGTCGATAAGCACTTTGCAGTGCAAAAACAGAACCACGCTTTTAAGCTTTGGGAAAGATTAATAATTGACAATGAATCGACCACATCCTGCTTAAGCTGTTTTTGGTGTCCCGCGCTCTAACCCTACGTCCCTCTGTGTAGCCGCATTGTTTGTTTTACAAACGTTCCCTTTTATGGCCTGCACTTATACTGCCGAATTATTTCCTCAGTCTTTTCCTATTACAAGCCCCAAATGAATACAAGGGCCTTATGAAAATACACACTCATATGGACACATTCTCAGGCTTACAACATTTTTCAAACATATAGCTTGTGGTGCTTGCCCCGTCATTTTATCAGTACACTAAGTGCAAATACACAACAGTTAGTTCCGGTCCTCTAATCTGATTGGCCGTTCCAAGACTGCTGATATTTAGATCTCTCACTGTTTGTGTCATGCAGCTTGTCCAGACCAGAGTATGAGAGTGGAGTGGAAGTGGATTATTATTATTATTATTATTATTTATTTATTTTTTTACAGCTGTCAGAGTTAATGTTAATTAAATCTGTTGCAATGCAATCATTTATTGACATATTTATTTAAATATTATTAAAAAAATGAAGTTTTTTAATCATATTACATAATTGTGAGTTGTGAGTGCTTGGAGTGAGTTGTTTTATTTGTGATAACGCAAAGAAACATGCCAAATTGTGCGGATCATTAATGCAGAATGGCTGAGCATGAAAAATTCATTCATTCATAATAATAATAATAAAAACAATCTATTGAGATTCAGGAAGCTCTCTAATTGCTGTCCCTGCAGGTCGTAATACACACAAATACATTGATCTTTAGAGTAGCGAATGGAGTTCTGTTTGTGCCCATTCCCAAAATCAGCCAGTATAATCTCGAAAATGCAAGTGTGGAATTGGGATGTGCGCGTGTATGATGCAGCTGCAATAGTCGACGCTGAAAACAATAGTCGACGAGGGAAAAAAAAACAACAACAAAAAAAAACAACATGATTTTATAATTTAAATTAGCATCAATTTAACATTCCATTATTAACATTTTATATCCATTAAAACAAAACTGTTGAAAAATGAAGTAGTTTTAAAAGTGTATCTGGGGCGGAAACTATATTTTTTTACCACAGACCTCACATGCGTTTCCTTCGTGTCAGTTGCGGCCAGCTAAAAAATGAGCACGCGATAGACAAGCTCTACTGGAAGGAGCCATCGAAAGAAGACCCATTTCAGTGGTGTTGCGGCATGTTCAGGCGCTTTCCGAAACTCTTTCGGCTTGTTTGCCGTCATCTCTGCGTCCCTGCGACTTCAGCTCCTGCCGAGCGGGCTTTTTCAAGTGCTGGAATAATTGATCATTTACGGTGGCCGAGAGAGCTCAAAGTGCTGCAAATAATAAAACACATGCAAATTTAAAAAAGCACATGCGAATTAAAAAAAAGTTTTTGGGGTCCCCCTTGAAACATTTCCGTTGTGGTTTGTGCTCTTTGCAGCGCTTTTTGTAAATGTAGCGCTTTTTTGAGTTTGCATGTGTTGTGAGGATTTGCAGCACATGTGTTGTCAAACTGAAGATCAGGTTTTTTTTTATTTGCATGTGCTTTTCTTAATTTGCATGTGTTTTATTATTTGAAGCGCTTGGAGCTCTCTCGGCCACCGTAATAATTGCCTCAGGTCCCATCTTTCACCAGACCATGTTAACATGTTAATTTCACTGAACAAAAACGCACGGTCTGAGTAAGTAAAATGTTGTATTGTTTTGTTTTTAGACTATTTATACGGAGCCCAGGGATGTGGAGGTGGAAAAAAAATGGGATGGGAGGAATTTTTCCCTCGCAAAGATGTTTGCGTTATTTGTGTGTATTAATGCACAGAGCTGACTTAATAAACACTACTGCCAGCCAGAGGGACATTTAACAGGAAGGTTTTGCTAGGGAACGATAATATCTTTGCGTGCGAACGCAAACATCTTTGTGAGGGAACGCAAAAGATTTCTTCTTCTTCAAAAAAAAGCATCCCATCCCATTTTTTTTTCCACCACAACATCCCTTTAGGGGCTCCATACGATATAACCTACATGAAGTATGTTTTTAAACGCTGTTTAATGCTATTCCTTGATTATCATTCCTATTGTTTTTGACTTCTGTTTTGATATGTTATATGAAGATGAAGAATTCTGTCAGGCTATTGATTGATTTTCCATTCTGCATTGCCCCCACTGATTTGAATAAATAAGCTATGTATTGGCTGACCTTGAGTGTACTGTACATTTTTTAATTTTTTTTTTTTTTACGATCTCCTAAAATTAAATTCTGATAAAGCATATGTATAGGTATAAATTATGATATGGCATAATCATGACCTATTTTATTAAGAAATTTGACAGTGTGATTCATAGGTTAAGTATTTAAAATGTAGGCTTAATGTACACCCACAAGGTTTTTTTGTTACTTTTAGACTAGTCGTCTTATTAGCCGTAGCGCACATCCATAGTGTGATATTGACCTTGGTTCATTTTAAGTTTCCATGATGACTGTAGTTAACTAATGGTGTTACAAATAATTTTGCATTGCTGAGCCCCGTTATCGTTTACAAGTTTCCTAATACATATACATATGTTACATATTGTCCCTTTAATTTTGAAAAGCAAAACAAGACGGGATAATGTAAATATATACATATGCCTGTCTATATATATATATATATATATATATATATATATATAATATATGACAGGCATATAAGATTACTTTCAAAGAGCTGTGGAAACGCCGACCCAGTTTTCCTGCCATTATTTGTGCTATATTTGTCCAGCGTTCTGTGGGTAGAGCATGGTTTGTTGTCTTTGCTTCACCTTAGGTCTGGTTTTCTCTCTACTGTATGTTTTGTCTGGTTTGTTTTTATTGTTTGAATCAGTGTGAGGTCCCTTCAACAGAATCTAAACAGACATCAGCATGTTATTCCTGGCTCGTTCTAGACCTGTTTATTTTATTGAAATCGTAAGACTGTTAAGCAACATTGGATGTATAGTAATTCGGTCAAGCGTGCACACAGACGAGAGTGGAACTGTTTTTGCCCTCCATTTGGCGAGGACACAATTTTGGTGTACAGCGCTGATCTCTGGCGCCGGCTCCTGCATGCTGTAATGAGCTTTCAGAGTTGCTGATTGCAGATAAGCTTCAAAAAAAAAAAAAAAAAAAAAAAGAAAGAAAGAAAGAAAGAAAGAAAAAAAAAATACAAGGGCCAATGTTCCAAGGAAAACTAATTTTATTTATTTTATTTTATTTTATTTATCCATTTAACCATTTTGGCCTTTGGAGAATTGCCGTCAATCACAGGAATAAATCACATTTTAAAATACATTAAACAGAAAACAGTCAATATTACTTCTTTACCAAAAGATTAGATCAAATACATGAATTGATTTTTAAAAAAATAAAATGTGTCGTACATGATTATGAAAATCTTAAATATATACCTGCCTTTGTATTATGTTTTTTATTTATTATCTTAAAAATATTATATATGTATTCTATATATTTTTCAAAATAATTCTATAAATTGTTTCTATAGGATGAGTTCATTTGCAAAAACAAATAACTGCAGTTGGGTTTTGATTAAGTAATAATAACTCCAGAAAATACAGGTAACTTACAAAATTAAAGTTCATTGAAAGTATGTTTTTTTATATTTTAAGTTTGTTTTTTAGCAAAAGCAGATAGCTCCAACAGTCATTTTTTGGCAAAAGCAGATAACTCCATTTCATGTTTCAGAGTTAAACCAAACCAAGTAATTGCTTTATAATTGCATTTAAAATACTCAAACACACGTGTGCACACAAACGCGCGCACACACACACACACACACACACATGCAAAAGAACAAACAAGGTTTCCGAATGTTAGATGTATATGCTGTACAAAGACTTGCAGGTGCCAAAATTATAAATCCTCGATCACTTTCATTCAACTTTGACGTAACTCCCCTTGGCTAGCACGTCTTTTTGAAGTGACTAGCAGCCATGTCACCCGACGTGAATTTCACCGGACTTATCAGTGACTGTACACAAACAAACAACAAGGGCGCTTGTTGATTTCTGCTGTAAAATGTGAACTCGCGATGCCTCGGACAATATCGGGTTTTCTGACTAAGCGGATTTATGGTTCATAACGTGGGGAACAACACACAGCAGCTATTTTTTTTTAAAGTGCCATTTATCGTTTTTTTTGCTAATGAACTCTTCATGTATTTTCATTCTTACTTGAAATTATTTACAATTTAAGTCAAATTAAGATGCACAACAACAGTTTTGGCCTTGCAGAATTGTCATCAGCCTATCCATATCCTAGTTCTATCACTCTTTGGATGGTTTGTCTTCAAACTTTATTGGAGTGCACATGAACGGTAACCCAAACCATGTTCATGCAGACTCACTAGCATGCATTCCTCAACCAACAGACACTGCTCTTCACCAAAACCTTCTCATGGCCTGTGGTCTTCTAATACGCGCAAGTGTTTTCACAGCTAACTACAATGTGGGCCAAGAATAGGCCCATGGGAACTGCATGTTTTGCTGTGTTTTGCTTGAAAAGATCTGAACCTGCAGCCACAGGAATGCAGCCCTGCTGGTTAACGCTTCAGCAGCATCCAGGAGACAGTGAAGAAGAGATTGGAAAGGTGAAAAAGGGAGTTGAAACAAAGCATGTCAACTTGAAGGACAGCATGGCAATAGCTCTGCTTAGACAGAGGGGCAAAAAGAAGATAGGCAGTGTGAGAGAGAAAGACAGTGAGTTTGACTGATTGCATCTGCCCACTTACTTTACATTGCTCGCATTTCAAAATGGTAGATGCAGGCGCAAGACACAAGCGTGGACATGTTTCTGTGCTTCTGCTTTTAAAAATGGATTTTTAGTCCTCCGTTAATCCTATTTATCCCTAAACTGTACAACTCGATATTGTGATATTTTTAGATTATTAGTTAAACAAACTCTGTCTTTTTTTCTTATATTACGAATGAACTGTCCCTCAAGACACTGATTTTTGTTCTGCGTAAACTAAACCAGGCAGTGTCCATCAATTTTCCTAGTGAATTATTAATCCAATTAATGTTACCTTATTTGTTGTCTAGAAATTATTTTTGTGAATATTGTTGATTGTTGTCATTCATCCTTACATACATTAACATTATAAAATAAAGCAATACTTTTACAGTACATATTAATTTTGATTTCTACATATTTTAATACATTTTGGCATTAAAAGGTCTAAATATTTACATTAGTGTGTGAATGTAAAAATTTTTTATAAATTAAAATGTTTTAGATAATAAAAATATTAAATAAAAATGTACATATGTCTGTTTTTTATTTTTAAATATATATATTTTAGATAGCATTGCATCTTTATGAGTAATTTAAACAAAATTTTCATGAATATTTTGTGATATAGGCCTATGCATTTGTAAGTTTAATTTTTAATGTGCTTTTGATACATTTATATATTGCATACACACTTTATAAGGTACACTTGCTCGACTGCTCGCTAATGCAAATATATAATCAGCCAATCACATGGCAGCAATTCAATGCATTTAGGCTTGTAGACATGGTCAAGACAATCTGCTAAATTTCAAAATGAGCATCAGATTGTGGAAGAAAGGTGAATTTAAGTTAATTTAAAAGGCTGAACGTTGCACGGTTGTTGGTCTTTCAGAAACTGCTGATTTATTGGGATTTTCACGTGCAACCATGTACAGTCGTGGTCAAAAGTTTTGAGAATTACATAAATATTGGAAATTGGAAAAGTTGCTGCTTAAGTTTTTATAATAGCAATTTGCATATACTCCAGAATGTAATGAAGAATGATCAGATGAATTGCATAGTCCTTCTTTGCCATGAAAATGAACTTAATCCCAAAAAAACCTTTCCACTGCATTTCATCGCTGTCATTAAAGGACCTGCTGAGATCATTTCAGTAATCGTCTTGTTAACTCAGGTGAGAATGTTGACGAGCACAAGGCTGGAGATCATCATGTCAGGCTGACTGGGTTAGAATGGCAGACTTGACATGTTAAAAGGAGGGTGATGCTTGAAATCATTGTTCTTCCATTGTTAACCAGCAAAGAAACGCGTGCAGCCATCATTGCGTTGAATAAAAATGGCTTCACAGGCAAGGATATTGTGGCTACTAAGATTGCACCTAAATCAACAATTTATAGGATCATCAGCAACGTCAAGGAAAGAGGTTCAGTTCTTGTAAAGAAGGCTTCAGGGCGTCCAAGAAAGTCCAGCAAGTGGCAGGATCGTCTCCTAAAGAGGATTCAGCTGCGGGATCGGAGTGCCACCAGTGCAGAGCTTGCTCAGGAATGGCAGCAGGCAGGTGTGAGCGCATCTGCACGCACAGTGAGGCCAAGACTTTTTAAAGGCCTTTGCAGGTGTTTTGAGTTAATTAGCTGATTAGAGTGTGGCACCAGGTGTCTTCAATATTGAACCTTTTCACAGTATTCTAATTTTCTGAGATCCTGAATTTGGGATTTTTCTTAGTTGTCAGTTATAATCATCAAAATGAAAAGAAATAAACATTTGAAATATATCAGTCTGTGTGTAATGAATGAATATAATATACAAGTTCCACTTTTTGAATGGAATTAGTGAAATAAATCAACTTTTTGATGATATTCTAATCATATGACCTGCACCTGTATATGCATTTCTAAGATAGTTTTGCCTGATTCTAGTTAACTTGAACTTGAAAAGAGAGTGTTAGCACACTTTCATCTTAGCATTTGTGTGTTAACAATTTTTTGATGGACATTTTACAGTATATCAAACCTCAATAGACACATTGCAACATGCAGTATCAGTTGCTGTTCAAGTTTTATTTGGCAGCTATAAAAAGATGCTGGTGGAGCAGCAGTGATGTCATACCTGATAACTCCCTTCTGAAATCCAAACACATTCAGACTGTTGACTTCATGGACTTTGACCTAAAACCTAACAGTTAAAATGTGTCTAATGACTTACTCATGTGTCCTCATCAATATCATAATTGCACTAAGTGAAACCAACATCTTATTTCCTGTGTCCATTTTTCTGTGTGTCTGGATATACAGTGTCTCCTCAGACCATTTTTCAGTTCAGCCAGTGATGTCATCCACCGGTGACGCACTTGAAGGTGGAATTGGTGGGACACAGATAATTAGTCTTTTAGCTAGGATTACTCAGTGTTCATTAGACAGGACATCTTCTGTTGCTGGCCTGCAATAAGATTAAGTGTTAGTGAGACGTTTATCACTAAAGCTAATTGTCCCCTTATCGCCAGGGTCAGTCTTCAGTCTCCGTCTGCGAACAGTGTGCTTCGCTGACAGGTGAAGACAATTGGGGGTGTTGTGAAGATTCATGTCGACATAAAAGAATGTGCATAACTTCTGTCAAAACCCCATTGACTGTCCCCTTAAGATGACCTTGCCGTCGGAGGTCAGCAATCAGCTGTGCGCACAAATCAAACAAGAGATGTCCACATAGCGAGCCAAGAACAAGCTAATGTTTCACTCTAATGAGCACTTATGGCAATATGATATTGGACTATTGTCTGGACACAACTCATCTCTCAATGAAGTTGAGCTTTAAAAGGGGTCCTGGAAGGATTACCGTAAGACCTTTGTCAGCAGTGGCGCTTTGAATTAAAGCACGGTAACATTCTATTCACATCGCTTGTGAAACTTTAAATAGCCTCCCCAAACCAACATCACAGGACGTCAGGCAGACACAAAAGCAAAAGGATCGCCCACGGTGAGTGTTATTGTGACGTTACTGTATATCACAATTTGTTTCCCCTTGCCAATTTAGAGATTTTTAAACTGGGCTCCAGGGGGCAACAAGAAGGTTCTAGGTCAGGGGTGTCAAACTCGTTTTAGGTTGAAGGCTGGATGGGTAAAAAAAAATATAACCATGTGCGGGCCAAATTACCTCAGTGCGCTGACAAATAGCCTACATTAATATTAACCATACTACTAATACTAACTACTAATTAATTAATTGCGTTAGAAAAACATGCTGCTCTTTGAAAGCAAGCCGATTCCGATTTGTTTTCTTCTTTGTTTAAGCAAATGTATTTGTTGTTTATTTGCCCTATAAGAGGACAAACTGGCCTTAAATAAAATCTATCTTCAGCCAGCCATTTGAAATTAGAGGCAACCACTACATTTTAATCATGATGCAAACAAAGCACGAGCAGTTCTTTTTTATTAAATTAGATTGTACAATTTCAAGATTTAAAGCAAAAACAGAATGGTCTGACTTTTATTTTGTGAAATGATGCTAATTATGCTAGAACACACCTGCACAAAACAAAAACAGCTGAAAATTCACTGTCTGACAGTAGGTGGCGCTTGTGGAACAGTTAACACAATTTGGCCCCGTCGGCCATATGTTTTCTTGTTTACTGCTGTACACTTATAAACATAGCCTTCACCCCAAGAACCCCAAGAAATTGGGATCGAAACTATTCTGAAGACAGTTCCCTTTCATCAGTACATTTATATAGATCCCTACCCCCATTTCAACATTTATATTTTTCTTCCTATATTTTGCAAACTTTCTTTGCTTGGTACAGCTGGTGCATCTGCGTTCTTTTTTTTTTTTGCATTCGTCTTCAGCATCTCCCATCTCTGGCCTGTGTTAAAGTACTGTTTACAGACTTTGTAATATTCCCACACAAATGTCATTTTGGGAAATGATTGCAAAGCAGTTTGTGTGCAAATCCGCTGTAGAGATCGGCCAAAATAACTTTTAAATCCGTTCTGATTTATGGCTGGTTGACCAGTGCATCTCTGCTATCATTATTGTTCAAATCACCCCATGGGCCGAATTGGACACCGTCGTGGGCAGCATTCAGCGGGCCATATGTTTGAATAAGTATTATTTCTTTCCTGAATGAATGAATCAGTCCATCAATCAACCAATCAATCAGTCAATCAATCTGACACAAATTGTGAATGCATTTGGGCAGTTTTGTAAGTTGACAGTTTCTGGCTAGAATAAGTTGAATTGACCAGACTTGCAATTGACCAAAAGTCACATGTATGAAGGGGGGGGGGGGGGGGGACCTCTAATTAAACAGTTCAGTGCCCAGTCTGTTAGTGTCTGATTACCAGATCCCATCTCTGTACACAGATGTGGAGAGATTTCCCACTGCACACTAGCCCTGAGAGAGAACTGATTAGAGTCAGCTGGTTCGGAAATGCGTCCCTTTTAATATACTTCATAATGATGCCAGATACCATGGTGCCACTGAATGGGACAGTTTGAGCCAAGAGGAAGTTGTTCAATGAGCTATCAGGCGAATGACTTTTACCCTTTATGGTTGTGCAACCACATATAAGTCATATAGACATTGACTAACCTCTTGTGCATGTTAGTGTTGGCCATTGTTTTTAAGCAAGAGTTTTCACAGAGAAAGGGAAGTATGGTTGAAATTAAGTCCCTGAAGTGGTTTCTGTTTACGCTGCTGGCCATTTCCTGTTCCTGTTTTGTGTCCTGTGCACCTTTTTACTCTAGTCAGTGTTGTTGTTATTATCCGAGGTGCATGGGACTCTAAAATCTGTTTTGACTAATGTGTTCCTGTTGGGAGAAGGGGATCAGTCAGTAAGCAGCGTATCCTTAATTAGTACTTTGGTTATTTTGCGATGGAAAAGCCTGAGAAGAGAAGAGAAACACTTGTGAGACAATCCTCTTCCATTACACAGACATTTCCTTTGGCCCAAAGGTATTGATTGAAGGTGAAGTGTGTAATTAGTTTGATGTTTAATATGCAGAGACAACTATAAGTAAGTGCACACTTAAAGACTTATTTTCTGTCATGTTAATCTGCCCTTGATTTAATTGCAGACTAGGTGCATTAATTACTCCTCCCTGACTGAAGGTACAATTAGGAAATTCATTCTCATATAATCTTTGGCAAATGTTAATGGTACAGTTTATTCATGAGGAGAAACTTATATTCAGTTTTCACTGATTTGCACTTTGCTGCGGCTTGTTCCACAACAGTGATCTTTTGACAGAAACTATAGATTATTGTTAACGAAAAATGTAATGAAAATTAGGGTTCTTTGGCTTGTAACAATAGCAGAACCCTTTTGTGTGCTTAATAGAATCCCTTTTATAAGGTTCCATAAAGAACAAAACAGTCTTTAATACAATCCACACAGAAAATTCAGGAGATCAAAGGAGATGAACTAGAACTCACATTCTACATAGATGATAATGGACAAATGAACTAGGAAAACTCTTTTACACTCAAGCTTATATACTAAGAGGACGTAATCAAAAGAGAAACGGAACAAGTGAGTGGAATTAGGAACTTTGCAAACTAATAAACAAACTAGGAACTCTAGCAAGCAGGAAAAGAACCAACAGAGTGGAAACAAAACTCAAGCTGAACATGCATATTACAATATCTGAGTGGTCACACTTTCATAGTGTTTACACTCTTATTATAGAATTAAAACATAACAGGGTGATAAATCTCTGTACCTTTGAGTTCCCGTGTTTAGTTCACAGCGTTTACACTCTTCGGTAACTCGACTGTACACCTAGTCCACACTACTACAGATTTATCACTCTGTCATATTTTAAGTCTACAGTAACAGTAAGTAAACACTAAAAGTGCAAAAACTGTGAAGCTGTGATGATTTCAAAACATTGCTCTTTTCCGAACAATGAAAGAGGAGAGGAATGTCTGGAAAAACAATCATTTTGTATTACCATTTGGTGCCACTAGTGGTGCAAATAATTAAATAAATAAATTAAAAATGTATACACGCTTCACCAAGTGTCATATGAGCAGCTTTAATAAAGGCATTGGAATTTGGAAGGTGTTTCAATAGTGCAATTCAATGGTGCTTTACTTCCAGAGACATTCATTTGGTGTCTAACTATACTGTCAAGGTTTTGAATCTCTTGAGGTTCACTCTATCTCATATATCACTAACACTAAACTCACAAACAGACAGGCAGACAGACCCTTGACCAGAACACGTCATCTTATACACACTTGTGTGTGTGTGTGTGTGTGGTTCAGGTATACCCTATATTATACGGACAAAGTCCCCACAGAAGATGGCAATATCCAAAATCCTTGTCTTTGTAGGGCCAATTTTTGTACCCTATGAGGAAAAAAGGCTTATAAGTGATGTTTTTGAAAATGGAAAAATGCAGGAAGTTTTCTGAAAGGAGTAGGATTAGGGCTATAGAGGATAGGGGATAGAATATACAGTTTGTACTGTATGAAACCATTATGTCCATGGAAAGTCTACATTAAAAATGTTAAAAGGTTTGCGTGTGTGTGTGCACATTTGTGGTCATTGGTTGTCAAAGATGTGGGCCCTGACAGAGCCACTGAACAGATGTGAAGTGTAGACAAATATTTGTCAGAGAGATTTTTCCATGCTGGGATTAGCATTGCAGCTAAAATGGCCAGCCAAGCCATGGAAGGAAGTAACTGGACACCACCCTTTAGACTTCAAGCGTGAGGAATGATAGAAAAAGAGAAAGTAAATGAGTATCTATGTGAGAAGCAGCACTTGGCGAACAGCAGGATTATCTCATAATGCCCTGCCTTTGTCGAATGCCACTTTGCCTTGATGAGGCAGCTCAAGCATTTTCTAGATGGGGTCTGAGGAAATGGCATCTAGCTCAAGATGAGCTGTAAGAGTTATTTTAACATCAGCATGGAAAAACACCTTTCCACTTAAGCATTACACCCACGGTTGTACTTGTAATAACATTCAAGCCACATGTTACTCTCTCATTGTGAGTAGCTGTCATCTTTGTGTAGTGAAGGATTTTGATGTGGAGAGACTGGAGAGTGTGTAATAGGAGTCCTACCGAACTACATCTCTATCAACACGTATGAAACACCTGGAGAAACACTTGTTCAAACTGCTGTGAGAAGATTAATGGGTTCACAGCTCGAACCACAAAATCATATCATAAATGGATTTCTGTTGACAATGGCTTTAAAAATAACTCTTACTTTGCTCTCGCAATTTTATCTAATGTTTCAAGGTCATGAGCAAAAAAAAAAAAAATCACAATTTTAACAGAAAATACTGTATTACTGTATACTGTTCCCTTACCATATACACTCACCTAAAGGATTATTAGGAACACCATACTAAAACTGTGTTTGACCCCTTTCGCCTTCAGAACTGCCTTAATTCTACGTGGCATTGATTCAACAAGGTGCTGAAAGTATTCTTTAGAAATGTTGGCCCATATTGATAGGATAGTATCTGATGGAGATTGTGGGATGCACATCCAGGGCACAAAGCTCCCGTTCGACCACATCCCAAAGATTCACTATTGGGTTGAGATCTGGTGACTGTGGGGTCATTTTAGTACAGTGAACTCATTGTCATGTTAAAGAAACCAATATGAAATGATTCGAGCTTTGTGACATTATCCTGCTGGAAGTAGCAATCAGAGGATGGATACATGGTGGTCATGAAGGGATGGACATGGTCAGAAACAATGCTCAGGTAGGCCGTGGTATTTAAATGATGCCCAATTGGCACTAAGGGGCCTAAAGTGTGCCAAGAAAACACCCCCACACCATTACACCACCACCAGCCTGCACAGTGGTAACAAGGCATGATGGATCCATGTTCTCATTCTGTTTACGCCAAATTCTGACTCTACCATCTGAATGTCTCAACAGAAATCGGACTCATCAGACCAGGCAACATTTTTCCAGTCTTCAACTGTCCAATTTTGGTGAGGTCGTGCAAATTGTAGCCTCTTTTTCCTATTTGTAGTGGAGATGAGTGGTACCCGGTCGGGTCTTCTGCGTGTTGTAGCTTTGCTGCATACCTCGGTTGTAACGAGTGGTTATTTCAGTCAAAGTTGCTCTTCTATCAGCTTGAATCAGTCGACCCATTCTCCTCTGACCTCTAGCATCAACAAGGCATTTTCGCCCACAGGACTGCCGCATACTGGATGTTTTTCCCTTTTCACACCATTCTTTGTAAACCCTAGAAATGGTAGTGCATGAAAATCACAGTAACTGAGCAGATTGTGAAATGCTCAGACCGGCCCGTCTGACACCAACAACCATGCCACGCTCAAAATTGCTTAAATCACCTTTCTTTCCCATTCTGACATTCAGTTTGGAGTTCAGGAGATTGTCTTGACCAGGACCACAGCCCTAAATGCATTGAAGCGACTGCCATGTGATTGGTTGATTAGATAATTGCATTCGTGAGAAATTGAACAGGTGTTCCTAATGATCCTTTAGGTGAGGGTATAGTGAACAACTGTAATAAATCTTATTGGTACATTATAGTTTTTAGAAGTACACTGTAAAATGTTTATTGTCAAATTAACAGTAACTTACTGGCAACAATTATCCAGTAGTTGCTGTATTTCATACCACAGTAAACGTACCATGAAAATAACTACAGTAGTTTTAAGTGTACCATTAAATAAAGTACAATATTATACTAAATGTTAAATAGAGTACAGTATTATAATTTTGCTTCATATCAACAGCTTTATTCAGGTTTCGTCTTTTACATTTTATATCTGAACTTCAATAGAATATACAGATTTGCCAGCATATTAACCATATTTAATATTGTAATGATAGATACTGACCACTGCAGGAACACCCCACAAGAGCTGCAGGAGATGTTCTGATCCATTTGGAGATGCTCTGACCCAGTCGTCCAGCCATCACAATTTGACTCTTGTCAAAACTCGCTCAAATCCTTACGCTTGCCCATCTGTCCTGCTTTTAAAACATCAACTTTGAGGACAATATGTTAATTTGCTGCCTAATATACAGTATATCACCCACTAACAGGTGCCGTGATGAAGAGATAAGCAGTGTTATTCACTTCACTTATCAGTGGTCATAGCGCTATGCCTGATTAGTGTATATTCAGTGGGGAGAACAAGTATTTGGTCCCCCTGCTCAAGCCAGTGCATGTCCAGTCTGAAGTTTGCCAATGACCGTCTGGATGATGTAGAGAAGGAATGGGAGAAGGTCATCTGGTCTGATGAGACAAAAATAGAGCTTTTTGGTGTAAACTCCACTCGCCATGTTTGGAGGAAGAAGAAGGATGAGTACAACCCCAAGAACACCATCCCAACCATGAAGCATGGAGGTGGAAACAGCCAGGGCAACTAAAGAGTGGATCCATCTCAAGGTCCTGGAGTGACTTAGCCAGTCTCCAGACCTGAACCCAATAGAAAATCTTTGGAGGGAGCTGAAAGTCTGTATTGCCCAGCAACAGCCCCAAAACCTGAAGGATCTGGAGAAGGTCTGCATTGAGGAGTGGGCCGAAATCCCTGCTGCAGTGTGTGCAAACCTGGTCAAGAACTATAGGAAACGTATGATCTCTGTAATTGCAAACAACCAATGACAATGGTACCAAATATTAAGTTCTGCTTTTCTGATGTATCAAATACTTATGTCAGGCAATAAAATGCAAATTACTTACTTGAAAATCATACAATGTGATTTTTCTGGATTTTTGTTTTAGATTCCGTCACCCACAGTTGAAGAGTACCTATGATAAAAATTACAGACTTCTACATGCTTTGTAAGTGGGCAAACCTGCACAATCTCAATCTCCTGCACCTATGTTGAGAAAAATTGGAAATAAGTGCAGAGGATGTGTGCGCTGTGTGAACATGATGGTTAAACAGTTCTAGACTAAATGTGAATATGCATTTACTCATCTCACTTGTACAAAAACAGATTCAGTATTCCTCAAATGAATAAAAACAGTGAAATGCAAACTCGGAATATTACACAAATATACAGTAATTAAATGCTGCTGTATATCACACAATTATACTTCACTTTATTAATCAACAAATTTAAAGATCCAGTTCAACCATACAAAAAAAAAAAAAAAAAAAAAAAAAGCAGAAAACGACTTCCAAACAGCATTTGGTTTGTCCTCATTTTCCTTTAATGACAGCAAGACTTGAGCTGACATGAACAAAACCTGATGATCATGTTCTCCAGCATGATTTGACAATGGCCCAAAGAGGGTCTTGTGTTTAAATTTGACCTTTTGATTAAAGGATTTCCCATGATCAATGGCAGTAATTTGCTTATTTGATTAGTGCTTACTAGAAATAGCCTTAAATATTTCTTCTTCATACAAAGTCATAATGTTTCTTTGTTTTTGTTTTTTTACAGGTTTAAATTAGATTCTGAGTTTAATATGAATGTCTATATACAGTATACACATAAAGGAATAGGGTTTGGAGAGGAAACTGAAGGAATAAAGTGCATGAATTCAAAGGAGTATTTGACCCCAAAATTTCAATTGTGTCCTCATTTACACACCCTCATGTCAATCCAATCCTCTATGACCACGTTTCTTAACATAAAGAAGATTTAAAAAAAAAATGTCTGTGTTTTTGTCTATTCAATGGAAGCCAATAGCTGTTTCCATCCACCTATTTGTAACGCATTTTGGGATATTGCATAAAAAATGGTGTATGGAAATACCAAGATGTGCATAGATTCTAAAAATGTGCATAAACACGTATGTTGATGAGTTGGATGCATTCTTTATGCAATACGAAAACATGCACATGAACTACGATGGAAATAAATTACTGCATAACTGGACCAACCAGCGTACGTAGTCGCACAGCATCTGAAATGCTGTTTTGGTCATTTTGTAATTCCAGAGCAATGTCTGTTATTAAAGTGGTTCTGCATTATTCTCTCCCTGAAGCGCCTCACACGATCCCGGCAGGCATCTGAAAGCAAAATAATACGGCAGCGTTTATAAGTTCTGAGGCGCAAGTAATTTCTTATATATGAAAATTATTATATACAGTGGCTTCTTTTGCAGCAACTTCCATTTTTCTTAGTGATATTCAGCGCCTATTTATCAGGAAGTGACGATTTTGTTGTCTTCGACTCACTGGACAGAAACAGTGCTTTATGCAATATTCTATATTTGCGCTCAAGTTAAATTGGTGACTTTGGGTGCAAACATAACGAATGGTGACCAAAACCAACCCTCTTCAAAATCATCTTGTGTTCTGCCTAAGATCATTTAGTTTTGGAACAATATTATGGTGAGTAAATGATGACAGAATTTAAATTTGTGGGTCACATATCCCTTTAAGATCATGCATTTTGTATATCCTCAAAGACTTTTATCGCTTGTGTCTCCACTCCAGACCCGCTACACACAGACTCCCTTTTAAAGCGTCTTGTGTGTCCACGGGGCATTCACAACAGCCACTGTCACAGTGATTTACTCACCGCTATTACGCACTTCACTCCTATCACTTTAATCTAGATGGGCTGAGATAGACTAGGCCATCAGGTTATCTTCTGTCATTTTAGTAGACTACCACATACCTACACAAACATGTAGCATATAGTGTCTCGTCCTTGTCTCAGACAGCCTGCATGTTTCTCATTTTTTCACAAAGAAACCCGATACATGAAACAGAATGAATTTGTCATGCTTTTAAAAGCATATTATGTAACAAAGAATTGCTGCATCAGCTTATGATGCTTTTTTCTCCATTTTACAATAAATTCTGTGAATGCAAATTCATTCAGTATTTGTTTGCAAATGTATTTATTTTTGTAATGAACTTCCCCGAGAGGATCAATTTAATAATCGGAGAGTAATCCACAATCGTAATGAAAAAACAGATCAAAAAACAGATGAGCAATTCAAAGAAAGATCAAGTCCAGAGTACAGGCAAAAACCGAGAAAACCAAAGATGTAGAAACCAAAAACCAAAAACACAGAAGAAAACAGACATGCAAGACCTAGCAATGAGTGGCCGACAGAACCAGGTTTATATAGGCAGACACTAACAAGGTAATGAAAAACAGCTGAATGTAATCATGGCTGATAAGTCCGGGGAGTGGATTATGGGAAATCGAGTCCGTGATAGTGAGGCAGTAGTCCAGAATGGAGTGCCCTCTGGTGGCGATTAAGCAAGCTGAAATTCCAGCGGGGGACAGTGACAATTTTATTCAGGATATTTTTTTGTTACTGTCGAAGTCGTTACATATGTTTTAAATGTTGGAAGTACACTACCGTCCAAAAGTTAAGAAAAGATGAGCTCACCAAGGCTGCATTTATTTATTTGATCAAAAAATACAGTAAAAACACTGATATAATATTAAATGATATCAAATACAATAATAATGCCAAATAATAATCAGTTTCTCTTGCAAAATACTGTCTCCTTACAACCACGAACAAGTAATTGTTACATAATGCTCATATACAGTCATTGTTATTTCATTGAAAATGTAAAACTGAAGAATTTTCTTATTGAATAGAGAAATTCTAAAGCTTTGATAACAAACAGATTAGAAAGACTGTTATTGAATTCTTTATGGAGTATTGCTCAGCTAGAGCGTTATAGATCCTCAGGCTCTTTAGCTGTCTCACCTGAAGACTGTTTGCCCTTGCCGTAAATCATAATATTCATCTGTTTCTCATCTCTGGCGTGTTATCTTAAAGAGTCTTCAAATCCTTTCTTAGACCTGTTCAGTGATGTTAAGCCTCAGTTAGGCACCGTCGCTTCTGTGAGTGGAATTTTAGAGCCTAATGCTGGTGTTTGAACTCATCACATGGTTTGTGTAAATGCACAGCAGGTGCTACTGCTCAAAGACGTGTAATTGAGAATTTCCAGACCGGAGTAAAGCAGTCACAGAATTTGGAAAGCACATCCCTTTCCACGTTTTTTTTTTTTTTTCTTGAGGAACAGTAGCAATTATTGAGGATTCATTACTGACTGTGAAACAAATTAATAGTTATACAATATGCACTTGCTCTGATTTAATTGTGATAGTCAGCTGTTTCTTTCATTGAACACAGCATGGCTGTTTGATTAAAACAGGGTGTCTGGTTTCTGGCAGTCATTCTGTGTGATATCACCCGAAAGCATTCAGAACAGAGCTCTGAAGTGATTTTAATGCCAAGACATCCCAACTTTATCCATCATATAACAACAGGTAAGCACAATTAATTGAAATAAAATAATTATTGTGATATGACGTAATATTCCATTCTCTTGATTTTGAAATCAACTTAGAGCAATCTTTGCTCCTCAAATTATGAACTTGAAATGATATTCTATATATTCATTTGTTTGTTTGTTGCCGCATGATTAATTGTAAAAAGATTGCGATCTCTATTCAAACACCCGTACAATCTTGTTTTATTAGTGACAATGATTCATGCTCAAAATCATACCGGAACATTCAAATTCGCTGAGCCAGAAAGAGCAGTTTTGAACCACACAGTATTTATTTCTGTGTTACAAATGATATCTAGGATGGCGATCAAAATAGAGCAAACCACCTTTTGAAATGAACTTGCCGCCTCAAATAACGGTTGTATCAATTACATCTTGCGCCACTAGGTGGCGAGTGTATATAAAAATGTATTTGTCATTGAATCATTCGTTCAACAAATTTGTTCAAACACACTGATTCATCCACTAAAGAAACAAGTATTTATTGAGTAATGAAAAAGTTGAATTCAATCAAAAAATTTTAAATAATTCATTCAAATGAATTAAATATTTTTTTTCAGCAACTGACCCTTCGCAAAGACCCGCCCCCTTTAGTTACTGTTGCTATGTCCGACAAGCCATGCGCTCTCACGCCACACATCATGTTCTCACGCTGTGAAAATTACACCGTGGAGCAAAAAGGACACTGACAACGTGTCGACAGAAAAGACAGAGCAGGTTACTTTTGATATGAAACCGTTTCATATATAAAAATGTAAAAAAAAATTAAAGAAAAAAAAAAGTGGCTTCAAGCGGCTCTTGAACCAACCATCTCTTCATACTAGTTCATTTATTGCATTAAATAAACATGAATGAACTTCAGAAGGAATATTGCTTTAAGCGCGGAAAGACGTGAATACACACAATTTTTCAAGTTCACCATCGTTAATCTACTACCTTTGCTCTGCTTAGACTCCAAAGCAGTCAGGGACGGATTTGACGGACAAAATGGGTCGATTGAGTCCAGCAATTTCTATTTTCTCCAAACCACTAATGAATTACATGTTATTTTGTTTAGCTGTTCAGAATCGTGAGAGAATCGTTATCTCTGTTTGAAACCAAAAATTGTGATTCTCATTTTTTCCAGAATCGTGCAGCTCGAGATTGTAACTTATTTATTTATGTTAGTATTTTTAGTATTTGATTTATTTACTTATGTATTTGTTTAGTATTTTTATTTACTTATTTATCTATCTATTTTAGTATTTATTTATGTAGTATTTTTTTATTTAATCTTTTAGTATTTTTTTGTATGCACTTATTTTTTATTTTTATTAATTTGCATTTATTTATTTTTCTGTCTTTAAATCATTCTGCATGTCAATTGGACTCTTTCACTGACCCTACTGTTTCACAATCCTATCATAAGCAAAATGATTCCTTCTCACTTTTGCCATTGTGTAGAACATTATGTGGTTTCCAGTGGCACTGGTTCTTTATTTTGTTAGCAATAGAGACATATTTTGGTAGTTGTGAAGCAACTGTAGTACTAAGGTTTGAGGGCAGGAACTGATGCAGCAATGCAAGGCTGTTTCTACTTGCAGATGGATATTGTGTTAAAGTCTTTAGATGTGTTATGGGGGCGGATTGGAGTCTTTTGAAATCTGATGACATGTCGAATGATGTGAGTTCTTCCTAAAAGTATCTCATCTTACTCAAAGGAAAAATATTAAACCATATTGTTTTTTTTAACTGCTGATCGTAGATCAAAGGAAGGAAAGACTGAGCCATTGTTAAGAGATGAGTCTCAAGCAGACGTTTCTTGTTTACAGGCACAATGAAAAACCGGTGGAGGTCTGATGGTTGTTAGGAAATTAGTGTAAACTATTATATGCATTTACAAGTAAGCAAGCAGTCAGTTAAAAGTTGTTTTGCATGATAGGCATACTCCATGATGGGATTGAACCTTCGTTCAAATTTCATTCAACAATGGTTGAAAAATCAAGCTTGTTCTTGAAAAAGTAAACTATAATTTATTTAGTAGTGGAGCCCACTGAAGCTATAGAACAACTGCTGCTGTAGAACAACTTTTAACATGTATTTGGCCATATTATTCAAAGCAAAACAGTCTCACTTCAAATATTTGTATTGGATGTCTTGCTTCATTCTGCTTCAGATCAAGCCATTTCACATCATTTTAATAAAACTGAGGTCAGGACACTCTCTTGGCCATTCAATACAGAGTTTCAGTCACGCTGTTGTTGATCTACTTCTGTGCTTTGGATCTTTTGTCAGGTTGCATTATCATACTTTTACGTTCTAGAACACAGATGTCTAGACGTTCTCATTTGAGTCTGATGACTTTAATCGTTTCAACTATTTCTTCAATAAAGATATGACATTTTTTGTTAATAGAGTGAACAAAAGGGGGCCTGAAATATTTTTAATAACTTTATTTATTTTCAACAAATGATCAGTAAAAGGAAGTTGTTAAACTTTAAGAAAATGTTAATTGTCAGTGGTCATAATGTTGTGCCTGATCGATAGATAGATAGATAGATAAGATTATTTAATATATATAGATAGATCGATAGATAGATAGGATATATATATATATATATAGGGCTGCAACATCTAATCAATAAAATCTATTATAATTGATCATGAAAATCATCTCAATCAAAACATGAGAACTCTTTATTTTAAGCTTCAAACTAATGCATTAGCTCCGTGTTTAATATGGCTTGCCCTGCCAGGAGTTTGACTGATGCATGCGTGTCCTCAGCGCAAAACGTTCATTCTGTGGCTGTGTCCTTATCGGTGAATGCTTCAAATTCACGCGAGCACTTCCATTTTGCATAAAGGTTTGTCGTCATACATATACAGTGGGTACGGAAAGTTTTCAGACCCCCTTAAATTTTTCACTCTTTTTTTTTTTTATATTGCAGCCATTTGCTAAAATCATTTAAGTTCATTTTTTTTCCTCATTAATGTACACACAGCACCCCATATTGACAGAAAAACACAGAATTCTTGACATTTTTGCAGATTTATTAAAAAAGGAAAAACTGAAAAATCACATGGTCCTAAGTATTCAGATCCTTTACTCGGTATTTAGTAGAAGCACCTTTTGATCTAATACAGCCACGAGACTTTTTGGGAAACATGCAACAATTTTTCACTCCTGGATTTGGGCATCCTCTGCCATTCCTCCTTGCAGATCCTCTCCAGTTCTGTCAGGTTGGATGGTAAACGTTGGTGGACAGCCATTTTTTGGTCTCTCCAGAGATTCTCAATTGGGTTTAAGTCAGGGCTCTGGCTGGGCCATTCAAGAACAGTCACGGAGTTGTTGTGAAGCCACTCATTCGTTATTTCAGTTGTGTGCTTATGGTCATTGTCTTGTTGGAAGGTAAACCTTCAGTCTGAGGTCCTGAGCACTCTGGAGAAGGTTTTCGTCCAGGATATCCCTGTACTTGGCCACATTCATCTTTCCCTCGATTGCAACCTGTCGCCCTCTCCCTGCAGCTGAAAAACATCCCCACAGCATGATGCTGCCACCACCATGCTTCACTGTTGGGACTGTATTAGACAAAGCAGTGTCTGGTTTTCTCCGCATATACCGCTTAGAATTAAGGCCAAAAAGTTCCATCTTGGTCTCATTAGACCAGGGAACCTTATTTCTCACCATCTTGGAGTCCTTCAGGTGTTTTTTTTTTTTAGCAAACTCCATGCAGGCTTTCATGTGTCTTGCACTGAGGAGAGGCTTCTGTCAGGCCACTCTGCCATAAAGCCCCGAGTGGTGGAGGGCTGCAGTGATGGTTGACTTTCTACAACTTTTTCCCATCTCCCGACTGCATCTCTGGGATCTTTGGGTTCTTCTTTAACTCTCTCACCAAGGCTCTTGTCCCCCAATAGCTCAGTTTGGCTGGAATTCTGTAACCTTGTTGGACTTTTTTTTTTTTTTTTTTGCAACCTTGTCCAAATCTGTGCCTTGCCACAATTCTGTCTCTGAGCTCTTCAGGCAGTTCCTTTGACCTCATGATTCTCATTTGCTCTGACATTCACTGTGAGCTGTAAGGTCTTATATAGACAGATGTGCGGCTTTCTTAATCAAGTCCAATCAGTATAATCACAGCTGGACTCAAATGAAGGTGTAGAACCATATCATGGATGATCAGAAGAAATGGACAGCACCCGAGTTAAATATATGAGTGTCACAGAAAAGGGTCTGAATACTTAGGACCATGTGATATTTAGTGATATATATAGGTTTTTCTTTTTTAATAAATCTGCAAAAATGTCAAGAATTCTGTGTTTTTCTGTCAATATGGGGTGCTGTGTGTACATTAATGAGGAAAAAATAAATGGCTGCAATTTAACAAAGAGTGAAAAATTTAAGGGGGTCTAAATACTTTCCGTACCCACTGTGTCTATGCGTGCTTTTATATATATATATATATATATATGTAATTTTTTTTCTAAGAATGCATTGGACTGATCAAGACATTTGTTTTGTTGACTTTTAAATTGTAAGATTTCAATTTCAAATAAACACTGTTCTTTTGAACTTTCTATTCATCTTTTGAACCTTCTATTCATCAAATAATCCTGAAAAAAAAAAAAGTATCGGTGTCCACAAAAATATTAAGCAGCACAAGTAAAACATTTATTCATTTTTTTTTTTTAACACAGATAATAATAATAAGATAATGTTTCTTGAGCAGCAAATCAGCATATTAGAATGATTTCAGAAAGATTGTGTGACACTGAAGACTGGAGTAATGGCTACAGAATAAATTTGTAAAAAAATAACTTGAATGTATTAGATTATATTTATTTTAAATTGAATAATATTTTACTCTAATTATTCTTTCACTATCAAATGCACCATTCGTAAGCATATGAGACTCATTTCAAAAAGTTTAAAAATGTTATCGACTCCAAACTTTTGAACAGTAGTGTGTGTGTATATGTATATATATAACAAAGTACAAGGTTGCAAGAAACAGCCTAAATTAATGATAAAGAGCCTAATTTAAGCTGCTGTTATGGAATGGTGGACACAGAGACAATAATGGGTGACGAGGTGTTTTATTGACAGCAGTGGCAGACAAGGAGTCATCGGGTGATCATTAAGGAGAGGAAGACACTGGAGACAAGATGCTGGAGGTTATCACTGGAGAATATTGCTGGGGAATGGTACACCAAGTAAAACAAACATTAAATGAGACTGGGCAATGAGGGAAGGCAAGGTGAGTGTTCTTATAGTGCTGTTGATGAGGGTGCAGGCAACTGTGAAGGATGTTCAGGTGGGAGCCAGGGAGGATGATGGGAGATGTAGTGAAGCAGTGGTGACACAGCTGGTGACTGACACGTCTTCGCATCCTGGAGTCTTGACAGGAAGGTGAGCGGGGGGTGGGGGGTGGTGGTTTGCAGACAGGTTATGAAGCCTTCGAGCGGCAAAAATGACAAATTGTGCCTTTAGTAAGTGTATTGTTGGCAGTGTTTAATGCAGAAATCAACACAAAGTCTTTTTTTAAAGTGTATATCAAAAACATGCACTCAATGAACAGTAAATCACCAGGAGTTCCTCTTGCCCTATCTACAGTAATGAGCGTGACTAACATGATAGGACAGCTACTGATAAGACTGCAAGCTGCCAAGCTTTTTTTCCCCCCTTAGCCATTGCTCATTTTTTCTCAAGTTCTGTCCCATGCTGCAGCTTCCAGACTTGTATAACAAGAATCTCTGCAAATATGTCAGAGAGAGGTGGCTTTACTGGTGAAATCATTTCATAATGACTGAACAAACAAGACTGCAGTTTCTCCAGTACAGTTATCAGTGGTGGGGGAGACGCGAGTGTTTTTACTGGAGGAAACAATGGGAAGGGGAGGGTGAGCTGGAGCATGAAGCCATTGTGAACAAACAGAAAAGTGTTTTATGCCAACATGATTTATCTTCATACCCTATGCCACTAGCCAATAGCATTGGTGGGAACCCTTTCCAAGCAGAGGGGAGGCTCCGGAATAAAAGCTACAGGGAATAAAGGTATTCTTTAAAAATGGAGGAAATGAGGTTTGTTTACTCATCCTCTCCATTTTGTTTGCGATTCACCTCTGATGATTTATTGCAGGGTTTTTATTGTTTTGTGGTTTTTGTCACATTCCATTCATTTTTTTTTCCCAGACTCAGAGACTCTGAGAGCTTGCAACTTTTCCTTGTACTTCCCTCCCAAGAGTTTCTCATAAGCTGAAAGATTCTACTTTAAAGTAGAAAATGATCAAAAAAATATTTACGCAATAACCATTTCTCTTTTTATCTTGTCCTTCATTATTGCAATTTCATCTCCGGACACATGCTTAGCTTAGCACAGTCCTCTTTATGTCTTCCAAGACCTACATATCATCACTTCAAGCACATGTACTCATTTCACTGCTAGTTCGGTTCATTTTTTTTTTTTTTCCTGCTCGTTGCCATAATCGTGGGTTGTTTAATGATGTGAATAAAGCCTTGATGCCTCTCTTAGTCTCTTTTCAGTTGGCACTTACAACGTGAACTGTCATAATATTGACGCCTGCTCTGGCAAGTCTTAACATCCTTATCTGGCCAGGTTAGTCCAGTTCACAATTTCATACTTAATAATGTAAGCAAAGCGATGGCACTGACATCGAGCATAAGAGCTCCATAACAGGGGACAGATGTTTTGAATTCAGGTTTGGACGATTAAGAGCTTTGTAATTTCATATCAAGGGATCTTAATCAACATGGCTTGGAAACAAAATTAGATATTTTTCTGGTTTGTTTTAAATAAGACCAGAACATTGGTGTTCCAACAATCTGCATGTCCTTCTACTTTAAGTAGAATAAAATAATATCTAATCTAGATTTAGTCCTTTGGTCAGTGTTAGACAAATGCACTACATGCCTTGATTTGAAGTGCAAGTATAGCCTCATAATTTTAACAGTGTGTGTGTATGACTGATGAGCACATGTACTGTAAGTCAGGCAGTTTGCTTTTAAAATCATATGACGTTCCTTGATGTGGCACTAAAATTGAATAAATAAAAAAAATCACATGAGAATTTTGTAACCTTGTATGTGTTCTAATTTGGGTGGTACTGGTGTGTTTCTCTGGGAAATTCGAGCATTTGAGCATAACTAATGTTAACAGTTGATATAGTACAACTATTCTGTTTACATCCTTCCTTTCTGTCTTTCTTTCTTTCTTTCTTTTCTACAGGCTCTCGGAAGACCTGGTTCGTTCATCCAAGTTCTTTATTGTTAAGTCTTTCAGGTTATGGGAATTCATGGCATTAAGAAATCCATGTACTTTTTACTGGCTATTATAAGTTCTCTTTACAATATATTAACAATATATGAAATAAATTGTCAAGCAGTAGTACACAGCCTAATCCTGTTTATTCAAGTATTTCATGTTCAGTTAAACCGCTGTCTGATAAACAGTGAAAAAGACACAATATACACAGCGCTCACTGCATTCAGTATCTATTTACGATACAGAATTGACTTGGACAGTCACATCACACTCAATTATCAGACTGTGTAGATGGGCATATCAAACATACGATACTATACATACATATCAGACCAAAGAACTGGTACTTTAGTTAGGCTGTGGGATTTGTACTTGGTTCAAACAGAAGATAAGATTTTGATGTCAAATGCTTGGCTCAATCTTCCTCTCTGTCTGTCTATTATTTTATTCCTTTACTTGCCATATTATAAAACCAGTTCCATTTGCTGCAATTAAATTCATGTTAACATCATAAATCAGAATATCACTAAATTAGACTTCACCACAGAAATGGAATAAAAATAACTTCATAAATGACAGCACTTAACATGTTTTCATAGTCAACCTTTTTTTTTTTAAAGCAAAACCAGGATCCGAAGATTATAGAGCAGTCCAATAAAACATTGAGAAATGAGACCCATTGAAACATGAAGCCAAATATGTAATTGTGAATTACAGCTCACAATTCTAAGATGGGAGATTTTTGAGCTACACCCATTTTATAGCTTTATAGTTTTTCTAAAGCCAATTCTTTCTACTGTTTACTTTCTGGATGCTTGTAATAAAGAACTGCATTCTTTTACTCAGCAAGGATGCATTAAAGTGATTAAAAAAAAAAAAAAGGGGGTAAAGACATTTGAGTTGCGAAATGTTTCTATTTCAAGTAAATGCTGCTCTTTTGAACTTTCTCTTTATCAAGGAATCCTGAAAAAAATATAACCGTTTCCATGAAAATGTTGAGCAGCAAAACTGATTCTCAAAAATGTTTCTTGAGCATCAAATAGTCTCCGATTACTATCGTAACCGCCGTTCCCTGTGAAGAGGGAACGAGACACTGCGTCACCGAAGGTGGCGCTATGGGTTTATCCCTTCTTTCCTCAAAACTATGAAGCCTTATGAAATCCTGCGGGCGCGAAATCGCCCGCCAATGGCTCCCCCGCATTATAGGGTGGCGCTGAACGTCATTGCCTCAGAATCTTTTCCTTCAGCTTCAAGAAGCCGTCTCAGCTCGCCGTTGGTGTTCGGCGGCACCGAACGTCATTGGCTATGAATCATCATTTATTTGGATCCTTGTCTGTGCTTTACACCATGAAAGAATCATATCACCCAGAATAGCAGGCTGGACTGACTAAAATACAGGGCAGTATACAACATAAGTCACATTTCAGTGCACGCATAAGCACAGCGTCAACAGCCAAAGCGGTAACAACTTTACAGACGTAGTTAATAGACAAAATATCAGGTTGCGCCGAATACAGGGCACCATAATAACAGAAATCACATATCAGTGTACGGAAAAGCATAGTGTTAACAGCCAAAGCGGCAACAACTGTGTACAGCCGTAGTTAATATACAGAATAGCAGGTTAATGCACCAAATACAGGGCAGCATAATAAACAATATCACATCTCAGTGTGCGCATGAGCACAGCGTCAACAGCCGAAGCGGTAACAACGGTGTAGATGTAGTCAATATAAAGACTAAGAGATAAGTGAGGTTAATTACTCAATGAAAGCACTTGAGACACCACGTCCAACTTGCAAAAACCTGGTAAAGGTGTTCTGTGAAGACCAGCCAGCTGCAAAACCTACAACCGGATAGACGAGCTATAGAGTAGGCCCAGAATGGACGGCTCCATGAAGCGAGCCCTGATGTAAGGGGGCATTCCTGTCTCTGGCTCACAAAAGCCCAAGCGATAGCGTCCACTATCAGCGAGAGTTCCTCTGCATTCAGAGTGTCAGCGTCATGCGAGGTTGATGGCTCGGAAGACAAAACGAGGGAAAGAGGCCTGCTCTGAAGGAAGCAGAAAGTGACTAAAGCACCCAGCCCAGTCTCGGCCTGAGTGCCGGGCATCTGCTCTTTTATACACGACTGACCACTGCACTGAGACAGACAGGGGCTACTTATAACATGTGAGGTGAGCACCAGGAATTGTATTATTCATTTTATCCTTCTGTACACAACCGGCTGCTGTACTAAGACGGGGCTGCATCGTGTAAGCGGGCATTATGTCTGCTGTTCACGACGGACCACTGTACTGAGACTGCGGCTGTTTGTTGTGAGTGTTGTTGTCGTCCGTACACGACAGACTGCTGGACTAATGGGCTATGTCTTGTGAGTGCAGGGAAAATTTGCCCTCTGTACTCGATCTACCATGGCACTGATACAAGGGCAATACATATTGTGTGAGTGCTGGGAATTTTTTCTTTCATTCATGACAGACCACGGTACTGAGACAGGGAGGTGCTTATTGTGTAAGTGCTTTCTGTACACAGTAGGCCGCGCCTCTGAGGCGAGGGTCTGCTTATCGTGTGAAAGATGCCGGCATGAAGACCCTATCTGTAGTCTCCGCGCTCAGCTCGCAGCATGACGAGCCAGGCTTATGTTAGGATAAACTGTCTTTCTCTCTTACTGCTGCTTGGCATCATGTGCGGCGGGCTTGAAATGCCTGGAGGCCATAAAAGGTACCGACTGCGGCTCCACGCTGCTCTGAAGCAGGGTAGGTAGCGCAGTATAGTTCCTGAAGGGTTGGGTGAGTTGAATGCGAACACTAATCAGCATGAACTCATCACCGGGGGCCTTAAGGTTTACCAATGCTATTTAGGGCAGAGGGGCCCATGTTTTTCGCTGCTCCTGAAGGGCATCCAGGCAAAAACGTCACAGTCCTGAGGCACTTTTCTGAGGAAAAGTGTCATACTCACCGGAACGCTAGCTGGAACTAAACAAACAATCCTAGGAACCATCCTAGGCAGTGAGCGTACATCAACGGCGAGCTGAGACGGCTTCTTGAAGCTGAAGGAAAAGATTCTCAGGCAATGACGTTTGGCGCCGCCCTTTAATGCGGGGGAGCCCGCCTTTGTTTTGCGTGCTTGAACGCCATTGGCAGGCAATTTCGCGCCCATGGGATTTCATAAGGCTTCATAGTTTTGAGGAAGGAAGGGATGACCCCATAGCGCCACCTTCGGTGACGCAGTGTCGAGAGACCGACTCGAAAGGGAACATACATTTCAGTGAGATCAGACAACAGTGCCCTCAGAAACCATCAAAAGGGTTTTATGTGCTCCATTTCTCTCTCCATTGGTCTCTCTTTCTATCTGCCTTTTATTTAAGCACATCCACGTTTTTTTTTTTTTCTTTCAGTGCGAGGTAATGAGCACTCATTGTGTTTTAATAGCCACTTCCTTAGCCACAAACCACACAGGCTGTGTGAGAGATTAGAAAAAGGTAAAATTCTGCAGGATTTCCTGTCTGTTCAGCAATCATGTCACAGTGTGGTAGCTGACACTTTAAGCATCCATGATAAGATCTTAATTGGAGTCATTGGACATAATTTGATAAAGCCAGGATAGATAGAGCACCAATGGAGTTCTACAATGTATCAAAATGACAATGAAGTTTAAAGCAAACCTGCAGGAAAGAACAATCACATGAGATCTCTTTATTAGCTTCATTGTTTCTCAATGATAGCAGTGAGATTTTTTTTTTTTTTTTTTTTTTTTTTCAGCATTGGTCTTGTTGCTATGCAGGGATGCGTTTCCCGAAAACGACCTAACTTGCTACTTAACTATCATAGTATATCATTAATAAATAAGAACTAAAATAAAATACAAAACCCTGTTGTCACAAATTTGTCAATTTGTTCAACCACATTGGTTAATGATGTCGCAAAGGTGGTGGAGTAAACCACCATTAAACTTCTTTTAATGAATCGGTTGAGAATTCTATAAATTCTCATTTTTCTCAGGTATTTTGTGTTGTTTCCAGATTTCAGCTTGTTCATCTTTGGAACACAATTTTATGATATTTTTTGATAAAATCCGTGAGCTATCTGGCCTCTGATCGACCACTTTCATGGCCAAGAAAGGTACTGAAGACGTTGTTAAAATTGTCCATGTGACTACAGTAGTTCAAGGGACGAGGATACAATTTGTATGCAAAAAGCAAACCAAAATAACGACTTTATTCAACAATTTCTTCTCTTCCATATCAGTCTCATACGCAGTTGACGTTGTAGACAGAGTGCAGCGCTTCCGGGTTCTACATCAGAACACCGGCTCACTATTGGCCGACTCTGTTCACATGAGCAGCATGACACATGAGTGATGCTGACACACTGACGTTCTGACGTAGAACCTGGAAGTGTTGCACTGTGTTTACTACATGATCAGCACAGGAGACTGACATGGAAGAGAAGATATTGTTGAATAAAGTAATTATTTTTGTTTGTTTTTTGAGCACAAAGTATTCTTGTCGCTTCATAACATTCAAGTTGAACCACTTTTTTTGGCCTTGAAAGTGGTAATTGCATTGCAGTCTATCGAAGGCCAGAAAGCCCATAGATTTCATAAAAAAATATCTTAATTTGTGTTCCGAAGTTGAACGAAGGTCTTGCGGGTTTGGTTTGGTTTGGCTAACGATGCTTTCGAGAAACACACCCCTGATTGTTTTGTATATTATAGACATGACTATTTTTTTCTTTGCAGAAATGTATAGTTACGGTTATAATCATTTTCATTGAATGTTCCATTGACGCATTTTTATTTATTTATATATTTATCTATTTATTTAATGTTTACTTAATGTTTTTTTTTTTTAGTATTTACCATTTAATACTTAAGCAATAAACGGTTAGTTGGCCATTATTGTGTAAAAGATAATCTACTGTATGTATGTAACTGTATATGTAAAAAAAAAGAGTATTGTTTTCATTTATATTTAATGAAATCCTTTAATAAAACTCTTTATTCTATTTCTCTGGTGCTTTAAGAGAATTATCACGTCTTTGCAACTTGGTCAAAGAAAACTCGGTCCCACTTCATATAACATTTGATAAAAAGCACTTTTTGTGTACATATATAATTTTACATTGTACTTCTGTTACAATGTAACATTTCATGTAGTTGTAGCTGTAGTTAATTTCAGCAATTACATCCATAATTATGTTGTTGACCCTTTCCTTACCCCTTAACCCACCACTAGTAAAACCTGTTAATCGTACCTCTCCCCAATAGCAGCAAAAGTGTTTTTCAATACAATACAATAAGTGCATAACAGTTTTTATGTAAGTGCATAGAAGTTAAAGACACCTAAAGTGACCAAAAAACCTGCTGTAGCTTACTTTTACTATACATAAAAAGAACATTTCACACCTCCTCAGTTTTAAGCTTGTAAACAGCTGCTCTCCATCAACTACAAGATAGAGATTGCATTTGATTGTTGTGTTTGCCTAGTTCAGGAAAAAAAGCTGGAAGTAAGTGCATGCTTGCTGTTGAGTGTAAACCTGACCATAATGACAGGAGATCCCTGGATGAAGCATTCAGGCTGTGCAGTTTTTCAGAGCAGCATCTAACATTACATCAATATCAGTCTCCTCTAGCACACAGGTGTTGGGCTGCTCTATCCAGACATATTAAACTCTTCAGTACATGAGAAAACACAGACTCACATTCTTACACAGACTCATTTAGTGCTGCGCAGAAGCATGTGGAAAAGGAAAAAGGGGAATTTTCTTTGCCTTTCTCAATTCATGTATAGTACCGCTGCAATATCCCTGCCCCTCAGATTACGTAAGGGATTTTGGAGTATAATCGAGAGGCATTATCTTGGAGGGAAATGTCTTGCTATGTGGGACTTTAACTGTGTCCTCTCAGCTTTGGGATCCCAGGGGCCCCTGCTTCCCCCTTGCTAATGGATATAATCAAGGGGACAATTAGACGTTCTGTCCTGGCGTGGAAAATAACAGTCAGGGTATTTGCGGTATCTAAGAAATGTCCTGAAACAGGGCTTCTTTTGTCATCTGTGATAATTTAATAATAACATTATCAAACCAGTGTTTATCAGTACAGTGTTCACTTAGCAAGCCAAAGATTAAAATGGTTCTGAAGAGAACTTCTGTCCAGAAACAAGAAGCAATGGAAAACTTTCGTTCCAATTCTCTTCTAGTCAACCCTAAAGATGCAGATATGCATACGAGGAACATTTCTGTCTTATTAGATTAAAAAGGGTTTATATATATATATATATATATATATATATATATATTATATATATATATATATATATATATATATATAATATATATTATTTGCTTCTTTAAAGATTGAGAACTTTGAAATTTACAAGTTTCTTTATTTTGAGCTTCACCCTCACTATGCCCACATAGACTTAAAAAATATACAGTTACAATCAGAAAAAAAATCCACATTTTGCAGGCATTTATTTGTTTTTGTTTGTTTTGTTTTAAAAAATCATTCGACTTTTAAAGAATAGATTATTTTTAAAGAATCATTTGTATATTTATCAGTCATTTTTCAATTTGTTTTTTTTTCTGATATTTAAGTTTTTTTTGAGCCCACAAATGTATAAAAACTCTTAATAAGGAATTTAAATTGGACTAAAAGGTAGAATAATTTCTGCTTGGTCGACATTTCCTTTGCATTTTATTCAAACATTAAATATTTTGTTGTGAATTGAAAAAGTATTGTTACTTTACTTACTTTTTTTCAACTAGTAAACTTGATTACGTAATTCAAGTTACTTGTAATGCGTTGCCCCCAACACTGATGATCTGAGCTTAGTTAAATAGCTCATAGTTAAAGCTATTCTGAGATGTTAGCAAGTCATTAGCATCAAACATCATTACCATTATCTAACACCCAAAATCGGAACCATTCTGTATGATGACATATCATGAAGACATGGGCATTTTCCTTTTTTTCACCTCCTACTTTAGTAAATGAAAACAGAACACTAACCATGAATGAGCGACAGTATAAGGCTTTCATCGTGTGCCCAGCACACAGCTCCTGTTTGGAGTTTGTCAAGCTTGGAGCTGAGACTCATACCTCATTAATCCTTTCCCAGGACAGACTTTCAACCGCATGATGAATTGCGGCAGTAATTTAGTGCAGTCTTCGCTTCATAAACCCATGTGATTGTGGCTGGTCATTAATAAAGCGGCCCCTTAAAAAGACCAAAACAGCCAAATTATTGACACATATGTCCTTGTCAGTTTACTTTACCAAAGATCAGATACACATTGGAACATCTTTATAATACAATATTGATTTTCCCTTAGCATTATACTGATAAAAATGTCAAAACATCGCATTCAGCAAAAGAAAACAGTGAATTCATAAAAGCTCTGAACATGATCTTTCTCCTTACTGGGATTGGAAAAAGAAGAGCAGTTTATAATCCATTTAGCTGGTGGTGCTGAAAAACCAAGCAGCTGCAGATAAAAATGCAATAACATCATAAAATTATGTAGTCAACAGGAATATCACATATCTGTATGATCATGACTATATGTAAACAACAGAGAACCATGTGGAAAATGTAGCTTTATTTGACAATATTATTCTGCTGGTAAATGTCACAGCAATGCCAATAGGACATGGGAATCTAATGTATGGTGTGGCATGTAGTGCTCTGAGAGACACAATACAGTATGAGACATGGATAAAATACAGTACAGTGCTGTGCACTCCCTGGGGCTGGACACTTTTGATCTGAAACAGCCACTTTGTAGAGAGGAACAGCAAATATTATTGCAGATAGAGTCATATAAATTGTTGTTTCACTTAATACTATGTTTAATATTAATTTTATCAAAACTCTCAAAAAGAGTTCTTATGGTTTGCACATTGCGAGGGTGAAATACATCACAAAAGAAATAGCAGCTGCTGTGGAATATTGGCATCTTGGCTATTTGGAACCAAACTTTAATCAAATACACTTCAATTTTATCACTCAAGTTCAAGGTGAAGTAAATGATTTTGTCCCTGTATCTTGACAGGTAAAACTAGGTTGCAGTGCTAATGGACTGCAGTTTTGGCTGGATGTGCAGGTATGTCCAGTGGGGAAGATTTGTGGTTGGACCAATAAAGCATGCATGTTTTGTGTGAGATCAGTTGACGGTGAGATCATGAAAGCCTGTCTGCACTCTGTCTGTGTCCCACCCTGATTTTCTTTTACAGAACTTATTTTAGGTTCCAGTTGTGCTTCAGTCTAAACTTTTGCTTATTTAATTATTTTAAAAACTGTGGAACTAACTTTCTCTCATTCGAAAACCGGATTTCATCGTGTGGGTAGCACTGTTGCCTCACAGCAAGAAAGTCTCTGGTTCGAGTCCCAGGCTGAGCCAGGAGTCCATTCTGTGTGGAGTGTACATGTTCTCCCCGTGTCAGCGTGGGTTTCCTCTAGGCACATGCAGGTTAGGTGGATTGGACATGCCAAATTGGCCATAGGAGTGTGTGTCCCAGAACTCTCAATGCCGAGTTGCGTCTGGAAGGGCATCCGGCATAAAACCTGTGCCAAATCCAATGTGTTTGTGAATAATTGTGACGAAGCGGACCTTGCAAATGAGCTGGACTAATGCTAGGAATATATACAGTGGGCACGGAAAGTATTCAGACCCCCTTAAATTTTTTCACTCTTTGTTATATTGCAGCCATTTGCTAAAATCATTTAAGTTCCTTTTTATTTCCTCATTAATGTACACACAGCACCCCATATTGACAGAAAAACAGAATTCTTGACATTTTTGCAGATTTATTAAAAAATAAAGACTGAAATATCACATGGTCCTAAGTATTCTGACCCTTTGTTGTGACACTCATATATTTAACTCGGGTGCTGTCCATTTCTTCTGATCATCCTTTCAAATTTCTGCTGCACTTAAGGTTCCTAAGAGCACAGTGGCCTCCTTAATCCTTAAATAGAAGACATTTTGGACAACTAAGGCCCTTTTTGGCCTTAATTCTAAGCGGTATATGTGGAGAAAACCAGACACTGCTCATCATCTGTCTAATACAGTCCCAACAGTGAAGCATGGTGGTGGCAGCATCATGCTGTGGGGGTGTTTTTCAGCTGCAGGGACAGGGCGACAGGTTGCAATCGAGGGAAAGATGAATGTGGCCAAGTACAGGGATATCCTGGATGAAAACCTTCTCCAGAGTGCTCAGGACCTCAGGCTTACCTTCCAACAAGACAATGACCCTAAGCACACCGCTAAAATAACGAAGGAGTGGCTTCACAACAACTCTGTGACTGTTCTTGAATGCCCCAGCCAGAGCCCTGACTTAAACCCAATTGAGCATCTCTGGAGAGACCTAAAAATGGCTGTCCACCAACGTTTACCATCAAACCTGACAGAACTGGAGAGGATCTGCAAGGAGGAATGGCAGAGAATCCCCAAATCCAGGTGTGAAAAACTTAATACTGCAAACTCATGCAAAATACTAAATACTGAGCAAAGGGTCTGAATACTTAGGACCATGTGATATTTCAGTTTTACTTTTTTAATAAAGCTGCAAAAATGTCAACAAATCTGTGTTTTTCTGTAAATATGGGGTGCTGTGTATACATTAATGAGGGGAAAAATTAACTTAAATGATTTAGCAAATGGCTGAAATATAACAAAGAGTGAAAAATTTAGGGGGGTCTGAATACTTTCTTATTGTATACAGTGGGGCAAAAAAGTATTTAGTCAACCACCAATTGTGCAAGTTCCCCCACTTAAAAAGATGATAGAGGCCTGAAATTACAGGCCTTAAACTATGAGAGACAGAATGAGAAAAAAAAATCCAGATAATCATATTGTGTGATTTTTAAAGAATTTATTTGCCAATTATGGTGGAAAATATGTATTTGGTCACCTACAAAAAAGCTAGATTTCTGGCTCTCACAGACCTGTAACTTCTACTTTAAGAGGCTCCTCTGTCCTCCACTCGTTACCTGTATTAATGGCACCTGTTTGAACTCGTTATTAGTATAAAAGACACCTGTCCACAACCTCAAACAGTCAGACTCCAAACTCCACTATGGCCAAGACCAAAGAGCTGTCAAAGGACACCAGAAACAAAATTGTAGACCTGCACCAGGCTGGGAAGACTGAATCTGCAATAGGAGCTTGTTGTGAAAAAATTAACTGTGGGAGCAATTATTAGAAAATGGAAGACACACAAGACCACTGATAATCTCCCTTGATCTGGGGCTCCATGCATGATCTCACCCCGTGGTGTCAAAATGATCACAAGAACTGTGAGCAAAAATCCCAGAACCACACGGGGGGACCTAGTGAATGTCCCATCTCTCTGCAGGTCCAAAGTAACAAAGGCTACCATCAATAACACACTACTCCACAAGGGACTGCAGTGCCTCATCCGTGTAAAGGAAAGAATGAATGGGGCCATCTATTGTGAGATTTTGAGTAAAAACCTCCTTCCATCTGCAAGGGCACTGAAGATGAAACGTGGCTGGATCTTTCAGCATGACAATGATCCCAAACAGGGCAACAAAGGAGTGGCTTCCTAAGAAGCATTTCAAGGTCCTGAAGTGGCCTAGCCAGTGTCCAGATCTCAACCCCATAGAAAGTCTTTGGAGGGAGTTGAAAATCCGAAAACATCACTGCTCTAGAGGAGATCTGCATGGAGGAATGGGCCAAACTACCAGCAACAGTGTGTAAAAACCTTGTGGAGATTTATAGAAAACATTTGACCTCTGTCATTGCCAACAAAGGGTATATAACAAAGTATTGAGAATAACTTTTGTTATTTTCCAAAAACTTATTTTCCACCATAATTTGCAAATAATTTCTTTAAAAATCAGACGTTGTGATTTTTCTGGATTTTTTTTTTCTCATTCTGTCTCTCATAGTTGAAGTGTACCTGTGATGAAAATTACGGGCCTCTCCCTAAATTTTTAAGTGGGTGAGCTTGCACAATTAGTGGCTGACTAAATACTTTTTTGCCCCACTGTGTGTATATACTTAATGGAAGTCTGTGTCATGTCTATCACAAATGTCAATCAGCGAGCAAGCGTGACAATGATTCAGTCCAACAGTGAAAGGGGTTCCTCATTCCACCAAGTCCACACATTCAGCTAAACTCCCTCGAGGACCTTCCCCAGACAATTTAGCCTTAGTCAAGGTCTGACGTAATAAATAGTGCACAGGAAGAAGTCAGTGAAGTGGGTCAGGTGAGCTAGATCTAAAAATTCACAGGTATGGTCCTCAGGGGAGCGATTCTCTTGTGTGAGGCAGAGAAGCCAAACTGCTGGTTGTTCCATCTCTTTTCTAGCTACTTGTGTTTGGCGTTCAGTGTTGTGTCGTTATGTATGCTGATCAGCAAGCATGAATGACCAAGAAGATTCAATCCAACAGTCTACAATCCAAAATACTCTGGTAAGGACCCTCGCTCACTATACATTTGGGAAACAGATCACTATATTTCTGGTGACATGACAACGTACACTTTGTACAACATCACCACTAGTACTTATGAACAATAGCAGAACTGATAACTTTATTATTTTATTTTTTAATAATTTTTATAGTACGTTATGATAAATACTATGCTTGTTGCATATACATGCAACATGTCAGCCGCAAATAAATGATATATGTTAGATAGACTATATTCATTACCTGTCTAGGTTTATGCTGAAATGTAATTAAATGAAGGATTGTATTTAAAACGACAACAACAAATAAACATATATTGTGTCATTATATGTGATTTGGCTCACGCAATTTATGTTTCACGCTTCAGAACTTCCATTAAAGGAACATAGTGAGCATCGATTTCACGAGGTGAGGGATTTTTTTATGGAACTTTTTAGGGAGCAAACGTTTTCAGTGACCTGGAAGGAGTTTTGTGATTGAGAAAGCCCTTAAAATGGCTGACTTTCTGATCAATGTCCTGACTTCTGAACTAGGGAGCTGAAAGAGATGCACCCAAGTAAAAGAACACAGGCAATTGGAATTAATACATAGTTTGTTTATTTATTTATTTATTTATTTATTTATTTATTATTATTTTGCACACTACCACTGACTTTACAAATAAATAATGGAAATTAAATCAACTTTATGAAGCACAACAGTCTGTGCTTTCCTTTTGTTCAGTGATATCTACATCCAAAACCAACAAGTTTTTCATGACTTTATAGTAGGAAAATAATCTGAATTTGGAAGAAAATGACCTAAGGTTTTGAATAAAAAAAAAAAAAAATACAAATAATTGTTCTAATAAAAATACTTGGCTTTATATGAAAAGTTCTACAGCCAAGGCAAGGCCACACACAACTGTACCAGTCTCTTCAATCATTTGGATAAACTATCTGAGATGTTTGCACAAATCCACTCAAGGATACATGCCAAATCCAGTGTGGACTGATAAGAGATTTTTATTTGGCTTTCCCCCTGCAAGATATAAGTAATATTTATTTTACGGTGTCAAATAAAATTAGGTTGTGCCTCCTAACTGCAGGCAAGTCCAGTATTATTAAACCTGTGCTGACAATTATTATAACTTGCTATTTTTTCTGTCTTGCTCTGACCATCCACTAATTATTTCCACATTATTTGACATATATCATGACGACCCATTTGGGCCACGGGTTCCTCTGGGTGATCTGCATCTGCGTTCACCACTTAACTCTGTCCATTTTTGAGTCAAAAACACACAGCTGGCCATTTGAGGAGGCCGTCCCTGTGAATCTCTCTATTATGGATTAGGTTCTCAAACATCTGAATTGACAGTCTATGGCCCTGCAGACCAGAGGGAAGCATCAGTGCACATCTCCTGAGAGTTTTGTAGAGCTGGAAGACAAAAGCCTCTGCTGATGCTTTCCATCTGGCTAACACTGAAGCTGGACTTCTAAAATGAGCCAAAGTCTCCGCTCTATGTTGGGGTTTTTTGGGGTTTTTTTTTTTACACAATGTTCCAGTTACATTTGATGTTTACATGGTTTCTGTGTTAGCAAATGCAACAGCATGAATCTTTCACTATCAACAAGCAACAAAAACTATTTTTATATTTATATTAACATACAATTTATTAAAACAAGATCTTAAGAAGCTTTTTATGATGTTGTTTTACATTCCTTCAAAAAAGAAAAGCTATCCTCCTTACTTTGCAATGTAAAAGCTATTTCCTAAAGAACCCCTAACATGGGACATGGTGATGAAAAAAACAAACAAAAAAAAAAAACGAGATGTTGATGCTTTTCTTTTGCGTTCTGTCGAAAATGTTTTGCATTCCCGAAAAAACTTTGCACTCACTCACAAACTGTTTGCATTTCCCCAAGAAAGTTTGCGTTCACTCACAAAACTTTTGAGTACTTTTGAATACTTGGATGCAAAGTTTCTCAGAGGAAAGCAAAACTTTTGTGAGAGAACACAAAATCATTGACACGTTTTTTTCCTCCTTATCTTTTCTGTGAATGTGTAAGACTTCCAGTTTATTAGCTGCTATAAGTAAATAACTATAAGAATAACTAAGTGCAGTAAACTGTACAAATATATATGTTACAAACCAGTGCGTTTAAAATTGCAATGCAGTAAAAATAATATGGTTAGAAAAAAACAGTAAAAATAAGATGGAAAATAATAAAACAAAAGCATTTTTATGTAGATTTTATAAACTAGCTGTTTTTCAACTATTATTAATAGTCACCTTTCATTACTTTTTCACAACTGCAGTTCACTTACTTAAAATTGGCATGGACTGAATTCTGCTATCTTATAAGGCAGAATTCAGATCATGCTGTTGGAATTATACCCAATTTTAACCCATTTTTCTACAGCAAAATGTGGAAAAGTGATTAGCTAGCATTTTTCAGCTGTTGGTTTGAATGTAATTGATAAATACTCCCTTGCAGTAGGAAAACACTGGCACTGGAAATCCAGTATGCAGTGGAAACTTTTCAAGAGTTGATATATTTGACTAATGATGTGAAGAGAAAGAGAAGCAAAAAGTGCTTGTGCAAGGACACATAAAAAGTTTTTAAAAACAATCATTATTATTATTATTAGGGCCCGAGCACCAAAGTGCGAGGACCCTCTTGGAATTGCTCTGTTTATTATTATTATTATTATTATTATTATGGGACAATACTCTGGCTGCCTGTCGGTCGGTTCATCTGTGTACTCTCTCTTTCATATTGTTAATGATACTCTTATTCACTCATGTTTAAGTTTGGCAGGTAATATAGTGCCCTGATGCATCATGGACTTTCCTTAAAATGTTGACAAGATCAGGGCATAATGGGACGTTTGGTTTTGTTAAAAGTTGACCTTTTAGTCTCATCTGAGACCATTCTCTCAATCGCTTCACAAATTGTCCAGATCTGTACTTGGGTGAGGAAAGCTGGACCAGTATCAAAGTAACAATAACTTCTGCCCAGACTAATTTGTTCATGCGCCAACCAGGCACCGATGGCAAGAGTCCAAGAGCAACTCAGACAGTGGAAGATTCATTTATTTTACGTTTAGACTGTTGTGAATGGTTCTTTCCTGTAAAATAATAAATAGCCAAAATGAGAAGGAAAAAATGACACTTAATGTAATTATCATCATACTTTGGAATGGGATCCATCTATTAGAACATTAGTAGCAATAAATCTCTCGGTTTGATGCACATTAATAGAAAATCTGTTTAGTGTGTTGTGAAACATTATGTAACCCTAATCAGTCATTAAAACTAATTACAGTTGTTTGTTCAATGTCATTTTTTTCCCCAATACATGACTGGTTGCCGGCCTGTATGAATACAGTTGCTTTATTTGCCAAGTGCTGCAAAGAGAGCATGACAATTTGAAATTTTCCTCTTCAGTTTCAACCACACAGCTCAGCGTGAAGCATGTCGACACTTAGATCGGTCTGGGGTGGAAAACATAATGCCATGACCTTTTCTGATCAAGGAAATCAGTTAACAGTTAAGCTTATGTACAAAATGGCAAAAGGGACACTTTTTTCCGAAAAGAAAAAAACAAATATTATATTATATTATATTATATTACTTTCCACACATCTTCCTAGCATTACTTCTGCTCAATTACATGGGATTGCCTTCCTGACACACTATTATATTACATGTATTATGTTATATTATTATAATATAACATATTATTTTGTATTATATTATATATTTTTTAATTATTATTTTCCTCATTAAGTTCTGCTTTAAGTTCTTGTCAGCAACATAGAAATGTGTGAAAAAATAAAAATAAAAATGCAATTAATGTATAAAATGCTTGGTGCCCTATCACATAACAGTTTTCAAAAACTTTTAATCATTTCTGTTATGTTTCCATTTCTCATGGACATAATTGACTTAAAAAGGCAATTTCTGATTTTTGCATTTATTTTGATTTTCACTCATCTTCCACTCAGTCTGGGCAAATCATTCGCTTTTATTTGGCACTCGAGCATAAATATCTGCTTCCCTGCCCCTGGCTCGCTCAACACTTGGAACACGAATAGCAGAGCAATTATTTCTATCCGGAACATGTTCAAAATGGTCCCCAACACTTCAGCCATCACGTAGCATCCAGCGGGTGTGATAACATGCAGCTGTATGTCCAATCTTTGCACCACAGAAGAACATTTGATATTCTGACAGCACCATGTGAGAATTGGCTGCAATGTTCATGTTATCATAATTACAACCATTTTTTGTGTGTCTTCAGTCAGGATACCAAACATTCTATTCCTGGAACTATGTTAATAGAAAAAAAACTAACAACAATATATGTATTTTTTATTTTATTTTACATTGTTCTGCCCCCGTTTAATATGCAGAGACAAATGTAAGTAAAACAAGCATAACTTAATTCCCCCATACAGTGTAAACACTATGGCACTATTAAAACATTGCTCTGTTTGTTTGAACTAGTGGGATGAGTTTGGGCTGTTTGGCTGACCAATGCCTAACCAGTGGCAGACAGGGGAGGGTTTGGAAAAACCTGTTTGAAAACAGTCCTTTTTTTGCTATTCTGTTTGGAGACAAGTGGCACATAAATTACTCACTTCACTTTTAATGCTAAATTAATTTTCTTAAAAAAAAACAACAACAAAGATTTTGTTAATCATTATATCATATAGTATTTCAAATACTTTCTTACCTTATATTACATTATATTTATGCATTTGGCAGCTACAAAGGGAATTACATTTCATCACTTGCATGTATTAGCTGGGATCAAATGCATGATGCAAATGATTCTATTTTACTATTTGAGCAACTGCTGCCTTCGACACCATAAACAATCAAATTCTTCTGTCCACCCTCTCGTCACTTGGCATCTCAAGTACTGCACTTCAATGGTTTGAGTCCTATCTCACAGGTAGGTCTTTCAGAGTCACCTGGGGAGGGGAGGTATCCAAATCTCATCAAATGACCACTGGGGTTCCTCAGGGTTCAGTTCTTGGTCCCCTCCTATTCTCCATTTATACTACATCACTGGGTCCCATCATACAGGCACATGGTTTCTCCGACCACTGCTATGCTGATGACACACAACTCTACCTGTCCTTCCAACCAGATGATTCCACAGTAGCTGCACGGATCTCAAACTGTCTGGCGGAAATCTCCACGTGGATGGTCTTCCCTGCCACTCCTACTCTACAACACGACATTAACATACAGCTTGGTACATCCACCATTACCCATCAAAGTCGGGCAGAAATCTTGGAGTAATCTTCGATGACCAACTGATCTTCAGAGACCACATCTCAAAGACGGCGCGATCATGCAGATTTGCACTTCGCAACATCAGGAAAATCCGTCCCTTCCTGACTGTTCCCTGTTCATTTCAAGGCTTGATTACTGCAATGCTCTTCTGGCTGGTCTGCCGTCAAGTGCAATCAAACCTCTTCAAATGATCCAGAACGCTGCTGCACGTCTTGTCTTCAACGAGCCAAAGAGAGCCCATGTCACGCCCCTCTTCATCTCTCTGCACTGGCTACCCCTTGCTGCTCGCATCAAATTTAAGGCGCTGATGCTTACAGATCCACCACAGGCTCTGCACCTTCCTACCTCCACACACTGCTACAATGCTACGTCCCCACCAGAAGCCTGCAATCACTAAAGGAGCGAAGGCTTGTGGTACCGTCACAGAGAGGCACAAAATCACTCTCCAGAACATTCTCCTTCACTGTTCCTTGCTGGTGGAATGATCTCCCTACTTTCATCAGGAACGCAGAATCCCTGGCAATATTCAAGAGACAGCTGAAAACTCATCTCTTTCGTGAACACTTAACCCCTTCATAAACAAAACAAAAAAAATTCTATCCTTTCCTTTTTCCCTTCCTACTCTAGCTTATAGTACTGAGCAATGTGTGAAACTTGTATTGTGAGCACTTCCTGTGTTATTTGCCTATTCATGAAGAATCGCTTGTTTGTATTCCTTACTTGTAAGTCACTTTGGATAAAAGCGTCTGCTAAATGACCAAATGAAAATGTAAAATAAACTTTAATTGAAATACTGCTTTAAAGATTGTAAATCATGGCCGAGGCCGGTTATGTATGAAACTATTATTGACTTAGCACTGGTCTATCTCTGAAGTCCACTGGGATTCTCTGGTTATGCAAGACTTATCATTTGGTTCTTATTAGTTCTTGTCCTTTCTCCCAGTTTTTTTCTTTTTTTATTTATTTTGCTCCTTGCTTTTGCTTTTTTTTTTTTTGTTTCATATCAGTGACCTCTAGCAGGACTAGTCAGAGAGGGTTAATATCTGCTTCAATGTTGTCAAAGTAAGAACTTTTTGCCTATTTTAAGATCTTACAAAAAAGGCATTATGCTTCAATTAAAAATGTGTTTTCTTATTACAAGAATTTAGATTGTCTCTGATGTTAGCCTGAAAGTGATTATAATTCCCTTTCAAGGGTGCTCCATGGTGACGTCATTCTGTTGCTGTCAGCCAATCAAGATTCGAATGTTCTACATGTGCTTCAGATACCCGTCAACTTGGATGCGTTCCATCCAGGGGTTACGTACATAACCCTAAGTTGTTTCATGGACACAAGTAACCACACAAATAAATATTGGTTAAGACATATGTTTACCATTATTACAGCTTTAATACTTTGTCTCCCTGTGTGTCAAAGAGCCTGGAAGATTTTTCCATATGACTTCCACCATACTGCATAATATTTTAAGAAAGATGACAAAGGTTTAGCTTTTAACCATTAATCATGAAGACTATAGTATTGTTTTCAGGATAAAGAATATTATTTTACTGGTTGATTTGCCATCATATACTACAAAAATATTTGTTATAATCAGTGCTTCAAGATAGATTTCAAGTTAAAATATATAAACGGTTTCTTTTAAACTGTGCAGTTAAGATAATACTACAGTTAAGATAATTCAAGACGTATTCTCCAGAAAAGCTCCATATTATTATTATTATTATTATTATTATTATATTATTATTATTATTATTATTATTATTATTTAGATGACCTGAAATGGACTAAAGCCACACATATTGACTTTATTGTGTCATAAATTCAAGATTAAAGATAAATTAAAGATTTATTCTTAATATCGTATGTGTAACATTACGTGTCCACAAAGGCAAGGAAACAGGAATAGAATTAACAGAGTCTTTCTATTCTTTCTAATCTATTTAATAATAATGCAAAAAAAAAAAAAAAACAGGGGTTATATACAGGTGACACAAGAGGTAATTAACAGGAAACAGCTGAAGGGAATAAACTTATGATGAGACTAACAAGTGGCGGGAACAAAACCAAAACAAAGAAGACGTGTGGAGCACTGAGGACAGAAAACAAACAGTCCGGAAACAGGTATACATAAAACAGAATGCTGGTCTTGTTTTAAAGATGTTTAGCTACCGTTTATTTAAGAACAAAAAAAGAAAAGAAAAAAAAGAAAAGTGGAACCTGGTCATTTTTGTTTTTGACTCCACTGAGTAATTGAGTAATCATTCATCTCTTGGTTATCAGCTATCAGAAATTGACCAGGTGCACCAGGAGTGCGTGTTTATCATTTTTAACTCTCATCACGTCATCATGTTCTTTGTAGTCTGTTCAAGTACACGGTTTCTTAACTAGGTTGTTCTGAGTTGAGACTGAGTTGCATCACATGTCTTTTTGATGCTGGCAGGGAAGGCATTTGTTATTTGTTAGAAAGCATTTGTTAATTGTTAGTCTTTAGAAAGCATTCTTTTTCAGGACTCTCTGATTGCGACCCAAACGAAGCAAGTACTTTGAGATTATTTCCAGGTGTGATATTGATCTGTGTGTGCGTGTGACTGGTGACAGAAAGGGTGGAAATAGATTGGATTTGGACCATTAAATGCCTCACAAGTTGAAGAAGATTGATAGAACATTAATATCCATGATCCCAAGCTGACCTTAACATACCTCTTGATTTTTACAAGCCATTCTGTCATAGCTTTCATTGTTTTCATGTAAATACAGATACCAAAATACCCCCATGGTGAGGTCAGGATGTCTTTGGCCTTGTTAACACCTGGTATTAAGATGTGTTTTGGTTGTTTGGATCATGAGTGTGCAACGCTAAATACAGGTGTTAAGCAGGGTCTAAAACGTTTTGAGCTGCAGTGCACCTGTTACACGTTACCTTTTTCGCCCTCTAACTTTATATGCATGCTATGAGACAAAATAGTCTGACATTTATAAAATCAAATGCAATTCATTAATTAAATGATAAATATTATATTGTTTATTAGTAACACATTACAATAAGGTTCATTAGTTAACTACATTAGTTAACATGAACTAATAATGAACATCACTTCTACAGCATAAACAAGTCATCTTTGTTAATGTTAATTTCAACATTTATTTTTACATTACTAAAATGATGAGTTGTATTTCTTAACATTAGTTAATTCACTGAAGTAACATGAACTAACAATGAACTGCTGTATTTTTAACTAACGTTAACAAAAGTTAATATATAGAGTAACAAATCTATTGCTCACTGTTAGTTTATGATATAGTTAATACATTAACTAATGTTTAACTAATGAACCTTATTGTAAAGTGTTTATTCATTTATTCTATAGTTTCTCATTTATTTTATCATTATAAAATGATTATTTACACAACAAACATAATGGAAATAACACGGTACATTGCTCACTGATGTATTGAGATTTAATTCTAATTTAATTTTGATGATTTTTATATAAATTTTTATATTATCATCCCTAATTAAGTCATTTTATAAAACAGAATGGAATGTTTTAAAGAGATAAAAACCAACTAATACCGCAAGATGTCACAGAACACCATCATCAAAGAGCTGCTAATTGAAGTTATATGCAATGAGAAGTGAAATTGATAATCAATATAAAAAATATTCTCAAGAAAAAGAAACGTTTCGTTTGAACTTTGAAACCGCTGAAATATTTATATATATATATATATATATATATATATATATATATATATATATATATATATATATATATATATATATATATATATATATATATATATATATATATATATATATAATAAAGCCAGAGAGCTTTGAGTTCACAAAACAGTTAAGTTAGAGTATATTCACACGCCAGAACTGTCACCTAGACCATATGTGAGTGAGAATGACTGTTTTTGCACTGTTTATGACAACAAAAGCAGCATGAATTGGTACTGGATAAATGCATTCTTATTTCTCAACCACATCATCTCAGCTGTGTGAACTTTCTCCCCACTCTCACACTCCATCAACGAGACTCTAGACTTGCCAGAAACAGCAAAGACTGCTGAGACAGCCCAGTATAGGGTGAGCAATTTACATGAGATAAACACTGCCTCGCCCACTAGTGGACTACTTTAACGTATGACAAGTAAATACGAGTAATTACGCAAGGTTTGCCAAATACAGGCTTGTGAATGCAAGGAGCAGGTGCATTTGTGAAGTTATGGATACCCCTGAACACACACAAACACATGCAAACAATGCTCAAACTTCATGTAAAGATATTAGGCACATTCCACAGGAAGCTTTAACATGGCCCCTTCCTCTGTGCCTTTTATCCTCACTGATGTGAGCTGATTGCTGTGGCCTGGGAGGAATGATAATGGAGGAAGGAGAGATATGAAAGAGGAATCACGACAGCATAGACATCACCTTCTGTCTTCATTTCTGGACTTAGCACATCAAGCTACTAGATATAAAGCTGTTGTATGGATATGTTTTAGTACAGATCAATGATTTTGTTCTTACAAAAAGTAATGATAAAAATAAAGGGTAGCACTTTATTTTGCAGTACGTGTACTTTCCTGGTACATATATAGTAATTATGTTGTACTTGCAGGTAAAGTACATAAGGTACTTACCTAATATGTATGTACATGGAAACTAATAAACACTGCTGTACTTTCCAGTCATACATACCTGGTAACTACTTTGTACCTATAGACAAATGTTGGGCAATAACGTGCACTTACTTATAGTGTCCGTATATGGTAACTAGCAGACACATTACTGTACTTACTAATGGTATGTACATCATAACTATTTTGTACTTACGGACAATAGCAGGCACTTATTTACGGTAACTAGTCTGACACATTACTTTACTTAATGTTGTTTACATGGTAACTATGTTGTACTTGATTATGTTGTATGTACAACATAATTTCTATATATGTACCAGGAAAGTACACATATTGTAAAATAAAGTGCTACCTATAGTTTTATATATATATCAGTCATCGTTATATATCTAGATATGTATACACGCACACACACGTCCATTCAATGGATATTTTGTAATGTCATATTCATTATTTACAGCCAATTTTAGTCTGATATATAATTTAAATCTATTTAAATAGCATTTAATAGCATGTAAAAAATGTTTTTATATATATAAAACACCAATCAATTACAATACTGATCAATATAAACAAAATACATTTTTTTTTCCAAAAACAAATCTTCCAGTATATATATATTCATATATTTCACCAACAGTATAACAATTATTTATCGTTACATTGCGCTGTTTTCATCTCATATTCATCAATTGATGAAAAAAAAAACTTTTTCTGTTAATGAACAGTTTCATCATTTAATTGACAAATTTATCACTGATGATTATTTATCATCAATGATCAACAGCAGAATTTGCTATTGTATTCTGTCCAAAATGTAAAGTATGAGTCTTTCCATAGTTCTTATGAAGGCCTAAGTGCCATTCTCAGAAGAGTGGAAATGGTGGGCTGGGCTAAGCATTGTGGGAAAGAGACCGTGAGATGTGACTCTGAAGCAAAGCCATGCCAACATTGCTGTAAAACGAAAGCATCAAATAAAAACACCATTCCCTTAGAGAGAATTAAACGGAGACAAACAGTGAGTGGAGCTATAAGAGAAAAGTCTGCCTTCAATTTTCTGCATGGATGATTTTGGCATTGCGCTCAATGTGTTCTTTCTCTTTGGGAAAAGAAACCGCAAATTGTTCAGACTCAAGGATTGTCAAAAGTCTGTTGAGTCATTTCCTTAGGCTATTGAAAATGGGCATCTATCAGACAACAAGCAACTGATGGCTTTAGATTTTACATTGATGCTTTGTTTCAATTTGCAGCTTTAAAAGTGACAGTAGAGACATTTATGTTTCAAAAGATTTTTGTACATTTCAATATTCTATTCATCAAAGAAAAATGTAACATGGTATCCACAAAAATACTAGGCAATGCTTATTTCACTATTAAACTTTTTTTTTTCAACAGTGATAATAATGTGAAATGTTTCTTGAGCAGCAAATCAGTATATTACAATGATATTGGAAGGGTCATGTGACACTGAAGACTGGAGTAATGCCATCACAGGGATAAACGGATATATATTTATAAATTCATCGATGAATGGAAAGAACAGCATGTATGTAAATAGAACATTTTGTAACATTATAAATGTATTTACTTTCCCTTTTGATTATTTTAATGCATCCTTGATGGACAAAAAAAATATTAATTTCTTTTAATTTCTTTACAAATAATAATAATAAATCTTGCCGTCCCCAAACTTTTGAACTTTTCAGACAAATTCTGTTCTTTTGAACTATCTATTCATCAAAGAATCCTGGAAAAATTGCACACAACTGTTTTCAATTTTAATAATAATAAACATTTCTTGAGCAACAAATCGGCATATTAAGATGATTTATCTAAACATAATTAAACAGCAAAATCTATAAAGACTTTTTAAACTATAGATTTAACAGAACACTATCTTCCGGTAATGGCCATATGAAAGCCGAGTTCCGGCCGAAGAGTGATGTGTTGACAAAAGTGGAAACGCAGAGGATAGAGCAAAACAAAACACTGGTCACGAACTAGAAGTTTAAAACAATAATTCTTAAAGAGAAATGTCAGAGGAGCTCAGTGGGTTGTGGATTACTTTATGATGGATGGATGTGCTTTTTTGGGCTTCAAAATCCAAGTTACTTTTCACTCCCATTGTAGAGCTTGGAAAAAACAGGATATTTTTTTAATATAATTCCCATGGGATAGGCTTGAGGGTGAGTAAATCATATTTTTATTTTTGGGTGAACTAACCTTTAAGTACACACAACTCGCATAATGCTACCTTAGAATTGTCTTAATGTAGCATTTATTGTCTCTGAATGTTATTGTGGAGGATTTCTGGTGAAAGAAAGTCATGTCAATTCTCAGAAACATAAAACAAACTCAACATAACGATATATAGACTATTCACACATTTAAACTGAATGATTTAGTTTGATATGTTACTTCACATAGGAAAAATCATCTTGGTCTGGAGCGAGGTTTACGCAATTATCAATGCATGCCTTCCGAAGCCATATGTTAAATTTTATTATATTGCTCTCACTTTATGACATAAAACTATCTAGAAAAATCTAGAAACTATTTGTTGCAGAATGCTGAACACATTTACAATGAATTAGTGATTCAGTTTATATAGAGGTATATGTTTTGGATTAATATTTTAGTGTGGCACTGCCCATCTGCCCTTACATGAGCCACGGCTGAGACCCGCCCCTATATCAACGAGGACTCTACATGGCTTTTGATACGATAGTCAAGTTTGGGTCCTTGCTTTTGGAAATCATTAGCGCTCTGATCGATAGTGTGCTTATTTAGAACTGCAGCTGAGAGACTAAAGGAAGCTGCCCACTCAGGTATTCACCCCTGACTGTGTCCAACACACGGATGGGATCCAGATGTGCATTGTGTGTGCTATTTCACTGATGTTTCCTTATTGAGTTGAGTGAGATCAGTGTTGCCATCTGGAGCAGTGCAAGAGAAAAACATGCATTTACATGTATCTACCCCATGATGTGCTGTCATATTAAATAAAAGATTTAGTGTTGCTATGAAACAGGCAATGGCTGAGACTTCATATTTCAATTTGAATACAAATTTTTGCTGATTAAAATAATACACTTGTGTCAGAAGTGCAGAGAGAAAGAGGTACCATACAGTGCTTTGGTAACTCAAGCTCAATGCTTGAGCTGGTCTATATTTGCATCTGGCTTAAGGATGTGACACACATTTTTTTTTCCTTTTGCCTTTTAAAAAATTAAAATGGCAAAAAAAAAAAAAAAAAAAAAAAATCCCCACCAACATGAACCCATTACACATGTTAACACCTTTTTATTATAGTACTGATAATGTCATGTTATGGGAGTGACTTTAAAGTCAACATGGTTTACCCTATTTACTTTCTTAATGCACTTTACTGGTCTTTTTGTGACTGATTCATTGGTGCATGTTATTCTAACCAAAGAAAAATGTTTGTCTTAGTAATCTTTAATCAAAAAGTAATAATGTGCTCTTCCTATGAAACAAATTTGTTTTCCGCTGACGATAATCTGACGGTATAGATGAGGACCAACAGGTCATGGCTTGGCTAGTCTTGCGTAGCCCGACCTTCAGACTGACGGCAGAAGGTCTGGACCCATTGCAGCTTTTATTTGTCATGAACCGCCCAAGTTAGTTTTGTTTAACATCATGTTTAGGGGTGTGAAAATGTAAAGCCGGTGACCACTGTGCAACCAGTAAATCAATCAAAGAATCTTGTCCAAATGTTCTTCAACAGTGATGCATCAGTCTGCAAAAAAAAAGAAAAAAGAAAAAAAGATCCTGATAAGCACTCATTGCCACAACTGTAAATGCAACGGCTTTCTTCTTCTATGGAGGGGGTTTCGCTTTCCAAATAGACCATTAAAATATGGGACATCTCCTGGAAATCCAGTAGGATCCAACAAATCGGTTTATAAATTTTGAAAATCAAAAACACTGTGTCCAAAATCACGTACTGAGTAGGTACAACATTTGAAATTGAATTTACTTTGCGACCATTAAAAAAAGGATGTTAGGAATGAAATTCATACACACTACATCCATCATGCTGTTATTGACCCTGCCACAATCAGTTAAGTTGCTTCACTTCCATTCATATATATTATATATTTATTTGGCAGACACTTTTATCCAAAGCAACTTACAAGGGGAGCAATTGGGGGTTTGTTCCTTGCTCAAGGGCACTTTAGTAATGGTATTGAAGGCGGAGAGAGTGCTGTTCACTCACAATCCCCACCTTCAATTCCTGCCGGCATGGGAATCGAACCAGCAACCTTCAGGTTACAAGCCCAACTCCCTCACCATTAGGCCACAACTACCCTTTCATTCATAAATTCCCTCACTTGGCCTAGCGGGATAGTAAAGTGTCCATTGAATGCAAACTTCAGAATCTAAGCGGGAGTAGAAGGTCATCCGAGGACTTTTCATCTACTGCTTCTTTAACTATCATTACAAATGAGTAGTTATAACAAATACTTAACATATAAGTTTCAATAGAAATGACATTAAAGTATATTTTTCTTTACCATGAATGCCTTTCAGTACATTTGGCAGTTCATTTTAACCATATTTAAAAGAAACTTTAATTAATTCAAACTTTCATATACAGATATAAGTTTGTCCTACTTAAGTGGGCCAAAAAAGCACTCTTGAGTTAAACTAATTGCATTTAAGATCAATTTAAACTATAATACAGAAAAAGGTCTGAACATAACATTGTAAATGAAAGTTCTGCAGGCTCAGATTATTCCACATGATCCACTGACAACAACAGTGTTAAAATGGTACGGATAAGCAAAGAGGTTAATTAGACGGGTCACACAACAGCGAATCGAAAGTTCCACAATGGCACCAGATCTCAACATCTCATTGCCTTTATCAAGTTTCTTTTTTGATCATTATAGTTGTATGGAGATAATACCTTCATTAAACATTCTTCACTGTGACTACATGCCACATCTACTTTGTGGTGCTCCTTCATATCCAGGATGATCTCTACCACGGGACTCAATCTCCATTGATAGGATCCTGTTCTAACTCCCATTTTAGCCTTCTCTCGAAGGTTTCCTGTCATCTATGATAACCCATCTTCCTATCTTCCCCCCTGACCTTATACAAAAGATGCTTCACTTCAAAGACTCTGGGGAAGGAACTTGGTGGTTGTGGAGGTCCTGAGCAGGGAACGAACATTTCTGGGACAGTCAGTGAAAAATCATCTTTGAAAACAGAAGCTTCTGTAATGAGGCATTAAGACCAACCCAAACACATCGGAGCTCATCTATCTCTCTTTTTTTCCATTTGTTGACATAGTACTGAACACTGTGCATGACCTCTGAGCTTGTGATTATGAAAACAAACATGCAATATTAAAAGATTTTCTGATTACACGCCTCTCTGAAACTGTCCTTTTCTATGACTAATAAAGCAAAACCAACTTTATTTATTACTAAAGCTGGCATTTTGATTTACGCTGATTCAAATGTTATGAGGTGAAGCTGAGGTGAGTCCTTTTTATTTCCGGACAAGAAGCTTAATTTCATACCTTTTCATACAGACGAAAATTAAATCTTAAATGAGGACATACTAGATTACATACATGTGTGTGTGTTTATATACAGTATATGACGGATGAGATGAAGAAGGGCTTTCTTGGAGAAGCTCCAGACTAGAATATTTGATTAAATGATTGCGCTTTAGTACAATAACTTGTGCTACAACAGCACCATCTGGTGCTTAAGTGGCGCTTGAGCAACTTAATTAGGTGTTCATTTTATTCTTGGCTGACCAACTTTTTGACCAACATTTTACTGTTTTCCTTTCTTTTCTTTTTTTCTAACACATTTTAAAATAACAAGAGGTAGCCTATTGTGCAGCTCTTACTATGATCACATTGATACATATGTGTTGTGTCAGTATTTCTGGGTTGTTTCCTATAAAATGATCAGGCCTCTGTATTGTAGTTTGTTGTGTCATGGGGATCAACAAGTCAGCAGCTTATCCTGGTAGCGTTCACTGCCCGCAGTACACATACCTTTCAAAAGAGACCAAAACCATGTATATACTCCAAATGTTTCAAGAAAAGCATGCAATTTACTTTGGGTATACCTTTTTTTTGTTTGTTTGTTTGTTTTAGGCAAATTTTTCAGGAATGTTATGAGGCTAAAACGTACACACAAGCTGTCTGAACTGAATAATGTGTTTCTCCTTTTGTGACTTACAATACATATTGAAAATTGCATTTTTATTCTCCATTTACCTGCAGTAAAGAGCCTCTTTACTCAATGACAGCAGTTATAACTCTTACCTGCAATAGAATAATTTTTTGTGTTTTGCTATTATGCATCTTCTGAAAGAGTACAGAATCTCTCCAGATCAAAACACAGGTGAAGATGAATAAAAAAATGCTCAGATAGCATTTGTAAAGTCAAACCAGCAAGTGGTATAGGACTGTGCAAAATGTGATTTTCTCAGCTTTTTGCTGCTTTTTTTTTTATTAAACTTACTCACATTCAAGTGAAATGAAATATTCAACAAAATTTTATATATATATCCATCAATGATCAAATCACAGCTATGGCATCATTCAATGTTGCTCATCAATGTTGCATCATTTATTTACTGTATTTGCATTATTTTAAGGGTATGTCTAGGGTAAGTAGCACATTAATTTATTGTTATTTTATCGTGAGACCCATTATTGTTTCTTTATTATCCTGCAGCTGGCTTGACTGAGGTGGCAAAGTGTCCTCTGTTGGATTATCCAAAGCTTGTGGGATGTCGACTCTACAGTCTGACACAGCAGAGACTGGAACTTGGTGGATGTCGACGTTAAACTCATTTATGACACTGTTGAGAGCATGTAGGACCTTGGCACCGCATTCAGATGCATCACCAACTAAATCGGAAAATTTGGCGTTGTCATTAATATTAGGGGGACTAAGTTCAGGGAACTAAGGTTACAGTCCTAACCGAGACATTTTTATCTCACAATTCTGACTTTTTCCCTCAGAATTGCGTGATATAAAGTTGCAATTTTGAGTTATAAAGACAGAATTATGAGATATAAACTCACAATATTGAGAAATCAAAATTATGAAAAACTCACAATATTGAGAAGTCAGAATTATGAGATATATACTCACATACTAAATTCACAATTGGAAGAAAAAGTTAGTATTGCAAGTTTATATCTCCCAATTGTGACTTTATAACTTGCGATTTTGAGTTTAAATTTCGCAATTCTGAGAAAAATAACTCAGAATTGTGAAATGCAAACTAACAATTGTGAGGGGAAAAAAACAAATTGTGAGAAAAAGTTGCAGTGAGCAGTGAATCATAAAAAGACTCACAAACAACTATCACAAAACATGAAAACAGTCGTGGATCATCAGGTCATGACAATACAGTTAAGTTAAGTCGACAGTTGGGTCATTTTTTTTTTTTTGTATTTATTTTCATCATTTAAATTAGTATGAACTTAAGTATAAACAGTGCAGCACAGTGGCTCAGTGGGTAGCACTGTCATCTTATACCGAGAAGGTCCCGGTCCTGGATCGAATCACAGCTAAACCAGGAGGCATTTCTGTGTAGAGTATGGCGGGGGTTAGGGGTAGGTCATTCATACAAATTCATAAGAATTTGGATAATCGTAAAATTTATACGAATTAGCCATCTCGATATATATGTAGTTTGTGAGAAAAAGTTGCAGTGAGCCTGAGTTCTAAGATGCCAGAACTCAGTTCTCGCAGAACTCAGAACTCGCGGTGCGCGGATGGCAGCCTCAGTGCTTAGCTCTCCAGTGTTTGTTTTTGTTAGTTTTTCCTGTTTTTTGTTTTTCAAACACGATCAGCTACACCAGAGATGAACTGCTGAGTATTCAGCAGTTCACACCACAAACTCTTTTTCCGGATTTCAATTACTCAGACGTTTTATTGAATGTTGTAGTCGGCGGAGCAGCAGCGCTGTTTAGACGCTTCAGGACGCGCAGACGGGGAAAGCTCAGACAGCGCGGACTGAGAACGGCGCTGCCTAGCATCCATCTGGCGAATCTCCGCTCTCTATCCAGCAAAACGGACGAACTCCTTCTGCTCGGCCGGACAAACAAGGACTTTTCAAACTCGGCTGCTCTGTGCTTCACAGAAACCTGGCTGAATGACTTCATTCCGGACAGCATGTTAAGTCTACCAGGCTTTCGGCTGTTTAGATCTGATCGCGCCCTTACAAAAAAGAACTGCAGTATATTGAAGTAGAACTGCAATAAAACTGCAGTACCAAGTAGTTTAACTGCAGTTTAATTCAAATTTGCAGTATAATGAAGTATAGTCACAGTACAACTGCAGTACATTGAAGTTCAACAGCGGTAAAACTGTAGTATAAGTACAGCTGCGGTAAAATGAAGTACAACTGAAAGTTGCTTGAAGTATAAAAGCAGTATAACTGCAGTTGTATTGCACACTCAAAAAAAAAGATTTTTCGATGCTGTTCACTTTATTTAAACAACTTATTTTGATTCAACACCATTATATTGGTTTTAGGTTCAAACGTGATTGCTTCATGTTAAATTGACTTGAAATGATTACTTTTTGACTTAACGTAATGTTTTCATTTTAAAATAACATGTTTCACTCAAGTAAACTCAACCAGGACTCAATCAAACAGGACTTTCACTTCCCATCATGCTTTGCAAAGCGGCTGAACTGGGAGAGTAAATGTTGAAATAAAGTGTTAATTTAAACCGTTTTTAGCAAGATGAGAAAATTGAGAGATGTTTTTAATGTTTACTGTTCTATTATGTTGATATTTAAAAGTTTCTGTTATGTTAATAGTTTTGGGGTTACCATTGTGGTGAAGTGTTGAGCTTGTGCTTAGGTTGAGGGCATGCCAGCTTCTATTCTAATCACACTAATAATTGAGTGATTTCTGTGCTAGTGTTCTGGATGAAACCAGTATGACTTCTGGACCATGAACAAAGAGCATCACAAAAGTTATATAGAACCAAACAAGAAGCAATAATTATAGGGTTAATTAAACAAATCATATTAAATTCCCTTACAAAAAGAACTGCAGTATATTGAGGTTGAACTGCATTAAAACTGCAGTACCATGTAGTTTCACTGCAGTTTAATTAAGCACAACCATAGATTTGCAGTATAATGAAGTATAGACGCAGTACAACTGCAGTACATTGAAGTTCAACAGCAGTAAAACTGTAGTATAAGTACAGCTGCGGTAAAATGAAGTACAACTGAAAGTTGTATGAAGTATAAACACAGTATAACTGCAGTTGTATTGCAGTTTTATTTTACTAGTACTTTAGATGTATTGCAGTAGTTGTACTTCAGTAAAACTACAGAAATTTGAGGTTATACTGCAATACTGCAGTTTTTTCGTGTCCAAAAAACTGCATTTTTCTATATGTAACAAAAACTGCAGTAATTTTTTGTAAGGGCGACGCTGAATTAACAGGGAAATCACGCGGCGGGCGGGCGTGCTTTTACATCAACGAAAGATGGTGTTCAGATGTAACTGTGTTAAGGAAGATGTGCTGTCCAGATCTTGAAACACTCTTCATTAACTGCAAACCGCAAGCGCACGTGAGTTCAGCTTTACAGTTACTCGCTGATATGATCACAGAGAACGAGCAGCAACACCTGGACTCTGTTCTAATCATTCTCGGGGACTTCGATTCTCTCACGTGAACTCCCAAAATACTTACAGCTTTGGGGCTCTCTGATCACTGTTTAGTTCATCTCATACCGACTTACAGGCAGAAACTGAAGTCAGCTAAACCTGTAGCAAAGACTGTAAAGAGATGGACCACCGAAACAGAGCGGGCCTTACAAGCCTGTTTTGAATGGACTGATTGGAGTGTTTTTGAAGCTGCTGCCACCGATCTGGACGAGCTCACAGAGACTGTCACATCATATATCAGTTTCTGTGAGGATTTATGCATTCCTACAAGGACCCACTTAACCTACAACAACGACAAACCCTGGTTCACTGCAAAACTCAGACAGCTTCGTCAGGCCAAAGAAGATGCTCGCAGAAATGGGGACAGAGTCTTGTACAAACAGGCCAAATACACACTGGAAAAGGAGATCAGAGTGGCTAAGAGGAATTATTCCGAAAAGCTTCAGAATCAGTTCTCTTCTAATGACACCGCTTCAGTGTGGAAAGGTCTGAGAGCCATCACCAACTACAGGACACCATCCCCCAGCTCTGCTGTGAATCAACATCTGGCAGACGATCTGAACGAGTTCTACTGCAGGTTTGAAAGACAACCATTAACACCTCCAACAACCCCCCTCTCCCCCACCCCTCCACTTCAGTTCAGTGAAGATGACGTGCGCCAGGTCTTCAGAAAGAACAAAAGGAGAAAGAACAAAAGGAGAAAGGCACCAGGCCCAGACAGCGTCTCACCAGCCTGTTTGAAAACCTGCGCTGACCAGCTGACCCCCATCTTCACACAGATCTTCAACAGATCACTGGAGCTGTGCGAAGTCCCCTCATGCTTCAAACGCTCCACCATCATCCCCGTCCCAAAGAAATCCAAAATCACTGGACTCAATGACTACAGACCTGTGGCTCTGACGTCTGTGGCCATGAAGTCATTGGAAAGACTGGTTCTGGCTTATCTGAAGGACATCACTGGACCCTTACTGGACCCCCTGCAGTTGCTTACCGAGCAAACAGGTCTGTAGATGATGTAGTCAACATGGGACTGCATTATGTTCTCCAGCATCTGGACAGACCAGGGACCTATGTGAGGATCCTGTTTGTGGACTTCAGCTCTGCCTTTAACACCATCATCCCATCACTTCTCCACCCCAAATTAACTCAGCTCTCTGTGCCCACCTCTGTCTGTCAGTGGATCACCAGCTTCCTGACAGACAGACAGCAGCTAGTGAGACTGGGAAAATTCTCATCCAGCACCCGCTCCATCAGCAACGGCGCCCCTCAGGGCTGTGTTCTCTCCCCACTGCTCTTCTCTCTCTACACCAACGACTGCACCTCTAAAGACCCCTCTGTCAAGCTTCTGAAGTTCGCAGACGACACCACACTGATCGGACTCATCCAGGATGGTGACGAGTCTGCTTACAGACTGGAGGTTGAACAGCTGACTGTCTGGTGCAGTCTTAACAACCTGGAGCTCAACATGCTCAAGACGGTAGAGATGATCGTGGACTTCAGGAGAAACCCCCCTGCTCTCCCCCCACTCACCATCATGAACAGCACTGTGGCTGCAGTGGAGTCATTCAGGTTTCTGGGCACCACAATCTCCCAGGACCTGAAGTGGGACAACCACATTGAGTCCATTGTGAAAAAGGCCCAGCAGAGGTTGTACTTCGCCAGCTGAGGAAGTTCAACCTTCCACAGGAGCTGTTGAAACAGTTTTACTCTGCCATCATCGAATCCATCCTCTGGACTTCAATCACCGTCTGGTGTAGCTCAGCTACCAAATCTGACCTCAGAAAACTACAGAGGGTAGTCCGGTCTGCTGAGCGAATCATTGGTACAACCCTACCCACTCTCCAAGAAATGTACATATCCAGATTGAGAAAAAGGGCAAAGAAGATCACTCTGGACCCCTCACACCCAGCACACTCCACCTTTGAACTGTTGCCATCTGGTCAACGCTACAGAGCCCTGAGCACCAGAACGACCAGACACAAGAACAGTTTCTTCCCTCAAGCAATTCATCTCATCTCATTCATCTCATCAACAATTGACAAACACGGGACACACAAAACTACTCACCATTCACTTAAAACACTTATTTATATTTCATTTGCACTCATCACAACTGTACATACAATCTGTCTATATCATAATTGTACATACAATTGTCTATTTTGTATATTTTGTATATTTGTATTTTATTCTTTTTTATCATCTGTGTCTTGTCTTGTCACTGTCATTCTGTTGCACTGTAAAGCTTTTGTCACTAAAACAAATTCCTAGTATGTGTAAACATACCTGGCAATAAAGCTCTTTCTGATTCTGATTCTGATTCTGATGTACGAATTGCCGTGAGATTGGGTTGGATATGTCTCTAGTTTTAAAAGTAGAGGAGGCAATTTAGAAGTGGTTATCAATAGCAAGTTCTTACTTACTACACATTTATTTGGCATTGATATTGTTGACATCAAAAAGCATAAATCCGAGTCTGAGGACATGAACAGTTTAGAGTAAAATGTAATGGGGTGTCATCTCTGAATTATGGTTACGACATGGTAAACGCAGCATAAGCTTGTTGTTTTGCTTCAGGAGGAACTGTAAAAGGCGGCTTCTGTTCATTTGCTGTGCTCAGTGACTGTCTGTCCACAGAAGGCCAAGAAGAAAGAACTGTGGTTATTTCATTGCCATTATAACAAAATCAAACCCAAGTATAAACACTAGGGGATGCTGATTTACCTACACTGTAAAAAAATCCAACTTGCAAAAATATGTGATAACTATCATCTATTAGTTAACTGGACAATAAAACAATAGGTTACTGTTGTAACACCGGTTCTCTGAAACATCGAGTGGAGAGATCCACCTATGGGAAGGGCATCCGTACCTGACCTCTGCAGAAGCATCCAATTGCACCAAGTCTGGCTGGACGGACAGACAGCAGCGTGCAGCCAGTGCCAGGTAAAGCCTCACCCTCTTACCTAAGCGCAAATAAGGCCTGTACACGTCCAATAATCATGCAGCTGGCACCCCTGGCACACACACATAACTGCTGTGCCATGCAGGACATGAAACATGTATGAGGCCCACACATGTAAATGAGCCCAGTGACACATATATACACATCCAAGTAGGAATGTAAAATACATGCTTGGTGACAAGCATGTGCATGGCCTACCAGCCCGTTCACCTTTGTTCCTTTACAGTATGTAAATAAGAAAGGAGAAGGAAAATATCAAAGAGGTGACGTGAAAACCCCACCTCTAAAACAGAATGTGCTACTGAGGTTCTGGTGAAATCCAGTCCGTAGTAACGCACAAACGTATGGGGAGAAGCCCAGCTGGCAGCAGAGCAGATGTCCTGCAGTGACACTCCCCTAAACAAGGCCCAAAAGAGGGCTAAGCCCATTGTGGAATGAGCTCTGATGTCTCCTGGGGGCTACACTCACTTCAATTCATATACCAAACTATAGCTTCCACAGGCCAATGTGAGAGGCGTTGCTTAGATATGGGACTCGCCCATGAAATAAAGACCTGACCACTCTTCCAGAAAGCACTTGTCCTGGTTATATATACATGTATTTAATGCACAAACAGGACATCGGGCGTTCAGCCTCTGATCCTCCGTGGAGGAAAAAGGTGGAGGGTGAAAAGCGGACAGCTCCAACACCCCCAATGTGAGTGCAGGGAAGCCCTATAGGCATAAAAGCCTGATTAGGTTTAAGAAAAACATTATCTCCTCTCAAGAGAGAATATAATGTACAAGGAATGAACTAAGAGTGCATGCAGCTCGCTGACACGTATAGCTGAAGCCAAGGCCAAGAGCTACTAAAGCTGCCTTTAAGGACAGCAGCTTCAGGGAAATACCTCCTAGGGGCTCAAGGGGTATTGAGACAGAGCCTCCAGCACCAAAGAGAGGTCCCACTCAGGAACAGCTCACCTAATGACTTGCAAGGAATGACGGGCACCCTTCATAAATCTGCAGATTAGAGGATGCTGCCCGACCGTTGAGCTCTCAAAGCCCACATGACAGGTAGAAATAGCTGCCAGGTAGACTTCAATAATGGAAAAGGACCTGCCTTCATTCATTAGGTCTTGTAAGAAACACAAAATATCAGGAACTGAGCACTGATATGATGTGAGACCATGCCCATCACACCACCCTTCAAACATTTGCCACTTACAACCATATAAGGGCCGTGTAGTAACGGCCCTGGCATTCTGTATAGTAGCAACCACACGCTGGGAAACCCCTAGTGCGTTTAAGTTTGTCCTCTCACGCCCTGGCGATTGATATTAAGCCACTATTGTGGTATTGACACAGTAAACGAGCATATGATGCCCCCACAGGTGAGGCAAAAAATAATTTAGAGCTTTCAAAATGGTTAAACTCTAAATAATTTATGAGCGCTGAATGTAGTCTGCTCAGCCACAAACCGTTCACCGCCCTGCCCTCCAGGGTGGCACCCCAGCCTGTTCTGTCTTCATGACTTTCCACAACATCATCATCCCAAGAGGGATTCCCTGTGCGAAAAAGTCCACGCTCCTCCAGTAACGCAGAGCTGCTGTGCAGCCGTGGGCGTCACACACACAGAGGCAAAGATCGCGTAACGGGCTGAAATGTAGTAACAAAACCCATTTCATAAATGCTCTCATTCACAGGAGTCCCAGGGGCAAAACCTGGATAGATGAAGCCATATGACCCTGCAGCCTGAAACATGTGCGATATTGCACTCTCGCTTCCTCTCTGAAACGCGCTCACACAGAGGTTCAGTTCAGCTCCAAGCCAAGGAAAAACACACTCTGACTGGGAGTAAATGATGTTGTTCACATGTACCGTGAACCCGAGAAATGTGATGTATGTGAGCACACGGCAGGTGTCCTACAACACTTTCTCCTCGGACCTGGCTATTATAAGCCAGTCGTTTATGCATGTCAAAATCCACAGACCTGACATTCTCTGGGGAGCTAAGTCTTCCTCCGCACACAGACAATTCCAAGGGCCTAGAGCCCCGAGAGAAGAAATTGTAAATTCGTAACGTGCCTGGATAGACGAAACGAAGAAACTTTCTGTATGGCGGATAAATGTGGAAGGAAGCATCTTTCAGAATGATCGACATGAACCAATCGTTGTGTTTACTGAACGAGAGAGAACGTTTGTTCAACACCGAATGTTTGTTCAACACTGAGATCCACAATAGGATGAAGACCGTCCTTCATAAAAATGAGAAATTAATGAGGGTTAAAACCCTGCTTGTAAAGGTGCAGAGGTACTACTTGCCCCGCCCCTTTGTCGAGAAGAGATCTCGACTTTCAGAATGTGAGCACGCACTCTTCTGTGTGAGAAAAGGTAACACCCCTGAAAGTAGGGTTTTCTGCAAACTGAAAACTATACACCTTTACAATAGTTTGAATCATTCGAGAGTCGACACAGATGTTCAGACTGTCACGTGACTCCTGAGTATTCCAAAACTCACCGGAGAAAAGCTTATGGCTGCTAATTCAACCGGATCATTCATTGTGATACAATGGCGCCATCTAGTGGACAACTTAGGGATGGCATGAGGGGTTGCTGAGAGATGTTCTCTCATCTTATTGAATTCATTTATTCGTCAATTACTTTGATTTGTGTTATGGGGAACACTTGGGCAAAAAGCCTTTACTAAATTAGTGAGAGCTGTGTGTAGAACACGGTGTGGTAACACTGCTTGTGCACTTTCTCATCAATTTAGGCAGCCACTGGCGAGGGGGTACTAACCTCACTGACAGAACTTCCGTGCTTTGAACGGGGGAATACAAAGCTAAGCCGGTGACTTGTCGCATAATTTAATAATCCTGCCTGCTTATGGATATGGCGTCCGTAGCAGGGGGGGTTTAAGTCGCTGCACAGAGGGCATCTGGTGCGGTGAAGGTTTTTTAAGAAGGCAACGTTTGAAAACCTCTTCCTACATATCTTTGACATTGCAGCGCTGTTGCATAAAGCGACGGCAGGACCAAAGAAAGCCTGGCCAGGCTCAACCTGCACTCCAGCAATGCCCCACTCTTCACTGTCGGGAAACCAGATAGATTAAGCCACAGTTCACGTTCTCCTAACTGAGAGAGCAAACGCTTGGACAGCTTGACAACAAGGCCATTAACAGAGACGATATCCTTCAAGAGAGCGTGTGTCACTATCTCCAGCTGTTCTCCCATGTCAATCAGGAGCTCAGTCTGGTAAGCGGAAAGCAGGGAGGAGACATTTACGGGCTTTAGAAGAAGCCTGATGGATGGGCTCGGAAAGCGATCCATTTCACCAAGGAGAATAGGCGTGGGAGGGGCGAGCTGCCCACTTAGAAAGGGGTTAATGTATCTGGCGATAGAGGGCTCTATGGCGGGGGGGTCACCCATACCGAGAAAGGCCATATCCTCAATGTCCAGACCCCCGAGACCGTGTTTGAGGTCGAACGGGACTCCCAGCCATGTTTAATGTGTTTAGCACACGCAGAGAAGATAGAGAAAAACTATTTCTAGGGCCGGGAGGAGGTCCCAGGAGTTTTCCCTGGTTTTCTTGGTCAGAGGAACGTTAAATGGTAGGCCATTTGATGATGAGGCGAGCGGGATCCCGCTCGTTCACAAACCTCAAAGAATACCGAAAGCAGCAGGAGCATAGCCTGAGGCATCACAGATGAGGGGATGGCATCCTCGTCTTCCGAGCCATCGAGAAAACCAGCATCGTCCATGTCCCCGGCAGTCGGGTTCGATATCGGAAAAAAGGCCGCAGCTGGGGAGTCCCCCATGTGCGTACCTGCGTTGCCTTTCCCCTCATCATAGTAGGACAGGCATAAATCAGAGCGCCAGGCCATACTACAGTGCACAGAGAAATTCATAGCCTCTTCACCACGTGTACGGTCGATACACACACCACACTGTAAGGATATAAATCCCTAGTGGCGAACAGGGCACCGCACGCTGCAGCGGAGGCACAGGACTGGCAGTCTCAGGGGGCAGCCGTAGTGGGTTTAGAGAGAGCCATAGAAATAAACCAATAATGCGACAGACGGGCAGCCTTAAAACAGGGAAAAATAGCGAAAAGAGCTAGGCGGGCAGCCTGTTAAAGGGCATGGGCAGCTTGCAGTAATTACTTCAGCTAACCTGGCTGATTGGACAAACACGTCCAACGGAGGCTGATCCCAAGGATGTGTCCTCCTGCAGACAATAGTTAAGTCCGTAAAACCACGAGCTGAGTGTAAAATATTCCAGAGGACGAGAGAAGCGAATGACAACTGGAGAATGGCAGCGTGTACAGGCCTTATATGCGCTTAGGTAAGGGGGTGGGGCCTTACCTGGCACTGGCTGCTTGCTGCTGCCTGTCTAGCCAGACTTGGTGCAATTGGATGCTTCAGCAGAGGTCAGGTACGGATGCCCTTCCCATAGGTGGATCTCAAACACGAGATGAAGAAAGAGAAAAAAAGTTGACTTAACAAATGGAAATAAGTTGGTTCAAAAATTGTGTAATCAACTTATATTGATTAGTTGATTGTGGGGAATTAGCTCAGTGAGTAACCATTCACTTCTAATGCACCAAAGACCTGGGTTCAATTCCATAGTGTCATTTTGATCGTCAGACGTGCACCATGAGACCACAACAAACTTCATCTTTTAAAGTATCTTTATTGTTTGTTCTGGTTTTGAAACTAAAGTCATAATTAAGTAATGTAGTGTCCCTGGGCATGCTTATTTTAAATCAAGTTTGCACAAACTCATCAAGGAAAAAATATGCCACTATCTCGGTTTTATATCTTGCACATCTAACATCATGTTTTGCAATCCTGGCTATATTTATCAGTTATTGGAAATAATGTGAGATTTTTCAAAAACTTGACTTAATATATAATCGCATTGCATCACAGAAAACGTCGTTGGAGCTCACATGGAATGATAGCGCCATACAGCACGACATCACTACAAACTTCATCTTTTTAAAAATAATCTTTTAAAGTAAGTATCAATTTTATTATATTCATTAGATTGTTAAAATGTTTGTAAAACATCAGTTTGATCATCAAGCGTTGTTTATGACGTAATCTAGCAAATCTAACTTCATGTTTTGCAATCCTGGCTATTTTTATCAGTTATCAGAAATGTGTAGATTTGTCATATTGACTTAACTCAAAATATAATTGTGTTTATTGCATCAAAGAAAACGCCGTTGGAGCTCAGGAGGAATGATAGCGCCATTTTGATCGTCAGTCAGACGTGCAACACGAGTCCACGACAGACTTCATCTTTTAAAGTAAGCATCTTTATTCATTTGATCAAATTCATTAGATTGTTAATGTTTGTAAAACATCAGTTTGATCATCAAGCATTGTTTGCAACATGTAATCTAACTTGCAATCTAGCAAATCCAACTTATTGTTTTGCAATTCTGGCTATATTTATCATAGTTATCGGAAATGTGTAGATTTGTCATATACTTAACTCAAAATATAAGAATATGAAAACCGTTTATTATCTCAAACTGTTACATTCCAGCCACTAGAGAATACAAATCCTGAAATCAGCTGATAGGACACATCTCCAGCAGACAAACATACCAGAGGGATGAAAATCAGAATCCTTGCTGTAACTGAAGATGATGTCACCCCTAGCGCACTGCCTACCTTTACAAACTTTGCTGTTGTTTTAGAGGAGGCGGCAGTTCTGAAAGACATTTCTGACCTACCATTTGCTGTTGCGTACATGTTTGGCCTTATCTACGCCTTGGACTTTGAGTACCCAATAGAACTCAGATATGCGTACAGCATACTGATGATATTTGTCAGATTGCGCCGCGATATCGACCAGGCAGAACAATTCTATAAAACAACAATAGATAAATTCACAAATAACCTACCTGATCTGTCTCAGCTGCTCATCGTACCCGAACACGCAAATGATCTCGAGAAAATGACAAGCAGCATGTGCACCATTTTCACTAGTACATTAGATACTGTTGCACCGATGAGATTTAAAAGGTTAGAGACAAAAATACTGTACCATGGTACAACAGTTTTACTCACGCAATGAAAAGAGAAATTCGTAATCTAGAACGCAAGTGGAGACAAAGCCATTTAGAAGTTTTTAGAATCGCGTGGAAAGAACTACTGAAAGAACTGTTACCTGTAGCAGAAGAACCGCTTCTCAATATTATCAACTCATCCTTATCCCTAGGACACGTCCCACGACCGTTCAAGCTAGCAGTTATTAAGCCTTTCATTAAGAAACCACAATTAGATCCAAATGTATTGGCAAATTACAGACCCATTTAAAATCTTCCATTTATGTCTAAAATACTAGAAAAAGTGGTTTCGGCCCAACTGTGCTCCTTCTTACAAAAAAACGCTATCTACGAAAAATTTCAGTCAGTATTCAGGTCTCATCAAAGCACAGAAACTGCACACATTCAAATTACAAACGACATACTCCAAGCTTCTGACCAAGGCTATGTCTCACTACTAGTGTTACTTGATCTCAGTGCTGTGTTCGACACTATAGATCATAAAATACTCCTAGATCGACTACAAAATTACACTGGTATTCAGGGACAGGCATTACGGTGGTTCAGGTCATAGCTATCAGACTGACACAATTTTGTCTATATAAACGGGGACAAATCTAAGATAACAATAGTAAACAATGGAGTGCCGCAAGGATCTGTGTTAGGCCCTCTACTATTTTCAATATACATGCTGCCACTTGGCAATATTATAAGAAAACATGTAATTAGTTTCCACTGCTATGCCGATGATACTCAGTTATATATTTCATCACGACCTGATGAAATCTCTAAATTATCCAAACTGACAGAGTGTGTTAAAGAACTAAAACATTGGATCTCTAGTAATTTTCTTCTATTAAATTCAGATAAAACTGAAGTATTACTTATTGGACCAAAGACCTGTACACAGAATCTCTCAGACTACAGTCTGCATTTAGAAGGATTTACTGTTACTCCATCCTCGACAGTTAAAGATCTGGGTGTTATATTAGACAGCAACTTGTCCTTTGAAAATCATATTTCACATGTTACAAAAACAGCCTTTTTTCACCTCAGAAACATTGCCAAGATACGGAATATGTTATCTATTTCTGATGCAGAAAAGTTCATTAAGGCTTTCATGACGTCTCAACTAGATTACTGTAATGCATTATTCGCTGGTCGTCGTGCTTCCTCAATAAACAAGCTACAATTAGTACAAAATGCAGCTGCTAGAGTTCTTACCAGGTCAAGAAAATATGATCATATAACACCAATTTTGTCATCTCTACACTGGTTACCCATTAAGTTCCGTATCGATTTTAGAGTATTGCTAATGACCTATAAGGCTCTAAATGGTTTAGCTCCTATGTACTTCACCGATCTTCTATTGCCCTACAATCCGTCACATTCTTTAAGATCACAAAACTCTGGACTTCTGGTTGTACCTAGGATAGCTAAGTCCACTAAAGGAGGGAGAGCATTTTCACATTTGGCTCCGAAACTCTGGAATAGCCTTCCTGATAATGTTATGGGCTCAGACTCACTCACCCAGTTTAAGTCTAGATTAAAGACACATCTCATTAGCCATCTCTTTAGCCAAGCATTCACATAATGCATCTAATATCAGATCAATTGCTCATTATGACTATCTTTGCTTAAGGTTATGAACAGCAGCTACGCTAATTATTCTCCTTTTGCTTTTCTGTTTTACCTCGGGACACCCACTGAGGTGACTAGAGAGCACATCAGCTTCAGTCCAGATCCAGCCTCTTAAGAAGACCTCAGATGACCATCACCTATGAAGAGACGGCGCCAGTTCCTGCAAGGACTTCAGAAGACGCAATCATCTGATCAACATGCACATTGCCCAATTCTATATCCTAATTGTTAATGTAATTTATTTTCCGGTAGCTCTTTGCTTCCAACTTCAGTTAAACTGCTAACTCTGATTGTAAATTAATTAACTAAATTATGTTATTTGCTAACTGCATTCTTTAAATTGTAATGTTGACATCCATTCTCTGTAAAGCTGCTTTGAAACGATATGTATCATGAAAAGCGCTATACAAATAAATTTGAATTGAATTGAATTGAATATGCTTTTGAGGTAATCGAGAAGGTGTTCATGGAAATGGGCAGACACTGGGTACACTCTCAGAAAACTAAACTTGCTGGGAAAGTTGAAATTTTGTTGCGAGCATCTTTTGAATTAAATGGTATCTTAATGTTGGAATGTTAGATAATCAAAGGGACTGCTAAACCGTTAAAATGAGAATGTCTTACAATGTCATTTATTTAATTTTGTTTTGTTTGTACGTTTATTTTTCATCTTTTCAGAATCTTTTTGATTTTATTTATATGTTGTTTTATTTGAATTTTATTTGTATTTGTACTTTTTTTAGGTTGAAACATTTTAATGCTGATTTAATTTTTTAAAGAATATTTTGACATTGTTGACAGTTACATTGTTGAAAGGTGGGCAGACCATCCAGTGTTTGAGCAGTTCTAAAACTGTTTATTATACGTTTATTGGTGTTTTAAGAATTCTAAGAAATTGAATCAAAGCCTTTACATGTTAAAAGTGATACTTCAGTTATCTTCAGTTTTTTTTTTTTTTTTTGATTTTGACATTTTTCCAGGATTTATTTTTTGATTTTGACTTTTTTTTCTTCCTTGTTAGGAAGGATGTCAATTATTTGACCTTGTTTATTATTCTGAATATTTAAATAAATACAATTTGGTCCGAAGTTCAGTAAACTCAAAAGAGCAGTGCAGTGAGTTGCCTTGAAATTTTAATCTTGGCCTGACACTCTCTGTTTTTGTCTCTTTCCTTTTTAAAACGACTCTTGATTGAATTTAGGCAAAAACTTCCTAACTGTTGCATTTGCATGAAGTGCTTTAAATGTGTACAGAGTCCACCAATGCTGAAAAATAGTGAGTCGTTCCAAAGATGTTTACATGGCAATCAAAACTTAATGGGCTTTCATAGACATGCAGAGTGTCAACGGTCACAGCAAAGAAAGGGCCATGGACACACTTATAATGGGTTCTGGTAAACCACATGGCCCAGAACACTCTTCCTAAATGCAGACAACAACTCTGAAAGCAAATGATGTCAGTCCTACTGAGTTTCAGGCTACTAGACAAGATTTTAACAGCTACTACTGTCACTACCGGTACCCTCACAATAGCACTGACTCGTCTGTTGCATTTGGTAAGTGCTATTTGTTGGGGTAGTTTCAAGTGACCAGTGCTTCAGGAGACTTCTGGAACTCAACACTGCGTTCTCCATTCAATGGTCATTACAGAATTCAACACATTAAGATTACTTCAGTTGGGAGCATTGATGGTCCTGTGTTCATAAGTGCTTCTCTATGAGGTAGTTTTAATGAGAAATTGAGCTACAGGCAATACATTGAGCTTTCAGGCTACACATTGGATAAGACATTTAACTGCTACTACTGTCACTACCGGTACCCTCACAATAGCACTGACTAGTCTGTTGTATTTGGTAAGTGCTATTTGTTGGGGTAGTTTCAAGTGACCAGTGCCACATTAGATGACTACAAAGAGAAGCATTCCTAATTCTTTGTAAGAATAAGCGCTTCTCTTTAGCTCAGTCATGTTGGTGTTGCAACCTACCCAATGTAAACAATAGAGGGTACTGTTTTAAACCTAGTGGGCTGGTCTACCTTTTCCTGTTTTTGTATCTTTCCTTTTAAAATGACTCTTGATTAAATTTAGGTAAAAAATTCCTAACTGTTGCATTTGCATGAAGTGCTTTAATTATGTACAAAGTCCACCCATGCTGAAAAAGCCTGAGTCGTTCCAATGATGTTTACATGGCAATCAAAACTTGATAGGTTTTCATAGACATGCAGAGTGTCAACAATCACAACAAAGCAGGGGGCATGGACACACTTATACTGGGTGCTGATAAAACATATGGATCAGACCAGCTCTTCCTAAATTGAGGCAACATCTCTGACGCCAAACAATCTACTTCAGTCATACTTAGTTTCAGGCTATACATTGGACAAGATTTTCACCCGATACTACTTTCACTACCGGTACCCTTACAATGGTTTTGACTCATCTGTTGTATTTGGTAAGTGCTATTTGTTGTGGTAGTTTCAACTGGCTCAGGAGACTTCTGGAACTCAACACCGCATTCTCCATTCAATGGTCATTACAGACTTCAACACATTAAGATTACGTCAAATTGGAGCATTGATGGTCCTGTGTTCATAAGTGCTTCTCTTTATGGTAATTTTAATGGGGAATTGAGCTACAAGCTGTACATTTAAATTCCAGGCTATATATTGGACAAGACTTTTAAATGCTACTACTCTAGTAGCAGTTGTTGTATTTGGTAAGTGCTATTTGTTGGGGTAGTTTCAAGTGACAAGTGCTTCAGGAGACTTCTGGAACTTAACACTGCATTCTCCATGCAACGGATGTTACAGAGTTTAACACTTTAAGATTACTTCAAATGGGAGCATTGATGGTCCTCTGTTCATAAGTGCTTCTCTTTGTGGTATTTTTAATGAGGAATTGAGCTACAACCAAAACTCAACCCCCTTTCTATGGAATTTATTTTTTCAGTGTACCTTATTTGGCGGCAGCCTTGTACCTCTCCCTCCAACATTTTAGTAGTAGTAACATTTGGACACTAGTTTGCATCTTTTCCAGCCATATTACATTTCCATGCCCTCTTGACTGAAAATCAGTTGATATCTACTGTAACTGGAGCATCTTTCTTTTCAACCAAAGTAGAAAGTGCTACCAAGTTGCGGTAAATATTTTTTGACTTACTTCCGTGTCCGCTTTTCATTCTGTGATTAATTAATTGCCATCATAACAAAATCAATCCCGGTGTAAACACTAGGGGTTGCTGTTTTACCTAGAGTCTTGGCCTGCCACTCTTTGGTTTTTGTACTTTTGCTTTTAAAATGGCTCTTGATTACATTCAGGCAAAAAAGTTCCTGATTGTTGCATTTGCATGAAGTGTTTTACTTTGCAACAAGTCCACCCAAGCTGAAAAATGCTGAGTCGTTCCAAAGATGTTAACACAGCAATCGAAACCTGATGGGCTTTCATATGCAGAGACATGCAGAGTGTCAACGACCATGCCAAAGCCAAGGAGGCAGGGACACACTTAAAATGGGTTCTGGTAAACCACTTGGCTCAGTCCAACTCTTCCTAACTGCAGGCAACATCTCTGCCTACAAATGATCTCGTCCAGACCTACTGTGTTTCAAGCTACACAATGGATGAGACTTTTAACTGCTACTACTGTCACTACCGGTACCCTCACGATAGCACTGACTCGTCCGTTGCATTTGGTAAGTGCTATTTTTTGGGGTAGTTTCAAGTGACCAGTGCTTCAGGAGACTTCTGGAACTCAACACTGCATTCTCCATGCAATGGTCATTACAGATTTCAACACATTAAGATTACTTCAAATGAGAGCATTGATGGTCCTGTGTTCATAAGTGCTTCTCTTTGGGGTATTTTTAATGAGGAATTGAGCTACAGGCAAAACTCAACCCCCTTTCTATGGAATTTCTTTTTTCAGTGTACCTTATTTGGCGGCAGCCTTGTACCTCTCCCTCCAACATTTAAAGAGTAGTAACATTTGGACACTAGTTTGCATCTTTTGCAGCCATATTTCATTTCCTTGCCCTCTTGACTGAAATCAGTTGATATCTACTGTAACTGGAGCATCTTTCTTTTCAACCAAAGTAGAAAGTGCTACCAAGTTGCGGTAAATATTTATTGACTTACTCCCGTGTCCACTTTTCATTTTGTGATTAATTAATTGCCATCATAACAAAATCAATCCCGGTGTAAACACTAGGGGTTGCTGTTTTACCTAGAGGCTTGGCCTGCCACTCTTTGGTTTTTGTACTTTTGCTTTTAAAATGGCTCTTGATTACATTTAGGCAAAAAGTTCCTGATTGTTGCATTTGCATGAAGTGTTTTACTTTGCAACAAGTCCACCCAAGCTGAAAAATGCTGAGTTGTTCCAAAGATGTTAACACAGCAATCGAAACCTGATGGGCTTTCATATGCAGAGACATGCAGAGTGTCAACGACCATGCCAAAGCCAAGGAGGCAGGGACACACATAAAATGGGTTCTGGTAAACCACTTGGCTCAGTCCAACTCTTCCTAACTGCAGGCAACATCTCTGCCTACAAATGATCTTGTCCAGACCTACTGTGTTTCAAGCTACACAATGGATGAGACTTTTAACTGCTACTACTGTCACTACCGGTACCCTCACGATAGCACTGACTCGTCCGTTGCATTTGGTAAGTGCTATTTTTTGGGGTAGTTTCAAGTGACCAGTGCTTCAGGAGACTTCTGGAACTCAACACTGCATTCTCCATGCAATGGTCATTACAGAATTCAACACATTAAGATTACTTCAAATGGGAGCATTGATGGTCCTGTGTTCATAAGTGCTTCTCTTTGGGGTATTTTTAATGAGGAATTGAGCTACAGGCAACACATTGAGCTTTCAGGCTACACATTGGATAAGACATTTAACTGCTACTTCCGTCACTACCGGTACCCTCACAATAGCACTGACTAGTCTGTTGTATTTGGTAAGTGCTATTTGTTGGGGTAGTTTCAAGTGACCAGTGCTTCAGGAGACTTCTGGAACTTAACACTGCATTCTCCATGCAACGGATGTTACAGAGTTTAACACATTAAGATTACTTCAAATGGGAGCATTGATGGTCCTCTGTTCATAAGTGCTTCTCTTTGTGGCATTTTTAATGAGAAATTGAGCTACAGGCAAAGCTCAACCTCCTTTCTATGGAATTTCTTTTTTCAGTGTACCTTATTTGGTGGCAGCCTTGTACCTCTCCCTCCAACATTTAAGTAGTAGCACCATTTGGACTCTAGTTTGCATCTTCTGCAGCCATATTTCATTTCCTTGCCCTCTTGACTGAAAATCAGTTGATATCTACTGTAACTGGAGCATCTTTCTTTTCAACCAAAGTAGAAAGTGCTACCAAGTTGCGGTAAATATTTATTGACTTACTTCCGTGTCCGCTTTTCATTCTGTGATTAATTAATTTTCATCATAACAAAATCAATCCCGGTGTAAACACTAGGGGTTGCTGTTTTACCTAGAGGCTTGGCCTGCCACTCTTTGGTTTTTGTACTTTTGCTTTTAAAATGGCTCTTGATTACATTCTGGCAAAAAAAGTTCCTAATTGTTGCATTTGCATGAAGTGTTTAACTTCGCAACAAGTCCACCCAATCTGAAAAATGCTGAGTCGTTCCAAAGATGTTAACACAGCAATCGAAACCTGATGGGCTTTCATATGCAGAGACATGCAGAGTGTCAACGACCATGCCAAAGCCAAGGAGGCAGGGACACACTTAAAATGGGTTCTGGTAAACCACTTGGCTCAGTCCAACTCTTCCTAACTGCAGGCAACATCTCTGCCTACAAATGATCTCGTCCAGACCTACTGTGTTTCAAGCTACACAATGGATGAGACTTTTAACTGCTACTACTGTCACTACCGGTACCCTCACGATAGCACTGACTCATCCGTTGCATTTGGTAAGTGCTATATTTTGGGGTAGTTTCAAGTGACCAGTGTTTCAGGAGACTTCTGGAACTCAACATTGCATTCTCCATGCAATGGTCATTACAGATTTCAACACATTAAGATTACTTCAAATGGGAGCATTGATGGTCCTGTGTTCATAAGTGCTTCTCTTTGGGGTAATTTTAATGAGGAATTGAGCTACAGGCAAAACTCAACCCCCTTTCTATGGAATTTCTTTTTTTCAGTGTACCTTATTTGGCGGCAGCCTTGTACCTCTCCTTCCAACATTTAAGTAGTAGTAACATTTGGACACTAGTTTGCATCTTTTGCAGCCATATTTCATTTTCTTGCCCTCTTGACTGAAAATCAGTTGATATCTACTGTAACTGGAGCATCTTTCTTTTCAACCAAAGTAGAAAGTGCTACCAAGTTGCGGTAAATATTTATTGACTTACTCCCGTGTCCGCTTTTCATTTTGTGATTAATTAATTGCCATCATAACAAAATCAATCCCAGTGTAAACACTAGGGGTTGCTGTTTTACCTAGAGGCTTGGCTTGCCACTCTCTGTTTTTGTATTGTTCCTTTTAAATGGCTCTTGATTAAATTCAAGCAAAAATGTTCCAAAATTGCTGTATTTGCATATAGTGGTTTAATGTTTACAAAGTCCACCCTTGCTGAAAATTGCTGGGTCATTTCAAAAATGTTAACAAGGCAATCAAAACTTGATTTTCTTCACAGAAATGCAGAGTTTCTATGACCATGCCAAAGCCAAGGGGCCAGGGACACACTTATATTGAGTGCTGATAAACCACATGGATCAGACCAGCTATTCCTAACTGCAGGCAACATCTCTGGCTGCAAATGATCTCATCCAGACCTACTGTATTTCTGGCTACACATTGGATGAGACTTTTAACTGCTACTTCCGTCACTACCGGTACCCTCACAATAGCACTGACTAGTCTGTTGTATTTGGTAAGTGCTATTTGTTGGGGTAGTTTCAAGTGACCAGTGCTTCAGGAGACTTCTGAAACTTAACACTGCATTCTCCATGCAACGGATGTTACAGAGTTTAACACATTAAGATTACTTCAAATGGGAGCATTGATGGTCCTCTGTTCATAAGTGCTTCTCTTTGTGGTATTTTTAATGAGAAATTGAGCTACAGGCAAAGCTCAACCTCCTTTCTATGGAATTTCCTTTTTCAGTGTACCTTATTTGGTGGCAGCCTTGTACATCTCCCTCCAACATTTAAGTAGTAGCACCATTTGGACTCTAGTTTGCATCTTCTGCAGCCATATTTCATTTCCTTGCCCTCTTGACTGAAAATCAGTTGATATCTACTGTAACTGGAGCATCTTTCTTTTCAACCAAAGTAGAAAGTGCTACCAAGTTGCGGTAAATATTTATTGACTTACTTCCATGTCCGCTTTTCATTCTGTGATTAATTAATTGCCATCATAACAAAATCAATCCCGGTGTAAACACTAGGGGTTGCTGTTTTACCTAGAGGCTTGGCCTGCCACTCTTTGGTTTTTGTACTTTTGCTTTTAAAATGCCTCTTGATTACATTTAGGCAAAAAGTTCCTGATTGTTGCATTTGCATGAAGTGTTTTACTTTGCAACAAGTCCACCCTAGCTGAAAAATGCTGAGTCGTTCCAAAGATGTTAACACAGCAATCGAAACCTGATGGGCTTTCATATGCAGAGACATGCAGAGTGTCAACGACCATGCCAAAGCCAAGGAGGCAGGGACACACTTAAAATGGGTTCTGGTAAACCACTTGGCTCAGTCCAACTCTTCCTAACTGCAGGCAACATCTCTGCCTACAAATGATCTCGTCCAGACCTACTGTGTTTCAAGCTACACAATGGATGAGACTTTTAACTGCTACTACTGTCACTACCGGTACCCTCACGATAGCACTGACTCGTCCGTTGCATTTGGTAAGTGCTATTTTTTGGGTAGTTTCAAGTGACCAGTGCTTCAGGAGACTTCTGGAACTCAACACTGCGTTCTCCATGCAATGGTCATTACAGATTTCAACACATTAAGATTACTTCAAATGGGAGCATTGCTGGTCCTCTGTTCATAAGTGCTTCTCTTTGTGGTATTTTTAATGAGAAATTGAGCTGCAGGCAAAACTCAACCTCCTTTCTATGGAATTTCTTTTTTTAGAGTACCTTATTTGGTGGCAGCCTTGTACCTCTCCCTCCAACATTTAAGTAGTAGCACCATTTGGACTCTAGTTTGCATCTTCTGCAGCCATATTTCATTTCCTTGCCCTCTTGACTGAAATTCAGTTGATATCTACTGTAACTGGAGCATTTTTCTTTTCAACCAAAGTAGAAAGTGCTACCAAGTTGCGGTAAATATTTATTGACTTACTTCCGTGTCCGCTTTTCATTCTGTGATTAATTAATTGCCATCATAACAAAATCAATCCCTGTGTAAACACTAGGGGTTGCTGTTTTACCTAGAGGCTTGGCCTGCAACTCTTTGGTTTTTGTACTTTTGCTTTTAAAATGGCTCTTGATTACGTTCAGGCAAAAAAGTTCCTGATTGTTGCATTTGCATGAAGTGTTTTACTTTGCAAAAAGTCCACCCTAGCTGAAAAATGCTGAGTCATTCCAAAGATGTTAACACAGCAATCGAAACCTGATGGGCTTTCATATGCAGAGACATGCAGAGTGTCAACGACCATGCCAAAGCCAAGGAGGCAGGGACACACTTAAAATGGGTTCTGGTAAACCACTTGGCTCAGTCCAACTCTTCCTAACTGCAGGCAACATCTCTGCCTACAAACGATCTCGTCCAGACCTACTGTGTTTCAGGCTACACAATGGATGAGACTTTTAACTGCTACTACTGTCACTACCGGTACCCTCACGATAGCACTGACTCGTCCGTTGCATTTGGTAAGTGCTATTTTTTGAGGTAGTTTCAAGTGACCAGTGCTTCAGGAGACTTCTGGAACTCAACACTGCATTCTCCATGCAACGGATGTTACAGAGTTTAACACATTAAGATTACTTCAAATGGGAGCATTGATGGTCCTCTGTTCATAAGTGCTTCTCTTTGTGGTATTTTTAATGAGAAATTGAGCTACAGGCAAAGCTCAACCTCCTTTCTATGGAATTTCTTTTTTCAGTGTACCTTATTTGGTGGCAGCCTTGTACATCTCCCTCCAACATTTAAGTAGTAGCACCATTTGGACTCTAGTTTGCATCTTCTGCAGCCATATTTCATTTCCTTGCCCTCTTGACTTAAAATCAGTTGATATCTACTGTAACTGGAGCATCTTTCTTTTCAACCAAAGTAGAAAGTGCTACCAAGTTGCGGTAAATATTTATTGACTTACTTCCATGTCCGCTTTTCATTCTGTGATTAATTAATTGCCATCATAACAAAATCAATCCCGGTGTAAACACTAGGGGTTGCTGTTTTACCTAGAGGCTTGGCCTGCCACTCTTTGGTTTTTGTACTTTTGCTTTTAAATTGGCTCTTGATTACATTTAGGCAAAAAGTTCCTGATTGTTGCATTTGCATGAAGTGTTTTACTTTGCAACAAGTCCACCCAAGCTGAAAAATGCTGAGTCGTTCCAAAGATGTTAACACAGCAATCGAAACCTGATGGGCTTTCATATGCAGAGACATGCAGAGTGTCAACGACCATGCCAAAGCCAAGGAGGCAGGGACACACTTAAAATGGGTTCTGGTAAACCACTTGGCTCAGTCCAAACTCTTCCTAACTGCAGGCAACATCTCTGCCTACAAATGATCTCGTCCAGACCTACTGTGTTTCAAGCTACACAATGGATGAGTCTTTTAACTGCTACTACTGTCACTACCGGTACCCTCACGATAGCACTGACTCGTCCGTTGCATTTGGTAAGTGCTATTTTTTGGGGTAGTTTCAAGTGACCAGTGCTTCAGGAGACTTCTGGAACTCAACACTGCATTCTCCATGCAATGGTCATTACAGAATTCAACACATTAAGATTACTTCAAATGGGAGCATTGATGGTCCTGTGTTCATAAGTGCTTCTCTTTGTGGTATTTTTAATGAGAAATTGAGCTACAGGCGAAACTCAACCTCCTTTCTATGGAATTTCTTTTTTCAGTGTACCTTATTTGGTGGCAGCCTTGTACCTCTCCCTCCAACATTTAAGTAGTAGTAACATTTGGACACTAGTTTGCATTTTTTGCAGCCATATTTCATTTCCTTGCCCTCTTGACTGAAAATCAGTTGATATCTACTGTAACTGGAGCATCTTTCTTTTCAACCAAAGTAGAAAGTGCTACCAAGTTGCGGTAAATATTTATTGACTTACTCCCGTGTCCGCTTTTCATTCTGTGATTAATTAATTGCCATTATAACAAAATCAATCCCTGTGTAAACACTAGGGGTTGCTGTTTTACCTAGAGGCTTGGCTTGCCACTCTCTGTTTTTGTATTGTTCCTTTTAAAATGGCTCTTGATTAAATTCAGGCAAAAATGTTCCAAAATTGCTGTATTTGCATATAGTGGTTTAATGTGTACAAAGTCCACCCTTGCTGAAAATTGCTGGGTCACATCAAAAATGTTAACAAGGCAATCAAAACTTTATTTTCTTCACAGAAATGCAGAGTTTCTATGACCATGCCAAAGCCAAGGGGCCAGGGACACACTTATATTGAGTGCTGATAAACCACATGGATCAGACCAGCTATTCCTAACTGCAGGCAACATCTCTGGCTGCAAATGATCTCATCCAGACCTACTGTATTTCTGGCTACACATTGGATGAGACTTTTAACTGCTACTTCCGTCACTACCGGTACCCTCACAATAGCACTGACTAGTCTGTTGTATTTGGTAAGTGCTATTTGTTGGGGTAGTTTCAAGTGACCAGTGCTTCAGGAGACTTCTGGAACTTAACACTGCATTCTCCATGCAACGGATGTTACAGAGTTTAACACATTAAGATTACTTCAAATGGGAGCATTGATGGTCCTCTGTTCATAAGTGCTTTTCTTTGTGGTATTTTTAATGAGAAATTGAGCTACAGGCAAAACTCAACCTCCTTTCTATGGAATTTCTTTTTTCAGGGTACCTTCTTTGGCGGCAGCCTTGTACCTCTCCCTCCAACATTTAAGTAGTAGTAACATTTGGAAACTAGTTTGCATCTTTTTCAGCCATATTTCATTTCCTTGCCCTCTTGACTGAAAATCAGTTGATATCTACTGTAACTGGAGCATCTTTCTTTTCAACCAATGTAGAAAGTGCTACCAAGTTGCGGTAAATATTTATTGACTTACTCCTGTGTCCGCTTTTCATTCTGTGATTAATTAATTGCCATCATAACAAAATCAATCCCGGTGTAAACACTAGGGGTTGCTGTTTTACCTAGAGGCTTGGCCTGCCACTCTTTGGTTTTTGTACTTTTGCTTTTAAAATGGCTCTTGATTACATTCAGGCAAAAAAGTTCCTGATTGTTGCATTTGCATGAAGTGTTTTACTTTGCAAAAAGTCCACCCTAGCTGAAAAATGCTGAGTCGTTCCAAAGATGTTAACACAGCAATCGAAACCTGATGGGCTTTCATATGCAGAGACATGCAGAGTGTCAACGACCATGCCAAAGCCAAGGAGGCAGGGACACACTTAAAATGGGTTCTGGTAAACCACTTGGCTCAGTACAACTCTTCCTAGCTGCAGGCAACATCTCTGCCTACAAATGATCTCATCCAGACCTACTGTGTTTCAGGCTACACAATGGATGAGACTTTTAACTGCTACTACTGTCACTACCGGTACCCTCACAATAGCACTGACTCGTCCGTTGCATTTGGTAAGTGCTATTTTTTTGGGTAGTTTCAAGTGACCAGTGCTTCAGGAGACTTCTGGAACTCAACACTGCGTTCTCCATGCAATGGTCATTACAGAATTCAACACATTAAGATTACTTCAAATGGGAGCATTGATGGTCCTTTGTTCATAAGTGCTTCTCTTTGGGGTATTTTTAATGAGGAATTGAGCTACAGGCAATACATTGAGCTTTCAGGCTACACATTGGATAAGACATTTAACTGCTACTACTGTCACTACCAGTATCCTCACAATAGCACTGACTAGTCTGTTGTATTTGGTAAGTGCTATTTGTTGGGGTAGTTTCAAGTGACCAGTGCTTCAGGAGACTTCTGGAACTCAACACTGCGTTCTCCCTTCAATGGTCATTACAGAATTCAACACATTAAGATTACTTCAAATGGGAGCATTGATGGTCCGTTGTTCATAAGTGCTTCTCTTTGTGGTATTTTTAATGAGGAATTGAGCTACAGGCAAAACTCAACCTCCTTTCTATGGAATTTCTTTTTTCAGTGTACCTTATTTGGGGGCAGCCTTGTACCTCTCCCTCCAACATTTAAGTAGTAGTAACATTTGGACACTAGTTTGCATTTTTTGCAGCCATATTTCATTTCCTTGCCCTCTTGACTGAAAATCAGTTGATATCTACTGTAACTGGAGCATCTTTCTTTTCAACCAAAGTAGAAAGTGCTACCAAGTTGCGGTAAATATTTATTGACTTACTCCCGTGTCCGCTTTTCATTCTGTGATTAATTAATTGCCATCATAACAAAATCAATCCCTGTGTAAACACTAGGGGTTGCTGTTTTACCTAGAGGCTTGGCTTGCCACTCTCTGTTTTTGTATTGTTCCTTTTAAAATGGCTCTTGATTAAATTCAGGCAAAAATGTTCCAAAATTGCTGTATTTGCATATAGTGGTTTAATGTGTACAAAGTCCACCCTTGCTGAAAATTGCTGGGTCATTTCAAAAATGTTAACAAGGCAATCAAAACTTGATTTTCTTCACAGAAATGCAGAGTTTCTATGACTATGCCAAAGCCAAGGGGCCAGGGACACACTTATATTGAGTGCTGATAAACCACATGGATCAGACCAGCTATTCCTAACTGCAGGCAACATCTCTGGCTGCAAATGATCTCATCCAGACCTACTGTATTTCTGGCTACACATTGGATGAGACTTTTAACTGCTACTTCCGTCACTACCGGTACCCTCACAATAGCACTGACTAGTCTGTTGTATTTGGTAAGTGCTATTTGTTGGGGTAGTTTCAAGTGACCAGTGCTTCAAGAGACTTCTGGAACTTAACACTGCATTTTCCATGCAACGGATGTTACAGAGTTTAACACATTAAGATTACTTCAAATGGGAGCATTGATGGTCCTCTGTTCATAAGTGCTTTTCTTTGTGGTATTTTTAATGAGAAATTGAGGTACAGGCAAAACTCAACCTCCTTTCTATGGAATTTCTTTTTTCAGGGTACCTTATTTGGCGGCAGCCTTGTACCTCTCCCTCCAACATTTAAGTAGTAGCACCATTTGGACTCTAGTTTGCATCTTCTGCAGCCATATTTCATTTCCTTGCCCTTTTGACTGAAAATCAGTTGATATCTACTGTAACTGGAGCATCTTTCTGTTCAACCAAAGTAGAAAGTGCTACCAAGTTGCGGTAAATATTTATTGACTTACTTCCGTGTCCGCTTTTCATTCTGTGATTAATTAATTGCCATCATAACAAAAATAATCCCAGTGTAAACACTAGGGGTTGCTGTTTTACCTAGAGGCTTGGCCTGCCACTCTTTGGTTTTTGTACTTTTGCTTTTAAAATGGTTCTTGATTACATTCAGGCAAAAAAGTTCCTGATTGTTGCATTTGCATGAAGTGTTTTACTTTGCAAAAAGTCCACCCTAGCTGAAAAATGCTGAGTCGTTCCAAAGATGTTAACACAGCAATCGAAACCTGATGGGCTTTCATATGCAGAGAAATGTAGAGTGTCAACGACCATGCCAAAGCCAAGGAGGCAGGGACACACTTAAAATGGGTTCTGGTAAACCACTTGGCTCAGTACAACTCTTCCTAGCTGCAGGCAACATCTCTGCCTACAAATGATCTCGTCCAGACCTACTGTGTTTCAGGCTACACAATGGATGAGACTTTTAACTGCTACTACTGTCACTACCGGTACCCTCACGATAGCACTGACTCGTCCGTTGCATTTGGTAAGTGCTATTTTTTGGGGTAGTTTCAAGTGACCAGTGCTTCAGGAGACTTCTGGAACTCAACACTGCGTTCTCCATTCAATGGTCAATACAGATTTCAACACATTAAGATTACTTCAAATGGGAGCCTTGATGGTCCTTTGTTCATAAGTGCTTCTCTTTGGGGTATTTTTAATGAGGAATTGAGCTACAGGCAATACATTGAGCTTTCAGGCTACACATTGGATAAGACATTTAACTGCTACTACTGTCACTACCAGTATCCTCACAATAGCACTGACTAGTCTGTTGTATTTGGTAAGTGCTATTTGTTGGGGTAGTTTCAAGTGACCAGTGCTTCAGGAGACTTCTGGAACTCAACACTGCGTTCTCCCTTCAATGGTCATTACAGAATTCAACACATTAAGATTACTTCAAATGGGAGCATTGATGGTCCTCTGTTCATAAGTGCTTCTCTTTGTGGTATTTTTAATGAGGAATTGAGCTACAGGCAAAACTCAACCTCCTTTCTGTGGAATTTCTTTTTTCAGTGTACCTTATTTGGCTGCAGCCTTGTACCTCTCCCTCCAACATTTAAGTAGTAGTAACATTTGGACACTAGTTTGCATCTTTTGCAGCCATATTTCATTTCCTTGCCCTCTTGACTGAAAATCAGTTGATATCTACTGTAACTGGAGCATCTTTCTTTTCAACCAAAGTAGAAAGTGCTACCAAGTTGCGGTAAATATTTATTGACTTACTCCCGTGTCCGCTTTTCATTCTGTGATTAATTAATTGCCATCATAACAAAATCAATCCCCGTGTAAACACTAGGGGTTGCTGTTTTACCTAGAGGCTTGGCTTGCCACTCTCTGTTTTTGTTTTGTTCCTTTTAAAATGGCTCTTGATTAAATTCAGGCAAAAATGTTCCAAAATTGCTGTATTTGCATATAGTGGTTTAATGTGTACAAAGTCCACCCTTGCTGAAAATTGCTGGGTCATTTCAAAAATGTTAACAAGGCAATCAAAACTTGATTTTCTTCACAGAAATGCAGAGTTTCTATGACCATGCCAAAGCCAAGGGGCCAGGGACACACTTATATTGAGTGCTGATAAACCACATGGATCAGACCAGCTATTCCTAACTGCAGGCAACATCTCTGGCTGCAAATGATCTCATCCAGACCTACTGTATTTCTGGCTACACATTGGATGAGACTTTTAACTGCTACTTCCGTCACTAACGGTACCCTCACAATATCACTGACTAGTCTGTTGTATTTGGTAAGTGCTATTTGTTGGGGTAGTTTCAAGTGACCAGTGCTTCAGGAGACTTCTGGAACTCAACACTGCGTTCTCCATGCAATGGTCAATACAGAATTCAACACATTAAGATTACTTCAAATGGGAGCATTGATGGTCCTCTGTTCATAAGTGCTTCTCTTTGTGGTATTTTTAATGAGGAATTGAGCTACAGGCAAAACTCAACCTCCTTTCTATGGAATTTCTTTTTTCAGTGTACCTTATTTGGCGGCAGCCTTGTACCTCTCCCTCCAACATTTAAGTAGTAGCACCATTTGGACTCTAGTTTGCATCTTCTGCAGCCATATTTCATTTCCTTGCCCTCTTGACTGAAAATCAGTTGATATCTACTGTAACTGGAGCATCTTTCTTTTCAACCAAAGTAGAAAGTGCTACCAAGTTGCAGTAAATATTTACTGACTTACTTCCGTGTCCGCTTTTCATTCTGTGATTAATTAATTGCCATCATAACAAAATCAATCCCGGTGTAAACACTAGGGGTTGCTGTTTTACCTAGAGGCTTGGCCTGCCACTCTTTGGTTTTTGTACTTTTGCTTTTAAAATGGCTCTTGATTACATTCAGGCAAAAAAGTTCCTGATTGTTGCATTTGCATGAAGTGTTTTACTTTGCAAAAAGTCCACCCTAGCTGAAAAATGCTGAGTCGTTCCAAAGATGTTAACAGAGCAATCGAAACCTGATGGGCTTTCATATGCAGAGACATGCAGAGTGTCAACGACCATGCCAAAGCCAAGGAGGCAGGGACACACTTAAAATGGGTTCTGGTAAACCACTTGGCTCAGTCCAACTCTTCCTAGCTGCAGGCAACATCTCTGCCTACAAATGATCTCGTCCAGACCTACTGTGTTTCAGGCTACACAATGGATGAGACTTTTAACTGCTACTACTGTCACTACCGGTGCCCTCACGATAGCACTGACTCGTCCGTTGAAAACTAGACAAAACTGGTAATTTTCCACACATGGACAGATAGTCAGAATCATATCTCCTTCCATCATGATGCTGACGATCAGACCCTGAACTTAGGCACAGAATGTCCTGTTAAGTCAGGACAAGGCGTCGGCCGGTCTCAGAGTCCCAGTTGTCCACTAGTACCCATAACGGACCTGTACAGAACACTGAGCGCACATACAAAGATACACATGATTCACAGCTTCTTCAAGGCTGAAGTTGATCTGAGCTCTGCACTGAACAGGAAACTTTACCAAAACATACTGATAAGTTGTACTTCTCTCTCAGTCAGAGGTACAGACAATATTCAACATTATTTTCTAGTGTTTGAAAATGAAAAGGAAATTAAAGGCTTTAACGTAAGTTAAAGTTACTCATTCTAAATAATAACATATTCAGAAAGATAATTTTTATGATAAATCACTCAAAATATATATATATATATATATGTTGAAGCGGGCAGTGGATTCTAGAATCCACCCCTTCAGCACTGACTAGTCTGTTGTATTTGGTAAGTGCTATTTGTTGGGGTAGTTTCAAGTGACCAGTGCTTCAGGAGACTTCTGGAACTTAACACTGCATTCTCCATGCAACGGATGTTACAGAGTTTAACACATTAAGATTACTTCAAATGGGAGCATTGATGGTCCTCTGTTCATAAGTGCTTTTCTTTGTGGTATTTTTAATGAGAAATTGAGCTACAGGCAAAACTCAACCTCCTTTCTATGGAATTTCTTTTTTCAGGGTACCTTATTTGGCGGCAGCCTTGTACCTCTCCCTCCAACATTTAAGTAGTAGCACCTTTTGGACTCTAGTTTGCATCTTCTGCAGCCATATTTCATTTCCTTGCCCTTTTGACTGAAAATCAGTTGATATCTACTGTAACTGGAGCATCTTTCTGTTCAACCAAAATAGAAAGTGCTACCAAGTTGCGGTAAATATTTATTGACTTACTTCCATGTCCGCTTTTCATTCTGTGATTGATTAATTGCCATCATAACAAAATCAATCCCGGTGTAAACACTAGGGGTTGCTGTTTTACCTAGAGGCTTGGCCTGCCACTCTTTGGTTTTTGTACTTTTGCTTTTAAAATGGCTCTTGATTACATTCAGGCAAAAAAAGTTCCTGATTGTTGCATTTTGCATGAAGTGTTTTAGTTTGCAAAAAGTCCACCCTAGCTGAAAAATGCTGAGTCGTTCCAAAGATGTTAACACAGCAATCGAAACCTGATGGGCTTTCATATGCAGAAGACATGCAGAGTGTCAACGACCATGCCAAAGCCAAGGAGGCAGGGACACACTTAAAATGGGTTCTGGTAAACCACTTGGCTCAGTACAACTCTTCTAGCAGCAGGCAACATCTCTGCCTACAACTGATCTCGTCCAGACCTACTGTGTTTCAGGCTACACAATGGATGAGACTTTTAACTGCTACTACTGTCACTACCGGTGCCCTCACGATAGCACTGACTCGTCCGTTGCATTTGGTAAGTGCTATTTTTTGGGGTAGTTTCAAGTGACCAGTGCTTCAGAAGACTTCTGGAACTCAACACTGCGTTCTCCATTCAATGGTCATTACAGATTTCAACACATTAAGATTACTTCAAATGGAGCA